>JAKRZM010000862.1:410520-449065 GCA_036379175.1 Heliconius cydno galanthus
TAATGGTGAAGACCGCATCAAAATCCGTTGGGTGGTTTAGAAGAAGAAGAGTTAGAAACAACAGACAGACACGAAAAGCGACTTTGTTTTATAAGATATAGGATAGGATAGGATAGGATACACATTACACACATATAAGATCAAGCTGATATAAAAAAAATGACATGTTCTCTTTTAAGGAATAAGGGCTCTGAATTCTCATCTTCCAGTAAAATAACTAACTAATTTTCCAACACTTAAATATGTTTTTAATATTTTTTGACTATATTATAATTGATTATTTAATTAAAAAACATACTGAAAATCAATTTTTTATTGTGTTACAAATTTCAATAATTGTCGAAAGGATAAATATGAAATCCTGTTTCCTTGTAAAAATTTTGCTCCAAAATGTTTCATTTCTTACTAGTAGTGTCTGCGTGAGGTATTTTAACTTTGCGGTAGGCTGTGCTATTTGTATAATATACAAGATTTGAAAGTAATAATATCTATTTATTTAGATAGTATAATTTCATGTCTGTTTAAAAAATATTTTATCGAATCTTACTACTTTATAATAACTAATAATAATAAAAATTCGACAATATTTTTTCAACTTCTATCTAAACAAAAATTAACACAGTAAAAGTCCAGTAAAACATCCTTAGACTAAAAGTGGCATGACTCAAAAATCCTATAACTTCAGATTTTTCTAAAAACGACACGACATACTACAGCGATATTCGACGTAGTTTTTTTAGTAATGTCACTTTTATTCTGACGTTGCGATACATAAATGACATAATAATTTACTGTGTTGCAGTGTTAGTGTAAAGTGCTGTAAATATGATGGAAACAGGACCTCTCACAGTGATATTACCAATAAAATGTCTTTTACATATACATTGGCACATATAATGATCACATAATACTTGTTACAAATGTATAATTTCTTTAAACACGCCTAAACATTCCATACGAAAGCATTTGATACAAAACATTTCTCGCATATACGACTCACTACGACAATTTAGTTTGAGATTTATATTCATTTAGAGAAGTTTAAAAGTTTTATTAGCGCTCTCCTATTTTTGGATAAAAGCATTATTATATTAGCAAATAATATAAAATACTTTTTAAGAATATGAATAATTTTTTTAACTTGATTTGAACCCGTACCTCTTGGTTGGAACCTACCCAAGCGCTCTAGACTACTAAGCCATATTGGACGCGCCAGACAGTCCAAATGAAACGTTTTTCTGTAAAGTATATTTTCATAAATGTGGAAAAAAAATATTAAATAGTTTTAGTGTTTAATATTGTTTTATAATCTATTTAAATTTCATAAAGTAGATTATTTATGAAGTGCTATGTAATTTTAAATAGTACATTATATACTGAGTCGTACTTGCAAATTGTACGGTATTAATTAGTAACTGTCGTCATTTATAAGGGTTAGCTGTAATGTTGACGTCTTCCTATAGAAGTTAAAAAATAAAAAAAACATCAAAATATCGCTGTGACGATACTTGAACGTTGCTTAGTTAGCTGGATAACTTGAACTAGTGTCTAATAGAAAATGAGTTTTTAGATATATATATCTATATACACAAATATATATGTAGCTTAATAAAATAAAATGACGACAGTTTCACTAAATAATAATAAAAATACGTATTAACACGCAATAGACTAACTAGCTTTGAATTTACACCGTAACATCTATACATACATACTATGCTATACTATGAACATATCGTGGAACGTCGGTATAAAATCTACAAACCCATACAATATTCAATATCCCAACTAACTAGATATCTAAAATCTAAAACTTTAGGAATAACATTAACATTTTTTTTCAGGCACATTTCATCAGAGAACCCCAAGAGTACAGTCGACTATAAAAATATTGCTAATAAAATTAAAGAATGTTTGTCATATATAGGGAACGTGCACACATTTGGGGTGGGGTGAGGAGGTTTGGGCTAAGAGGGTACTCTGTCTCTGAATAAATGCAAGCATTTGTGGCTGTCTGTGAGGAACTCGACGACGGTTAGGGCGCCTCCTAAGGGAAAGTTAAAAATTTTATTTATGTAATTTAAAGCTCAATGATAGATCTCATAAATTTCCTTTACTATCCGCAAAGTATCTCTTTTGTCGATTAAATGCTGCCACCTATAGTTCCTGCACGTTCCCTATAGTCTTACAAGCATTATTTAAATAAATTCAGTATTTCTACATATTTATTTAATTATGAACAAAAACAATGGCAATACTAACTAAATTTACCCAAAACAAATATCTTTGCTAGCAAAATACAGATAATTAAAGCATTATACAGTCCACATATTTGCTTTTAAAAATTTTAAACATTTTGAAAGTTTTATAACATTTTCATAGACAACTGTACATCATCACTGGGCATTCAATAAATTGGATAATAACAAGCACCTCTAACAATATGTATTGATTACAGTACGTAATCTATAAAATACTCAAGATTTGTTGTAATTAAATTGATACAATAATAACCATTGTAAAGAAATTAAAGATAGCAGATACTTTTTTCAATGTGAATTAAAAAATTGTAAAAGTAGCATATGAAAACCATTAAAATATATATGACTATGGCACCTTCAGCCAAATCAATTATAATTTATGTGTGTAAGATTTAATAAAGAAATTTTAACCAAAATAAAGTGAAATCATAAAAATATTAATGTATCTATTGTTTTTCTTCACTTTGTTCTAACTAAAAATGGCTAAGTTTGCCTTCCACCTAAATAATATAAATATAAGAAATAATACAAATAACGAATTGTACTAAAAATAACGTAAATTATCAATAAATTTTATATAACTTACAGGTATTCTGACATCAAAAGCTTTTGAAAAAACTGGTTAGCGAAATTCAATAATACATATTTCCTACCTCAAATATAATTATACTACTAAAATTATAAATTTTAATGTAAAATGTAAATAAAATACTTAAATTATAAAGACAAAAATATTTTAATTATTATGCCAAAATAGAAAAGGTTTTTTTTTTATTTTTCATTAACAACCAGCGACAACCAAAGTTTAATATTGTTTAAAAAAAAGGAAAAAGCAAGGCTTAATGTGAGCTTAACCTTTCATAGTAAATACTTCTCAAATATCTAGCACAATATATATAGTAATAAGCATTTCTGTATATAAAAAATAACTCTAATATATAAATATATTGACAATTGACTAACAATCATCTACTAATATGCCATACCATAAATTTCGCCTTATTTTAATAAAACCCTATAAATTTTGTTTTATTTCATCAAAAAATTCAACATAGTTATTTTAAGTTTCATGATAATCTTATAGATGAATGATGAAGATATGAATGAGTTAAGGTAAGAATGGTAAGTCACGATTTCTGTTCTGGGCATGAATTAAAGTTTTTAGGTGCTTGTATTTTTTTTTATATAAAGACCTTTCTTTATGGTTTAGTATAAGAACATTATATACATCAAGTAGCAGCAATAAGTGCGTAACTTAGAAATCAATTTTCTCAAAATTTTGATTGTTTAACATATAGCCTTTTACATTCACATCTTCATTTCACTTAATTTATATAGAAAAATTTGTTACCATAATCTAAGGCGACTATAAAAGTTTTATTAAGCATTTTATAAAGAAACAACTACATAATATATATTTGTATAGAGGATTATTTCGTAAATCCATGAGATCGAAGATTGTGACATGTATCTTTATATAACCATAATAGAAGTAAATAAGTTAAATTGCATATATATATATAAATATTTTTAAATCATAATTACTCTTCTTGTACTTTTTGTATGAGAAGCAATATAAAGATTAAGGTCTGGTTTGTGCATAAATAAAGCAAACCTAAAGATAAAAAAATATATATGCAAGTTGACTAATTAATTTTCACACCTGGTATAGATATATATGTATTATATAAAAATATAAACAAGGTAACAACTTTCTAAATTGTTCACATTTTAATGGTATACTAGAAAATAGAAGCTTGTGATATTCTAAGTAACATGAATTTCCATGTTTAATTATAAAAGGAAAAAAATATCAACAGTATTACTTTTTATTATTGAACAAGGAATACAAAACTATAATATAGCAATGAAAATAATCATAATGTCCTATTATTCTTTATAAATTAAAGTTAATAAATGTTTAGTATAAATATAATTTACAATAAAATAATGAAACACTAATTTAAAAATAAGAATATGAGTGTTTTTAAATCTCTTACTTTTTGTCCAAATTTATTGAACACTTGTAATTAGTAGAAGAATACTGTTAAAGGACTGACATAAATCCAAAAAAAAATGTCACACAACCAAGAATGAAAGAAGATAATTAATTATTACATAAATGATCATATTAAAAAATATGTTCATTAAACATTATTTCAATGAGCACACTGGAACAAAATAATTCAAAACATTTTCTTACAACACAGGTATTAATCAAAGTAAGCCATTTAATACATTATTTTTGTGCTATACAAATTGTTTTAGAATTAAGATTTTGTAGAACCATCACATGTTATACAATATAATATAAAGTTATCTTATGATAAGCAAATATTGTTTTATCAACAAAAATGTTGTTGATAGCTGGAAAGCAATTACATAATACTAACAATATAGCTTAATTTAATTTTATCTGTTCAGTAAAACTAAAGATGAACACATATATTTAAATTGTAAAGATATTATGTATATGTAACAATGAACAATACAAATTATTTATTATACAACTTTACATAAAACGATACAAATTAATGAATGAAAAAAGTGTTTAAAGATACAGGATTTTTACCAAAGATATACGGAATTATTAATTTATTTGTAGATAAAGATGTGACAATCACATTCCAAACTTTACTCTAAAGAATGAACAATACAATAAAAAGCCACACCCATATTACTAAAAGAACAAAATATGAATAATATTGAATAGTCATTCCATTTTCAAAAAAAGAACTATAGATTAAAAAATCATTCCGACTTCACCAAATGACATCAGTTAAGTCTTTTAAATATGGCGTTTCGAGCGTGCCAGTATCATCAAATAACAAGTTACAATTCACAACACCACCACAACAATCAAGTGACAGTTGACATATGACGCATGATAGCTGTCAACTGTCAACGCTCAGTCTGCACCGGGCACTCGCAGGCAACAGTTGAGCAGGGAACGCGCGTACTATAGCGTCGAATGCGGACGCTAGGATGGCTGGAAGTGGGTCACTAGCAGTTTAGTGGCTTTGGCGAGGTCGTATGCGGATGTTCGCACTTGATCTAGGGGGGCGCGCGTAGTACACGCTGCTATTACAGCCTCACTTGCTGATTGTAGAGAGTCGATCACTTGTTGGAGGGTTGGATCTGTGCAAGTCTGTGCGGGAGAGTTTAATTAATATATAAGCCAATTAAGTTTATATTTTTATATGTCTCAATGTTTTATTTTTTGTATATGAATCATAAAAGTAAAGAGACCTCAACAAATAATTTAAAAAAAAGAAAAAAAAAATCATAGCAATACTCTAGTACTGTAACTTTTATTTTCACATGTGTAAGTAATAACAAAATCTCGTAGTGAAAAACAAAAATATCCGGCCGGTTAGAGGCCATACGTGGTACGTGTTATGGGTTCTATTCTTACTTCATGAAATGAAATATGTAATATTGTCATTTCTTCGGTCTGGTAACAAGCACAGCATTCGGCGGTAAGTGGGAAATGGAATTGGTATAATAGGAATGGAGAGTCATAACACTGTTTCCAGGTTCCCTCTGCTTACCTTGGTAAGCAGAGGGAACCTGGAAACAGTGACCTGGAACCTTTGCGGAATATAGCAAGAAGCTAAAAAATGTATTTAAAAAAATGAAGTATTCATACCTGTGGAAATAGCGCCAATAAAGCCGCCACAGTTCTCCTTATAGAATCTGCACACTCGGGCAACTTACTACTATGCAGTCTTGCAGCTGACCACAACTCCTGAATACACCTGGTGACCGCCTCCGCTCGTCTCTGCACCTCCTGACCCTCGCCGAGTCTACTGGTGCCAGATCCTGATGGTCCATCGTCGGACATACTTGATATTCCACCTTCTAAAGCGCTTTGGGTCAGGGATCGTTCTAATCCGGGGATGCTTGTTAGCTATAAAATATTTAGTGTTAAATTTACAAATAGAAACTATGTCGAAAAAAACATATAAAAATTGATTTTTAGTGTAAGTTGTATTACCTACTTAGGAAGCTTAAGTTAGCTCAAGCATATTGTTTAATTATGTTTATTAAAGATATTTTTTAAATGAAAAATTTAAATGTTTTAATTATTATTTTAATTTTTATTCTTACTTTTTACAATTGGAACATCACAACAACTATTGTTATATTATATGCACCTGCAATCCCTCAAAACTATAAAGTTAGTCTACTTTGGAAAATGTTGTAATAAATGAGGTAATATTTAGTTAAGTTAAGTTTTAATAATTTATTAAACTAAATACTTCAAATTTATTTACTAAAATTTTCTCTTATATTCGAGATTGCTAGTGCAAAAGTAAAAATTATACAGAATTTACACATAAGATGCTATCCATATGGTCGACCTTTGAGTTAGTCTTTCTGAACTAACACCGCCGCACACGCCTCATTCTGAAATCGAGTCGTAGGCATTGGCGATAAAGTTCAAAGTTGTTTAACATTTAGTATACGTTATTGGTATCTATGCGTAACTGCATCACACGGAATACAGGTATGGATAAACATGGTGAAATGAAAAGAAAATCCTACGTCTAAGCTGTTGAGGTATCTTTATTAATTTCTTTAGGTATGTACTAATCTATTTAGGTTCCCGTAAAAGGAACACTGACGCTTCCACCTTGTATAAAAGAAGTAAAAAACTGTATAAAAGAAATGGCACTGACAATCTCAAAAAAAGAGAAAAAAAAGTAGTTAAATATTAAAAATTAGTACCTGGTGTTTAGTAACCTGCCAGTTATTCTTTGGTCCCTCCCTAGCTTCAAACATACTGACCGGTCGCTGGTTTTTCGGTCTGAGATCCAATTCCTCAGTCAGGGCCAGCTGTTCCGTCTCCAAGCTCCTGCCGCGTTCCTGAGGACTCAGGTCTAGATTGGCATCATTTATTGAGGTCTGGGACGTCATGCTGTGGTCATCATCAACACTGCTTGTCTTCAATGCACTGTTCTCTTTAGTTAACTGTTCTACTATAGTCTGTAAGTTCTTCAACTGATTCTTTAATTCCGTTATTGTGGAGTCTCTGTTGTCTAATTCCTTTTTTAGCGATTCAATTTCGTGTTTTTTGACTTCCGGTTCGTGAGCAGGACTGGGGGTGTGGGTTCGATATTCGATTGGGGTATTATCGGTAGGTAAAGATGGATTGTATGTGGAGGACACTGTTTCTCCAGCTCTTGGATCTATGGACATCTGTTAAAAAATAATTATAAAGTATTAATCTTATTACAATTTAATTTACTAACAATGTGGAAGAGTTGTTAAAGTGTTATTCTATACCATTTTTTCAAATCATACTATGTCCAAATTTTTGTTTTCTTAATAAGTATTTTTTTTATCCTAAGTGTCTCACTTTAGGAATATTAAAAACATATTTAACAAATAGTATTCTCTCTTCCATCCATCCATCAGCCTTTTAACGTCCACTGCTGGACATAGGCCATTCTCTCTTAACAAACGATAATTCTAAGTAATCTTTGAGTAGCAGAAACTTGTAAAAATCTCCCTGCAGAGACCGAGAACATAAATAAGTTGTTTCTTATTAAGTGTATAACAACACTATTGATTATCATACTAAAATAATTATAATAATTACATTTTTCGTAAATACACTTAAAAAAAATTGACTTTGAATTTTAACACGATTGTCTTAAGTTTAATTATTCTGAATCGTTTTAAAGAAAAATATTTATTTTATATCTAACTATACTAACATCTAAATCAATAGGTGCAAGCGCAGCGTAATCCTCGTCTGAAGCTACCGAGTCATATAGAGGCTCGTCATCTGACATTTGTGAGAAATGCTTGAGGTGACTAGCTGATAATAGGGGATTCATTGGTCCTGTTAAGGCTGAAATAATTTAAAAAAAACATATAAAATTAATTCACATATAAAACTTTTTTTAAATTTGTGGTGTAGTGGTTCAGTACAATATGACTGAAAATAGAAAAGTTTGTCGGATCGTACACACAATGATTATTGGTTACTGGTTACTGGTTATAGGTTCTCAGACAGACTTATCACATTCAAACTATAACCAAAGGCCAAAATAAAAGGCTGTTAATATTTTCTTCGCTCTGGTTATAAAACAAAGCGCAGCGATGAGTTCTGCCCTAAATACACAATATCTTGAAAATTCGAAGGTGCGACGACGGTGGCAAAAAAATACCAAACGTTGTTATTTTATGTACAGACAAATATACGATATATCCTTCAATAATAACAAAATAAAACCTCGAGGCTGTAAAGTGGCAAGTCTTTGTCTCCTGGTAGCATCGAGCAGTACATCTCTCAGTAAGGCCGCTAGCTCGGGCGCGGACAGACGTGCCAACTTTTGTCTCCCTTGGTTCCTCGGCGCTGACAATGCTGGGTTGACTGGTAGAAACGCAACTCCACATCGTTCTAAGCCTGTTGCGCTTGTTTGCCAGACTGAAAAGGAACATTTAATTTAAAAAAATAAAAACAAATAAATATATTATTTGATCGTTTAAAAATATGTAATTTATTTATATATTTAATATAAATGGATTCTCCATAAATATATCAAGCATACGAAAACGTGTATCTGCTTGAACATTATAATATTCCAGTATATAATAAAACATGACATCTACCAATAAAAAAGTGTTCAGTCTTTTGTTAGTTTTTCTGAAGCCATCATTAATAAAAATTATATCACATACTTGCTTCTGTCTCGCGTCGATCAATTTCGTCGTATATGTCCATAACAAGTTCCTCAAACAAATGATTAGGTAGCTGCAATAAATGTTTAAAAAACATTTTAGTAAAACTTTTTTTATTGGTTATGACAGTAGATCTAAGCTGAGCTTTAGATTTGTGTGAGCGTTCATATACATCAGCATCCCTTGCTTCATCTAAACCAATTTATACTGCTTTTTGATAACCGGCCTATACTTGTTGTATTGATAGCAGCGTCACATTTAATTCTTAATGTATTATTTTTGTGTTAGAATTATCAAAAGTAAAAGATATAGTTGGCACTACCACTGTTCAAGGATGGAAAAATATATGCGAGCAATCAGTAAAAAAAGAAAAAAATATCATGATAAACTTTATTTTTAAAAGATTTTTTCTGGTTCTTGTTTTTAGAGACACACACTAATGCAAATCTCAGCTTGAGCATCGCGTAGTTCATCTCTTCTAGTTTAAGAAAACCAGAAAAGAAAAATTCACACACTCATAGTGTCTCAACACAGCAATCTTTCAACAACTTACCAATTGCAACTTCCCCCGCGCAGCTTTAGCCACATCCGTCATCTCATGTGTGTCGTGAGCTCGTGGCACTATATAGTGCCTCCCCGCCGCATGGTCCGGCTTCTCACCTATTAGGAAGTGGATCATTCGGTCTGTCGCTTCGTATACTAGCTCCGTTATTCTATCTGCTAGCTCTGTGTGTCCACCTTGTCTGAAATCCATTTATATTAATGTATTTATAATCGGCCGACGCTCAGTGGCTAGGTGAACCCATGATATAGTCAAGCGCAGGACTGGTCAATGTGCATCTGCACAATGACCAGACCAGCCCCCAAGGATCTCCTTGGGGGAGGACTATATCGGGCAGTGGACGTAAAAATGGCTGTGACGACGATAAATGTATTTTTAAGTTTGATATTTTTCAGCTTCTCCCCATTACCTCGCGTATGATATACCTCGTATATTAGTAGGGTAGGTAGAGAAAGAGAGAGAGAGAATCTAGTGTCAAGACACTTCATTCAAACTCAGTCCTAGTTCGAAACTGTAAACTGTACGGCAGAATTCAACACTGCGTTTAGTCTTGCCAACTATAAACAATGTATTTTTTTCAGTTCATTAGCAATAATACTTTGGATTTTAGATAATTTTATTTAAATTTATTTAAAGTAAATCAATAAATATCTTACGGCAATTGTGGAGTAGTAGGACAGTTAACACAATGATCGTGGTTTTGATCCCTATTATTAGTAACATTAATTCACACAGCCAAATTTTAAAAAATGTGACTTTAAATTATAAGAAATCCTTAAAATAGACATCTTACAATAAATCAAATTTTACATAGTTGATAGAGAACATAAAGAGACATATAAAAAAATCAACAACTAACATACCTAGCGCAATCAGCAGGTGAGTTGCCACCACTGTCCCTAGCGGTGGGGTCGGCGCCCCACGCCACCAACAATTCCGCTTGAGCTGGTTGTCCCGCTCTACATGCTACGTGCAAACATGTACTTCCTTTTTCCTACAAGCGATTGATTACTTTAATGAAAGTGAATTTTTTTTTTAATAAATATTTTATAGCTTTGGTTACAGTATAAATTTTTAAAATATTGAATATACTTATAATACTTTAAACAAGAAGATTGATAATATATTAAAATTATAAATTTTTAATGTGGTTTGTTATAAATAAACCTCAACACTCCATCGTTTTAAAACTATTGTTATATTCATTTGAGTCATACACAAATGTAAAAAATTGAGTCATTATAATATACGAGCATTTTCCTGCAGCTCAACCTGCATGATCTTTAATAACTAAGACTTGTGTATGAGTTATGATTAATACTGCATTTTTTCAAAATAGTTTTAAAAATATCCCTATAGTTTTTTGTAATTCGGCGTTGAGTTTCATCACCCAACACAATGCCTCCAGAATTAGGCAGAAAATGGGGAACAGAAGTGTCTCAATGGGAACGGAGTGCGTTAACACTAGGTTCCCAGGTCCCCTCTACCTACTTTGCTATGTGTGGGATACAGCGTGCCTCACATATGGCTGTCAAACCTGGCCAATAACTAACATGATCAAACACAAATTACTTACATGCCAAAGATGTATGGAAAGAAGTAAGTTATTCCTGAAGTTTAATGACAAATGGATGGCCACATAAATTAGAGGCATATCTAAAGTAACAGATATGAAAATTAAAGTAAGAAGTCTGAAATGGAAATGGACTGGTCATATCTTGAGAAGCCAGGCAGATAAGTGGGCTAAGAAAGTTACAAAATGGTATCCTAGAAATGGGAAAAGACAAAGAGGAAAGTGAATCAGAAGATGGGTAATGACCTACTATAGAGATGGAGACAGTTAGCAAAGGACCAGGATAAATGGAAAGAAATGGAGGAGTCCTATGTCACAAGACAACCTGACCTGTTTACAAATAATGTGCAATGTAAATAATAAGCAAATAAGTTATATAGGTTTAGCAACATAGTAAAATAAAATATATTTAATTTGAGTGTCTTAACATTAGGTTCCCTCTACCTACCCTGCTGTGTGCGGGATACAAATGAAAATCATTTAAATTTTTCTGTAATTAGATATAAGAAACTTGGGTCAGATAAATGCTATTTTTATTTATAGTATTGTTCTTATATATCTGAAATGTTACATTTGTTATATGCCTTGTAAAGACTTACCTGATTATAATAATTAGGATCGGCACCTTGAGCTAACAGTCTCATAGCAGTATCTAATGAACCACTGCGAACTGCACTGTGTAACTGTCTTCCTAACTCACTTGGTGGTTCATCTCTTCTTGCTCTCAAGACATATGCCAGTCTTAAGTGTTTAGCCAATATGAACTCTGATTTAATAGGGCTAAAAATTAATAATTTTTATTCACTCTGTATCTCGCATATAGTACAGTAGGCAAGGAGGACTTAGTGTTAAGACACTGCCTGACTTTCCACTCTCAAGCATGAGCTGTGGTGCTTCGCCACTACAACCTCATATTATCATAAATATTACATTTTTTCTTCATTTTTGTGGTGTATCTGCTAGCTGTATTTGACAGCAGGGTAGACAGATTAGTATTAAGACAGTCTGCCCACTCCCACTTATCGCCCAATTTTCGAGGCATTGCATTTCGAGTGATGGAACTAAACACCACACATTTTGCCTTGGTACCGCAGCAAAGAAATGAAAATATTAACAAATAATTACTCATTTCTCAGAGTGGAAATTGAACCCGCAATCGCCGTTTTTCAGTCACACGCTTGTGCCCCTATTTTTTTTATACATACATGTATTAAGATAATATATACAGTATTTTTTTTAAATTATACTTTACTTTTTTATGATAATAATTCTTACTGTAGCGGATCCTTAGGTTGTGGTTTTTTCCTTAAATGTTTAGGAGCTGAGGTATCCAGTAAAGAATGTTCCCATATACTATTCACATTTTGAGCAGTAAGCGCTTGCACCATCTGTATCCAAATTAGTATATATTACTTAAAATGTACCACTCGGACGAAGAAACTTGTATAAGCTCGTTTATTTACCGACAAAAGTGAAGGAGGCCATGAACCTTGTCTTAAAGATTTTACATGGGAAATGTGTCTTCCCATACTTCTATGAACACTACAACACTCCGCACATAACAACAAACCGCGGTTAATTGATGCCCATGAAGGATCTACAAACACAAGTATTCAACTAGTTTAATAAAATAGGTAATTAATTAGCACCATATAAAAGAAACTAGGACATCGTTTACCCGAAGCACCGCAATCAGAGCACACTTCTACTGACGAACGGTGTTTCGATCGTGATATCATCATTTTTATTTTAAATTATACTATTCTTAATCTACTAAACAAGCTAAAAGTCGACCTAACTAACTAAATAACTTGTTTAAGACATAATTAACTCTGATACAAAAATAAAACATTTTACGGAACGTCAATCAAAATAATACAGAATTACAGACTAAAATATAGATTATATATAATACAGAATACAGATGTACTTTGTTTAGGTACTATATATTAATATTTTTTAAATAGATTTAAAAAGAGCTTAAAATATAAATAAAACCTTTTTGTTAAAATATAAATAAATTATTTGATTGACCTCCTACGTTAATTTTTTTTTTAATAAATTTACCTAACTACTCTTCAGTTTAATGATGATTGAGTAAATGTGTTCTGTGATGATGATTTTGTTTCTGTGAACCTTGAGGCTTGAACACGTCAGAGATTAAGATTTGCGGTTGTCAAAAGAAATTGACTAACTTGCGGTATATTTAAGTGAAATAAAAATGAAGATTACCATAGTATTGGGAATAATAGCATGCTTTTCAATAGCCTATGCTGATCAAGAAACTCTAGTACTAGTGGACAATTTGAACATTAGAGAGACTCATTCACAATTTTTCAAATCTCTTCAAGGTATGAATTAAATCGATTGCGTGTCTATTGATAAGGTGCCGGGTTTTTTAAGAATACATTATTTTTCTACGTGCTGAAGTCTTGATGGTACTATACTAGTAAAAATAAACCAGAATATAGATCTTATATAATTTTTTCTTATATATTAATCACCTATTTCAGATCGGGGCTACAATCTTGTTTTTAAGTTAGCTGACGATGCTAACCTAGTGCTATCTAAGTATGGGGAATATTTGTATAAAAATCTAATAGTCTTTTCACCATCCGTCGTCGAGTTTGGTGGTCAAATAGACACGGAAGCCATCACAAAGTTCATTGATGATGGTGGTAATGTACTCATGGCTGGTAACTCTGCGGCAGGCGATGTCTACAGGGAGATTGCTTCTGAATGTGGATTTGAGGTAAGACTTTGTCTGTAGATTTAATTTATAATTACCTCTATAATAGTTCCCATGTTAATTGTGTATAGGTACATTTATTTTAAAGTGTAATTATTTTGTAATTATTATTATTTACTTGTTGTGGATGCCGAGGGATGTAAATATCTTTTATACATGTGCATTGTTCTCATGGCGTAGTTGATCACCAAAAAGTGAACTCCCTTGTTCAGTTCAGTGATTTAATCATGGTGAATCAAGCCCCTTTTGTTCTACTGTTATTTATTATTTATATTGCCTGAGAGCAGATCACTGTCAAGCAAATTACCTACCAATTTTTGTATGCAAGAAACATCTTATTAGTCACTTTAAATACTTTTTAATCTGAATGTATTTTTTTATCCCAGATGGATGAAGAATCTGCAGCTGTAATCGACCATTTCAATTATGACAGTCTGGATGATGGAGACCACACTAGAATAGTAGTGTCTCCCAAAAATTTAATCAATGCTCCTACAATTGTTGGTTCTCAAAACACGCAGCCATTACTCTTTGAAGGTACAGGTCTAATATTAGATAAGGATAATAGCCTGGTCCTGCCTATACTGACAGCTGATAGTACAGCTTACAGCTATAATCCTAAGAGTCAGGTATATATTTATTTTCTATATGTAAGGAATCTTATTCTAATTAAATATATTTTATTGTACTAATTTAAGGAGGAATCTGTGGAAAAAATACATATTTCACTGAATTTTATTGTTTATACCCTATTCAGTTATTTTTTAAAATTTGTAAAAAAAATTGCTTGTTATGTGTTTTGATACTGTCCAATATGTTGTGAGAAGGCTATAGGAACTCAATGATTTGAAATTAAACAAACAACATTTTTTTAACCCTAGGCCTAAATTAAATGACTGTCCTAAATTAAATGTATAAAACAATAATATAATAATTGCGTTATAAGTAAATACTTATAATATGTACATGTAATATGCATTACTAACCATTTACTATTTTAGGTTAAGGAGTACCCTCATGCAGTCGGTCGTAAAACTGTCCTCCTAGCAGCGCTTCAAGCTAGAAACAATGCTAGAATCATATTCAGTGGATCTCTTTTCTTTTTCTCTGATGAAGCTTTCAACTCTCCTGTTTCTAAAGTCCATGTAAGTATACACTTAACTATTTTAATTTTTTATTAGAAATATATTGATATTTTAATATCTACTTACTTGAACCTTTAAATTCAAATTATTTAAATTGTCTAATTTTGCAAGGTAAAGCAGCTAGGTAATCTTTAATAACTGTGTAATTATGCTTATAATAAAAGCTAAATTTATGATCAAATCACATATATCACAATGACAACAGTATGCAACAGAGTTTAATCTGGTTTTCACAAAAGAAACTAAAGCTGAAATAAAAATAAATGACAAATGAAATCAAACAAGATGAAGCTTTACATGTATAATATATGCCTAAGAATATTGATAGCTTCATGCTGTATCCTGCACATAGCAGTGTAGGCAGAGGAAACCTAGTGTTATAATAATATAATATTTAATAACAATGAATTGTAATTCAATGTCTTAAAAAATCATGTATTTATGCTTGTAACTATCAAAATAGTAATTAACTAAGCAGCCATAATCATGTAGTATGTATTTTATAAATTCCAGGGTGATAAAGTGAAAGCTTCCCTCTCTGGTAACAAAGCACTTGCTGTGCACCTGAGTGAGTGGGCGTTTGGTGAGCGCGGTCAGCTTAGAGTGGGCCGTGTACACCACCACAGGCAAGGGGAGAAGGAGGCTTCTAATACTTACACTATTACTGATACTGTTGTGAGTATGAATTATGAATGACAGCATATTCATAAATAATTTCTGTTTAATTATTGTTATTTGCATAAATGCATATTTATATTATGCACATACAACAGAATTTCACTATATTGGCTAGTCCATATAGGGACTGTATTATTAGAATGTTTAGACTACTGCATTGTATAGGTAATTATGTTAATAACAAATATAATATACTATAAATATGAAGTTAAAATATTTTAATAACTTTAATAAAATCAGCATCAATAATCTATTTTAGAAAGAGAATTTTTTTTTGTATATTACAATACTAATTTATTTAATTTTGTTTGAAAGGTATATAGAATTGAAATTGAAGAACTCAGGAATGGCAAATGGCAACCATTTGAATCTAATGATGTACAATTAGAGTTTGTGCGCATAGATCCCTTCATTCGCACAACCTTGAAAAAGAAACCCAATGGTGTTTATGAGGCAATCTTCAAAGTACCAGATGTGTGGGGAGTCTATCAGTTCAAAGTAGATTATGATAGAATTGGATATACCAGATTGTATCACTCTACACAGGTAATTTTAAATTATTCATACTTATATGGGGATATAGTACACAGCTAGAGAACTCATTTGCTTAGAGAGTTAATATGTTCCACCATTCAATACGTAAAAGCCAATAATTTGGATGAAAAGCTGGTCTGCTTTCCATGTCATGACTCTTAGCAACTTTTGTGTTCCATTGCATCTTGAGTGGCGAACATAACACTGTGCTTTGTCTTCTTACCAGAGCATGAAAATGGATTTTCTTTTCTTTATATTAATATTTCTATTTTTTACAGGTATCAGTCCGACCTCTGCAACACACTCAATATGAAAGATTCATTCCAAGTGCATTCCCATACTATGTGAGTGCATTCTCAATGATGATTGGAGTGTTTTTGTTCTCCTTCGTCTTTCTATACTACAAAGAGGACCCACCAAAGAGCAAGAGTGAATAAATAATTATGTATAATATTTTATATTGTATGTTTGTGTTTTGTTGCAGCATATTCCCATTTTTAAATGTATGTGAATAAAATCTATTAAGATAAATAAATGTTCACAAATAATAACATTTGGTTTTACTTTTCTTTTATCTACATTTTGTTAAATATTTTTATCTAGCATTTCTTTTACTAAATATAAGTTATATAATGAAATCTTATTTTTTAATTTTTCTCCCATCGGTTTCGTCAGGAACTAAAATAATGGGTGAGTCAATGGTAATGCTTAATGTGTGTTAAATTATAATAACTTCGACGTTTTTGTGAACGATTGCAGTAAGAGTAGTATGTAGTAATATAGTGGCAACTGGCATCGTAGGCTACGATTCGTAGCTTTTGTACTGTAATAACCGTTTTTTTTAAAGGTAAATTTAGTGAGTTTTCTTGGTCCATGATTCAAGAAAATATATTCAGGCATTTGATAATTATCAGCTCTTTTAGTTATTTACTTTTAAGAGCTTGTTGTGTAAATAATTGATCTTCCAAAAATTATTTAGTGGAATTAGCAGTAACACTGCTACTCTTTACTGTACTGCACTCCTTAGCATATTTTGCAGCATATCATTGGTTATGATAAAATATTTTATTCTTGTTTTTGCATATTTATAAATCCACGATTATAGCAATATTTATTTACATTTTCATGTTACAAGTATACGGTTACGGTATATATTTTTTAAATCATCGTTTTGAAAACGGCGAATGAACCCATAATGTTGTAACTGACATTATAATTCGGAACGCAACAGTTTTAAATGGCAGAAAAAAATGGCATGCTTGTCATGAAATGTCTGTTTAATTTTTTGTAAAAATAGTTTAATTTTATAATACTTAATTGGTAAAACTTATCAACAAATTGTGACTTAATATTGTGGTGCCAACACGCTTATTCATAATTATAAATTTTGTAAATATTTTGGAACATTAATATAAATCGTGAAGACATTAATTTGGTGTCTCCATAATTTTTTAAATAAAGCTTATTTTCAATGAATCTCTTATAGTTTTTATACGGTAAGAAAATTGTGAAGATACCCATATCGTAGTGACATAAAAGTTAAAAGTGTATGTCGAAACGATGTGTTTACATCTGTAAACTGTCCCCGTGAGTATGATGTCATTGTAGTGACTGCCATTAAAAATATGTTGGCTATGTGCCCACCCGTTTTCCTCCTAGTGTTATAATTCTAATAATGTTTTTGAAAACATCCACGCGGAAAAGAACAACGAACCCTCTAGGTTATAGTTGGTCTGTTCTAGATAAATATGCAAATTAGATTCTCTCTGATCTCAGAGGATTAGAAAGCATTTGTGCATAAGTTTTCAGTACATTTACAAATATAAAAATCTTATATATATCAAATCACCACAAATCTTAATATAATATTGTGAATAGTGTTTAAAATTGTGATGGTCAATTTGCAAGACAAATGTAAGTTTTGTTTCAAATGAATAATAATAGGCTCTTTCTAATCATTTATTTAGATTACAAACAATCAAACAAGTAAATTATATTATTTATAAGTTAAATAAAAAATTCTACACATCAAAGAAGCCATAGAATAACTTAAAGACTAATATGAATCCTTATAGTTCTTGTCTGTGGTGTATCATGTCTAAATGTCTCTTAATAAAAAATCAATTTGATAGCTTCAATATTTGGGATTAATATTAGTATATATTTAGTCTATCATGATGCTTAGACACAGTATCTGACTGTAATGAACTATTTTCATTTATTTACTCTGATAACAAAACAAGGTATGCTCACGAAGGGAACAGAATATTTCCACTCTAGGTTTTCTATGTCTACCCATCCATTTGCGCCATGGAGCTTGGAAAAGAATGTTATATATTTTATCTCCCTATTGTCATTTACATACAAAAAGTCTTGTTGCTATTTGTCATAAATTTGTCAATTATACAAAATTGCTTACAAAAGCAGATAACCTTATTTCAAGTTGACAATTATGATAAGAGTATGATGGAAATAGAATCTTCTGGGGTAATTAGTTAACTGCATTCTGAGTAAATTATTTATAGGAATTTTAATATATAATATTATTAAAATATAGTTTTTATTTTAAATCTTTAATGTTTAACATAACACAACCAATTTTTTTTTATTAACATTTATTGTATTATTCCATTTATTGTATTATTAAATATAAAATATACAATTTGATTAATAAATAATACATTATATAATTATAATTAACCTAACAGTCAGGAATTTATCTATACTAATATAATAAAGCGGAAGAGTTTGTTTGTTTGTTTGTTTGTTTGTTTGAACGCTAAGATCTCTGGATCTACTGGATCGATTTACTTTGTTTTTGTTTTGTATGAAAGCTGCATTCTTCAGAAGTGCTATAGGCTATATAATATTACATTACACATATATACTAATAAATTAAAATACTTTCTAATTTGACATGCAATTTATTCTGCCATGTTAATAACAACCGTCGTCGCTACGCGACCGCGTTCGTTACCGCGTCATTTTGATATTCATCCTTATGAAAATAAATATAATAGTCACTTTTAGCATTTCATCTAGATTGAAATTATATTTCTATAGAAATTATATTCTTATATTTCAAGCAGGCGTAGCCGCGTCCGGGTCCGCTAGTGAAATATAAACACTGTTTACAAATTTAGTAATTTGACTTAGTAGCTAGTGCCCAATAACCTTATTTGTAATACTTTGCTTTTTACCTCCTTATTCCTATTGCAATGCTTAGCAGTAAGGTAATATAACTAAGAATAATTATATTTCAACTACATACATTGAATATTGAGTTTATATTTACATTTGCCAGTGGGACAAGCGTCCAACTGTTAATGCAATGGTTCTATGTTAGATTCCCACTCAGGGTAACAAATTAATTTTATTTCTTTCTTTCCTCTAGACAAAATATTTTAATTTTCTTATATATTTAAATATTAAAGAATATTGATGATTTTCATATACTAAATTTAAGGCCAGATGTGGGACCAAGTAAGCCCATATGCCATAATTGGCGAAAGAATCCCACTCACTCACACAATGGAAAGTACTAGAATCCCACTCAAGGAAATGAAATACTTATTAATTTAATGATTTCTTTGCTCCGGCATTGATGCAAAATGTGCAATCACTACACTGCCCTAGGCACTGACACTAGGTTCCCTCTGCCTGTGCAGGATACAATGTAACACAAAAAAAAAATCTAAATTTATACAATAATACTTACTTTAAATATTTTAGCAAGTGCAGCGACAGTCAAGATGGACCCGTCGCGGCGACAGCGCACCCAGACCAAGGCGACTGCAGAGGAGCAGGCCCTTGATCAGATTGCTAAGGAGGTAAGTTAAGATACATTATATTTATACTTTTTTAACAAAGAATATTATACCAAAAATAGTTTTGCGCCCATGACATTGAAATGAAAATAACTAATATTATGACCCATGACTTAATTAGTTAAATACCCCAGAGAACAGACAACAAGTATGCTGGATATCAAAACAATTGATTAACATGATATAATGGCACTATATTAGTGATGTTATAACCTCTTTCAAATTGAACCAGTACTTCCTGAGACCAAGTTCAAATCAAACAAACCCATTAGCTTTGAAATATTAATAAAGAATATTATGAGATGATACAAACACAAACTTATAAAAGCAATATATAATAAATTTGAATATTAAATTTACTTATTTGGTCACTTATATTTCACACACTATAATGTTTTAATACTCTGCTTTGATTATGACTTGGCTTTTATCTTCAAGATAAGATTGCAAATCAACATAATAAATGTGTTTGCAATGTCTTTATAACCTGTATACATATTTTTGTGTAATCTATTATTTATGTATAATAATTGATTTCTTAATAATTGATTTTGTAACTCTGCCGAACACATAGATATATAACTAATATTTATTATCATTGTCAGGACTTACCTTTCAGCCATATTAGAACTATACACTGGTGCTGTGGTTGGTTTGTTTAAGCCATTTACAATCTTTCCTTATAACAATATAAATGCGAAAGTAAGTTTTTACTTTTTTAACCGATTTCTGTAAGAAAACAAGGTTATAAATTCAACTGTATTTTTTTACTCATAAATTATATAAACCATTATAAAAAAAATTGTATACCTACATATTTTTATGTCTCGAATCCACAATATTTAAATGAGGGTGCTGTTTGTGTATATCTATTAGCTACAATCCTTTAATTATAAAAAAGTATAAGATTCACCTTCATCAATCTTCAATTTGCGATGCATGTATTTGTCAATCAGAAATAAACTTAAAAAATGACTTAAATAATCCCTAATGTCGTAAATATATACATTTATTTCAATATATAATATTTTAAAATGCTATTTAAAATATAATATTTAAATAATATAATATATAATATTTTAAAATTAATTATATTTAAATTCCACATAGAAACGTCTCAACATTTAAGTAATCACTAGTTTCTGTTTTAATTATAAGCACATAGTTATTGAGTAACTATAGAAGACGTGGTTTGTCACTCGGTAAAGTAGGTTTGTAAAATTTCCTAAGACATATTAACACTATTTATTGTTTCTAAAGCTCAACAGTAGTAGGCAGTGCACCTTTATGAAGGTGTGAAATGAGACTGGATAAAAATAAACTTCCGCATGGATTCACCTTTGACGACGATCCCAGTACCGCGCTTCAGATCTGCAAATAAATGGATTAAAATTGGTACAAAAATTGTTAACTTCCCTAATAACTTAGATACCGATAAGGGTATATGTATACCTTTTATTATTTTCATGGTTTACATGCCATTAGAGGAGCAGGTCGGTATAAATATTTAGAAATATAGAAATTTTGAACTTAACGGGCCTCACGGTGTTTAAACCCAATGCCATTGAGTTCAAAAAGTGTGAGCAAAAATTGTAAAGTTTGGGAGGCAAGATAACCTTATGATTAGATACATAAAATATATTTTACACATTTATAAAATTTAAAGTTATTCAAATCTCCCAATTTGGTTATTTAAAACGCAATTATTTCGCCATAGATAACATTTGTAAAAACAGTAAAGACCAAACTGGCATTCAATTATGTTGCAAAATAAGCATTTGGTCTTTGGCCACTCTAAGTAAATTCGTATAATAAAAAGATAACCACCATACAGTTTACCAAAAAGATTAAAAGTTTTTTTTAGATAAATAGCTTTTCAAATTAATTGCCTTTCGTATCATATTTATGTATTAGTAAAATTACAAATTCGCTTAAATGTCATTTATACTCGACCCTCTCTTCTTTCGATCTATTTACGAGAGCGTGTGGCTCCGAGGACTGCAATAAGACGATAAGACGCCAAAATAGCCTGTTAAGTCCTTAGTTATTCAAGACGCCTTTCGTTGCTATTTTTTTGCATAATTGTAATATGAATTCTAAATGCTCATATTCTAATGGCCACGACTCGAATGTAATTTTTGAACTATGTTTATTATTAATCGTTATATTGTCATCGTTGCGTTGCATAAGTTAAATAGTTCTAAGTAAAATTTTATTATGGTAATGTTTATATTAAAATATTTTCGTTTAATCTATCTAGTTAAATAAGCAACTCGCCATGAGTCGCGAAAACCAGCTTATTTAAATCGTCTTAAATCTATAATTCATAGAAAATGAAGAATTAAGCGAAACTGAAAAAAAAAACGACTACTATAAAAAATATAGCGATATGTTTCTAAAGTTAACTAGTTACGGAATAGGAAACGGCTCTTTAGGTCAGTTGTTTCGACGAACAGACGAAAATATCTTTCTGCGAATACCTTTAAGATGCGGTCGTATATGGAAATAATAAAAGATTTTGGTTTCTGTACCTCAAAAGAAAAAGCAAAGTAATAATTGTTAACTCATTTTTACTTAAGTCTAACTTAAGTTTAGTTCCCGTTGACAAACTTTCGGCGGGCGAGATCAACTGGCACTAAAACGGTTTCTGTTTTTCTAATAAATCAATATTTTTATTTACTAATAATATTTATTTATAAAATAATAGAATTAACAGACATTTTATATCTAGCCTCAAATAAAATAAAAAATAATTGCTATACGTTAAGTATTGCAATTATTCTTAAAATATTTATTCAATTAAATATATTATATATTTTATTTAATTAAATATTTTAAGATACAGTTTCTCTACAAGGCTTTTATTTTATTATTAAATTAAACATGTGATAACATATGTATAGGATTACATGTCATTTACCTTTAACGACAACGGTGGTGGAGGGCCGCAATCGATCCCGTGTTCCAGATTTTGTCCCTAAAGTCAATGCTCTATCGCGATTTAATCAATATAAACTTTCATTGGATAAGGCGCGGCGCTTGCTTCGGCAACTCAACATGCAATGTCAGCCCTTCAAAAATTGGGATTTTTTTTCAGCATACAAACGGAATTGGGGAAAGTGTTAAGATTTTCTCTACATTGCGAGTATAATGGCGGAATTGAATGCAGCGCTTTCATTTACCAGAGCGAGGAAATGATAGTAATTATTAATCATTCCACCTAGTGGGGATAGAAACCACGACCATTGCGTTACATTCAGACGCTAGTAAGATGATTAGATGGGGATTAAGCATAAAGAATCAATTGACATATACTGATATACCTATGACTCCTATTATTTTGGAGTTAACTCTTAGTAAATTGTTACTTTACTATATATAATACTAGCGGCCCGTGCGCGGCTTCGCCTGCGTAACTACTTTATTATTAATTTCTGGCTCGATGAGTACCTACGTCCTATAAGTGACGTCCATGAAAAATTTGAGACTCCTAGCACTTGTAGTAACGAAGTTTCATACAAACTTTCAACCCCAAAAACAACCCCTTAGAAGTCGAATATTGCAAATTCCCGTCTTAGCGAGCACCTACGTCCTATAAATAACTCCTATGCAAAATTTGAGATTCCTAGCACATGTAGTTTCTGAGATTTCGTGATGAGTGAGTGACCTTTCGATTTTATATATATAGATATAATATGTAGATAGTGTACCAAAATGCAAATTTTTCAGGTATGTTAAACTTTCTAAGCCTATAAATGGATTTGTATTGAATAAACCTTCAGATCAGAGTTATCCTTATTTTATATTATTATGTATGAATTAATTACGTATTAAGTATTGCGCGAAGATTTGTTGGTGTTTGTCAATAAGTTGCGGCATGTACATGATAGGAGTTATTTTTTCCAGTTCCTCAGTAATGGGTAGTATTTTGTCACTATTTTTTTCCATTCGTTTATTACATAATTATTTACAGATTTACACGTAATTTAAAAACATAACTAAACTGTACCTAACATTGTCTATCCTAGCATATAATTAATTAACTCAATATGATATCCACAACTATTCTGTTAGAACATAGCAGGGTATTAAAACAGATTCAGTTAGGTCTCGTGTCTCGTCTGGCTGCTGACGTCAGCCATCGATCCGTCTGCCTCAACCCTCAACCCGACTTGGGTGGCACTGGCTGATGCAATTTCATAGTTTTGTATGAAATTATATGAAACTTGTAGGTCAAGGAGTTGTGGAATAGTACTTTACATACGAGGAAGATTCTTAAATGCACTTGAGTGATAGTGTCGAATTGGATAGTTTTTTTATAAATGTTTTTTGTAACGGCTTAGTAAAAAGAAGATATATTTTAAATTAAAATAATTATTTTAAACTGCAATTATTTATAATTATGTGCAATGATAATTAAATTCATAGACTTAAGTCAATATTGCTCTAAGCACATTTATACTGCGTTTGAAAAGTTAAAGTTGGTTTGTGGTATGAGAGGAAACACCCACACCACCTCGTCCACCCATACCCCTGACGCTGCAACTGCGTTCTACTTTCTACCTAACAGCGCTATATGTGTAGTAGGTACATGTAATATGCAATGTAGAGTCTGTATAAAATGACATATTTTGTCCATTTGGAGATTCTTACCTTTGAGATTAATGACGCCAATTCCACATACATGGAAAGAGAAATTTATAAAACCCATTCGACCGGTTTGGCGAAATGTTTTAAATCGCCGTCTATATCGAACGTATAAAGATATAATAAAATATATTGTCCACGCCTTTTTAATTATATTTTAGCAGCGGCAGCAGCAATAAGTGATGTTATTATGTTATCTTTTAATGAGCACCTAATTAAATTACTATTATATTATGATCTAATCCTTTTACAACATAGAGTTACATAATAGAATGGCTTATCATTTATTTATACAATGAAATTGTTTCTTTTACGCTTGACCCGGATTACGAGTTACGACACAGGAGATCCCAGTGTCGATATTGAAACGAAAATAATCGTTCCACGGGATTAATATTATTCTAAAAATACAATCAGTTAAGTCAGTTTAGAATGTTGCAATTTCACAATACTTACCCAAGGAACTCTTCCAGCGGGTGGGTAACTCGCGGAACAGTATCAGGGGGGTAGTTCTGTGGGCGGGCGGCTGGAGAGGGGCTCTCTGGAGGGGGCACCAGCGTCAACGACCGCCACTCGGCTGCCTGCGAGCGTGAGAGGAAACCGTCCTGTGCTGCATTCGTGCAACTGTAACAATCACCACTTTTTGTCTGGCCTCCGCTCCGTACGTGCGCAATTAATGAAATAGTCTCTCCTCAGCCGCGTCGGGCACTCGCGTCTTTATAGTTTGTACACGTCTTGAATTCCTGAAATGTTTTGTTAGTTTCGTGCGTGATTTATTAACTTGCGCGTGCTCTCGCGGCATCACGTTGACGGATAATCCTTAGCGTGCAGGTTTCAGTGACACCGCAAGACACTGTGGGACTGCATCGATCGAAAATAGCCGCGTTTTTATTTACGAGCCATGCTACTCTAACGATTGTGGCATATTAGTAGAAACTTAATTATGAATGTGTGAATTTTAAACATTTGGTTATGATGGTGCGACTCGGACTTGCCATGGTGGTCGGTGTGGCGCCAGCGCTGGTGTCTTGGTGGCGAGGTCAAGGTTCCCGGCTGCCTCCTCCTTTGTCTATCCCAAGTCCATGTTCGGAGAAATCACTCAAGTGGCCAGCAAGAAGATCTCCTTCACTCTCAGATTGCTTGGAGAGCACCAGTGACGACGATTCCGCCCGCTCTGTGGTGTGCCACGTGAGACCTAAATTAGTAAGTTTGTCAATGGACCACTTACATTCATATCTATGTGACTATATTATAACTTAATAGGTACTTGTTATAGAAACAGCTATAATTTAAACTGCGTGTAACATACGAAAATGCTAAAGCATATTTTTCATATTTCGAAGTAGGATGTAAAAATATTTTTTTTATTTATATTTTTATTATTTAACACACGCAATCTTTATTGTGTACAAAACGATGTCTCCAAAAAAGAAAGTATAATTTACATAACAAATCAGCCAATGACACTGTAGCGTCGTGAATGGTAGAGCTTCGAAGAATATCATTATAAAAAAATAACGAGTTTGTTTTTTATGCACATAAGTCTGACTATATGGAAGAATGACTTGAGTTACCGGCGAATTTACTTAATTTTACAATTAGTGAGGACAATGACGATGTATACCGTTAAAACTATTACACATGTTCTTGCTATTTTCATATTGTAAGTGGACTAAATAAATTGGTTAATATATTTTGTCTATAGTTCATATATTTTTTAAGAACACAAAGTGTGACTTTAAGTGCGTCTGGTTGTGGGTTCGATCCCACAGTCACACTTTGTGCCTCTATTCCACGACAGGTCTTTTAACGATTATGGAGCTTAAATTTAAGTGTACTTTTTTTTTTAAAACTAAAAAGAAATCTTGTTTTAATAACAGAAATATGAATATGAAACAGAGTGTTTTAACACTACCCCCTCTCTTACTCTATCACATGCGTGAAGCTGAAAAAGAAAATGTTATAATAATATTTTATGGTTGACAGTTGGTTGACTATGTAAGAAACGAGTTACTTGCATAATAATCGGCTTATCACTTATTAGCTTAAGTGGCTATTGAAAATGATTTCTTTTTTATTATTATTAATAATTATGTTATTATTTATATAAATACAAGGTTTAAAAATATGACATTAAGTTATTATGTGTTCTAACTATTAATCTATAATATTTAAATGTTCTCATTTCAATTACGTGTATCTCTGATGTTTGTAGAGATGGCAGGTTGTGTTGTGTTCATCTAGTTTTCCGATTGGGTAGTTCATTTTTGTTGGCAGAATATAAACGCTGTTTTTTAATGGATAGTTAAATCCTACGCTATAATATCGATTTCAGACAAACATAATACCTGTAATGCTTATGATATTTGTATGTTCAAATGTTATGTAAGTTTTCAAAATCATCCGAAATTAGTAAGTAACTTAAAGTCGGCATACATAATATTAATACCGTATTGTATATTTATCCATGATTGTATTCTATGGAAAGCACCTGCATCTCGGCGATCTCGGCCGTCAATGAAGGAAATAAGGTACAATTAGGCGCCTTTACTCTGATTGATGTTTAAGGGTTTTTTAACAGTAGTGAATTTAAAAATTTCTTGCAAGTCTAAGATGATGGAGAGAACAATAGTCATTTGTTAGCCATATTTCTTTGATTTTTTTTTAATAGTTCACGCATTGTCCTTGGGGGGTACAAAGTTACCTGATATATCTCTTTGTATTGGTGGTCTTATATTATATTTTTATGTAAGTATTGTATATTAAGAATTTATAACGTTTACTGAACTGAACAAGGGATCTAGATCAAACATCGATCGTTCACCTTTGCTATTACGAAAGCGTATCAAACGTGCGTGTCTGCTCTCAGTCGCAGATGTGCGGCAAATGTCACGATATTTACGTACGAGTACGTCGCGTGCGCAGCCTCCTTCACTCTTTAGTGATGGACGCAGTTGATTCGATGTTTCGAGTTTTGTTTTTTTAACCTGTTTTTTGGAATATAATTATTTTTTTACACTTCTCCAGTGTTATGAAGGCGGAAAACGTTGCGTCCTTTACCATTTTTTTGACACTTGGACCCAATGTAGGAAGCAATGTGCGAATCTTAATTAAAATATTGGCACTATTAGATAAGGAAAGCTAGTCAAACATTTCCTATTCTTATCGAGGCAATTCAATTCTATTTTGTCAATTATTTTGTTAATTTTATTTCCTTAAATTATAACAATTGTTACATAGATTTCTTTTATTGGTGAAATTTTTAGAGATGACAGAATAAATTGTAACTTGAAAATAAGAAAGATTTTTTGGTAANCCTGATATATCTCTTTGTATTGGTGGTCTTATATTATAGTTTTATGTAAGTATTGTATATTAAGAATTTATAACGTTTACTGAACTGAACAAGGGATCTAGATCAAACATCGATCGTTCACCTTTGCTATTACGAAAGCGTATCAAACGTGCGTGTCTGCTCTCAGTCGCAGATGTGCGGCAAATGTCACGATATTTACGTACGAGTACGTCGCGTGCGCAGCCTCCTTCACTCTTTAGTGATGGACGCAGTTGATTCGATGTTTCGAGTTTTGTTTTTTTTAACCTGTTTTTTGGAATATAATTATATTTTTACACTTCTCCAGCGTTATGGAGGCGGAAAACGTCGCGCCCTTTACCATTTTTTTGACACTTGTACCCAATGTAGGAAGCAATGTGCGAATCTTAATTAAATTGTTGATTCTATTAGATAAAAAAAGCTAGTCAAACATTTCCTATTCTTATCGAGACAATTCAATTCTATTTTGTCAATTATTTTGTTAATTTTAATTCCTTAAATTATAACAATTGTTACATAGATTTCTTTTATTGGTGAAATATTAAATAGATAACAGAATAAATTGTAACTAATTGAAAATAAGAAAGATTTTTTGGTAACTAGTACATACCCAACCCAAAATACGATCAACCTTCTCATTATCACAATGACACATTGTATATAAGTGGATAAATTCCGACAGTCGATCCGAACAACAACAGACCATCACTCGGTGAGCCGGCACCGTTCTATCTCATACAGTTAACCGTCCGAGATCGCCGCTTACTCTGTACATTCTAGTTAATTTTTTCCGTGTGTTTAGTGCTTATTGCGAACTTTTTATACGACACCTTTTCTCTGCCAGTGCAATGTCGCCTGTGATTTAGACCGGTGCGTTTCGCAAGCGCTCTCAATGTACTAAGATCCAAGATATCTTTATTTTTGATCACTATTGAGTTTTTATATGCAATTTTATTGCATCAATTATTTTTTTTCTTTTTGCGTGATTGCAGCTTTTGTTTGGTGCTTGTTGATATTGTGCTTGTGAAAGAATTGAAAAGTTTGTCAATGTGCTATGTGATACAAATAGATATATATAATAGTATTTAGTACTTACTAAATTAAATTTCAGTCACTTAGTTAATAGCTCTAGTACCTAAACATATCTCAGCATGTCAAGATACACTTGACACGGATTTCAAAATAATTATGCTAAATATGGAAATGCTTTGAAATATTTTCACATAAAGGCTTAAACGTAGGTATATAAAAAGGTAGTAGAGCAATTTACGTTCTTATTTTTCTTAGAAAAACCTAAGTTTAAATTTATATATAAGTACGCGCTATAGATACAATTATTCTGTTCTTTTGAATCACCAAGACACTATTCTTTTCTAAGACTAAATACTATTGTATTGTATTTTGTTCCGTATACTAATCAGGAATAGGCAATTTAAAGTACAGTAAATGGTCACGCGATACTGAGTACAATACTGTCTACATTATTCTTTGTGTCAGTCACGGGTCACATCCTCGCTCTGGTCAAAGGAGAGAGTTGGACACCTTTTGTGCTAGCAAACTGACCTAACACAAATAATATAAGCTATCAAAGAGTAAAATAAAATGAACAGATAAATTTAGAGAAAGTCTCTATGAAGCATTTGCTTTAAGAAAATAATATCTCTTATAATTATTTTTAAATATGTTTGAGTAATAATTCACATTTTATTGTATCTTTTTAACTTTTCAACGTATAAGAACACCCCACTCTGCATATCAGGTGTGTGCCAAGCCAGTCAACAGATTTAATGATCTTACGATACAAATATACTGTTTTTTCTTATCGTTAAGCAATGATTATACAATTCGTCAGTGTCTTATTTAGTCGGCAGTTACTCTTATTAGTTGCCTGAACGTTGCCAAATTGATTGCAAAGCTTCTTAATCGATATTGCATTGCAGTGTTAGTACTAGCTCTCCGTTCTATTGACTGGTTATCTACCGCCTGCTATCGATAGTTAATTGTGGTTGTTTAATTTAATAAAATATTAGAAATCAGAGTTCTTTGTTATTGTGCAAGTTTCACCTGTCCAGGTTAGTTTTTCTATATTATTTACCGTTTTCCCAATACTTTTTGATAGAGCACGTAGCAGTAATGTTTCTACATTATTTCTGGAATTAAGTTATTTTGTCGCTGAATATATTGTCCACATTTTGTTTGTCACAGTATAGGCAGAAGGAACTTAATGTTATAAGACTCTGTTCCTTTATTCGATATCCCAAATTTTGAAAATGTACACGCGATGAGATTGAGAGAGAAAGAGAATTGAGTGGTGAATCTTAACGTCTGTTACCATAACGAAATGATAATAATTCCAATCACCGTTACATTTACAGTCATATAGTAATATATCGTATAAATGTATGTACATAAGTTGTTTCAACCCTAAACCAACTTAAGCGATTTTTCTCATTTCTCTTCAAAGAAATCTTAATTGAAATGCTTTTTGTTCTATCAAGCTGTATGTTTATATGTCGTTATAGTATCTAAACACACGTAGTGGGACACTTCCTCGAGTTATCAGCTAATTGTGTGTAGTGTAGCGTTAAACAATTTCCTCCTGATAAATAAAACATTAAATTGTTTAAAATGTCTTTAAATTTATAAGTTTAATCTATTGTTGTGTAAATTCTTAATTTTTGGCTTTATTACGGCACAGGGAATTTGTTAAGACACTCCGTTCACCTCTCTCCGCCGAATTATTGAGTCATTGCTTGTTGGTATTATGACAAAATGTAAAGCTATTATTAAGTGTATATGCTTATTAGTTTTGAATTTCTTTTATTCTGTGCAGATCACTGTTACGTCATTCTCATACTCGTATGGGAAATTGTATTTTTGTTACTTATTGTATATGTACTTCCTTGAAAACTACTGTTTAATGATTTCTTTACAGGCTCGTTTTTTTCGTGCACATAGCATGAAAAATACTGTTTTTGTACATAATTAACTACCTTACGAGATGACCTAGAGACTTACTCACACTATAACTTATTTCTTATTATATACTCAGACTATAACTTATTTCTTATTCTAAATTAATTCAAATATAATTTTAAACATTTTATTATACTTAAAAATATATACTCTGATTTGCTTAACTCTTTTTAAATAACATTCTAAATCTATACCAATATTATAAAGCTGAAAAGTTTGTCTATTTATCGAAGAAGGAACTATATTTACAACACGTTAATCGTTTTAATGTTGTATTCATATAATACTTGCGGTTGGCATTGCCTCTGGCGCTTAAAATGTCTCATGTGTAAATGTCACTTACAACTTTTATTTATTCCCATATGAACACGGGGCGAAGCTGCAGGTGTAGTGATATAAACACTGATAAATCTCCTTCATAACTCTAGTAGTTTAGATATATCGTTAATAATAAAAATTAACTTTAATTATTGAGTGCACGGATCAACATTGTTATTTTGTTTCGGAACAATGTAAATATTTCCGTTATAACCGCGCAACAGGATTACGAAATGTCTGGCTTGTAATTTCGTAACGTTCATTAACATTTTTTTAATATCGTTATAATTAAGTGCAATTTTTCCAAATTTTTAGAGATATAGAATAACAAAGCTTTGAGTTGCAATTAGAGTATCTTTAAAATTGTATATATCTTTAAACACTAGATCTCGCTGCTTACCCTCCTTTCTGCGGGATACAGCGTGAAGTATTAAGTAAGTGTAAACAACCAAATATATACATTTTTTCATTTATGCATGTAATAATAGAGACTATTCATACTCATTAGATATGCAAAATGCTTTAAAAAGTTATGCGTTCAACATACCTCCCTTACCATATAGATGTCATTTCCTCGTCCGTAAAGGCCATTGACTAAAACAATAGGATATTAATCAAGCGCACATAAGGCGCAGGCGGGAAATGCTGGTGTCTGTGAGTGCTGTGATTCACCGACTTCATTAGCTTTTGATGGTCAATGTACAAGTGAGAGCGATTTAAATGATTTCTTTTAATTTCACCATAAATATGTATCTACTGATAATTTATTTATATCAATGTATTTTATTTAAAATTAACTATTTTATAATTGGTCTTTTGAAACACTACTTTATTTTAAGCATAAATTTTAAAAAAATACAATACTAGCGACCCGCTCGCGGCTTCGCCCGCTAGAACTACATGGCAATGTTAATTATTAATTTATTAATCTGAATTACTTTCGTTTTCTTATAGTAATAGAAATTTAAAAATCATATCTAAACCTGTATTGAAAAGTAAATACGATATTAATTTAACCCAGGTAAGCTTACTGCGCTCCAAGGATTGGTTCCTCATTGTGCACGTCCTCCTGCCTGCATTGTTTAGGATAAGCTGGAGTTAACGGTATGATTACGAAAGCGATAGCGCAAAGATGGTCGCAGCACACCACTTGCTTACTGATTCCACTAGTCTATAGCCGACGCAGTCGCGGACGCACGTGTCACGTTGTCCCTACCTTTATGTCACGATGTTTACGAAACAACCAAAAGAATTTCATCAATTGCCATATTGACAAATAGCTTACGTGCCTTTAAATATTGTGATTGTGCCGCGCGTCAACAAGTGAATTTATATCTAAACAAATATGTTGTTGTTGACTGAAACAAAGGAGACACGGTGAAGTTTACGAATAAGTGGCGAATATCGATAAGATAAATACGTTATCACGGTCCGTCAATGCAGTACAAGAGCGTACTGCAAAAACTGCGCCCTTCCTTTCTTTTTCTTTTTGTTCTCCGTGGAGTATAAAATTTGCAAAAACGTGTCATTAAAATCAAAATATATTCTAGGTTTTAAATATTTTTTCCTTTGATATTGATATTAATCATGGGTGAACGCTGTGAAATGGCTACTCCGGAAAACAGTGACGATGAGAGCGGAGATGCATTTACAGATGGTGATTTTGGTGATTCGGAGGAAGATACGGTTGTAGGAAATAATTTGATAAAAACTACACATATGCCGGTCAATGAAAGTGTAAATTCTGAAATTAAATTGAACAGTAGTATAGACAATAGTTTAGACCAATTGAGTAGTGTACACGAGGACATTGACGATATTAGTGAAAATATGCAGCTAAATGACTTTACAAACGGTGATAATTCATCGGCGGACTTAGGAAGGGATTCACAAAGCGACAACGGCTCCATCGTTGGAATTCTCGGAGATCAACATAATCATGTATGTAAATTAAACTAATCTTACTTTATATTGTCCTATCTACAAAATTTACTTATTTTTATATTTTCTTTATGAAGTCCGTCGGAACTTGATTATAGTAACATACATCCTCATGACTCAATATCGGGGAATTTATTTTGAATCATGTATATCTTACTTCCTTAGGTTATAGAATTTTTAAAAGACTTGGTATAACTTGTATTATCTTATCATAAAGTTTCTCTTTTGTCATGCGGCGGACTTGGAAGGCCAGTCTAATAGTATTATCTAATGTGAATAGTGTTTGCGTTACTTATAAGCAGGTGTCTAATTTTCAAGCCTCTGTTTACGTAAGCCGTAAAGAATTTGTCTCAACCCAAATGGCTCTTGCGTTTTCAAAGGCAGTACGCTTCGTGACCGCATAATTTAAATGTCACGGTGTTTCATGATATTTTATAGCACTTGTTTGAATACATATAAGTAGATGTATATAATTTGAAATATTGCAATCGAATGTGTTGGCATACTTTGTGGTTTCAGACCTTCATCTAGATATCGTTTCAGTGATGCTAGACACTTGCAAGTAACTGCGGTTATGTAAAGTAATATAAATATAGATTATTAAACATAGTATTGTCCGATGCCAGTGCACTCGTGCCGTCAGCTGGACACACTTGTGTGCTGTTGAATGACCTTGACTAAAACATACGTCATGTCGTCACCTGAACTCATTATTCGGATCACGGCTAGATTAATTCTGCTATATGTAAGTGATTCATATATAAAAATACCTCTTTCCGCTTATATAATGTCTATTTTTATTGACTATTTATTAATATACAATTTTGCTATAATTAAAATACTCAGTTACTTACCCGTGACCTTAGTTAGATGAATCGCTTCACTTAAGTAACTCTACTTATAATATAAGGTTTCATTTTAACTCAATCATTAAGTGCATTTATTATAACGACTCGTTTCAGTATGCAAATGACGCTTGTTATTAAATTTGATAAAATCTGTAAACAAGTTATTTATTTCATAAGAAGATTTTATCTTTTATGTAAACCCTAAATTTAGGAAAATATAACTTTTTTAAATTTTATAATTTAAAAATTAGGGTAACTTTGTAACGTAATCCTATAATTTACGGTCATTAATATGACATATGTATGTATTCTTTATAATAAAAAGTAATGCTAGCTTATTTTAATTGGTATTTGTTTGGAACGCTCATATCCATGCTTCTTGCTTCATTTTTAATTTGCATTGTTTTGAGACAAGGCGTGCAAATATTTGACGACATAGCTGTAGGTACAACGTAAAACAGCACTTTAGACGTGGACGTTTCACGTAAGTGTCTAACTTTTAAGTTACTTTTTATTGTTGTCTTACAAGATAACACAATATAAAATCGTTTTTTCCTTATTTTTCTGCATATTTTTAGATAATATTTATTATACACTATAATATTTCTTCAAACATTTTTTTTATATAATTGTCATACTAATAGAGAATAGACAATAAAATAAAATTGAATTATGTTTAAAATAATGAAAAAAAAACAAAAGAATTACTTCTGTCGTAACGTGTCTGCAGTTATAAAAATGACTCTCGTTATGTAGCAAGTTTATAACTATTGCGTTAACACTATTGGATTTATCTGTATTTATTAAATCTTCATAAATATTTATTAAGTTACTGAACTAATATTAAAGTTATTTACACTCATTTATAAAGGTGTGAACGTTGTCTTATACGTTATTGGTCATTATAAACTGTATGACACGGATATATATAACTGCTTAGTCCTAACTTACTGTATACTCACAGTTAACTGTTTGTCATTCTAATATAACTTATTTGGTGTGACAATTATATAATCGAAAAGATTATTTATACTCTTCGAGTCTCGAACAATTTCTTAAAAGTGCAAACTCGTCATTGTTGCACCGAATGAGCGCTATGTTGTGCTAATGATGTATATAAAAATGTTTAAAATATAAAAAATTGCGATACGAATACCATACCAGAATAAACTTTTCAACATAAATAAATAAGATATGGAAATTAAAGATTACATTAAATAGATAATAGTAGACAAAAAGCTCTATCTACTGTACTTTGCGAGCAATATCTGGTTTTTAAACTGAAACACTTGCTGCTTTTATTCGCTTTACCACCGACTGAGGCACTTAACCCTTAACGTTCTTAAGTTCATTGATGTTGGCATTATACTTACTTAACTAGGTCATGTTTATTGTTCGTCCAACATATTCACATAGTATTTTACTGTTATATTTCTTGTTTATGTTTCTTTTAATCCTTTTTATATTTATGACAAATGTCTGTGATAGATATTATAGGAAAATCTGTTCAAAAAAAATTTATTGTTATAACAAAATTATGTTAGTCCGTTTTTTACCATTACATTGAATTATATGAATTTAACTTATAAAAATTAATAGGTTCCTACAAACATATAACAAACATATGACAAATTGCTTAAAATACAGTATAACTTTTTTATCTAAAGATTGAATCATATAAATAGCGAATAAATCTTTTCATTTGTGTACTATATATGTATGTATGTATAAGAAACGGTAGAGTGATAACGGTCGGGATTATCGTCCTGCAAGTGGAACACCTTCATTCGTCCTTGCTGACCGGCGCTCAGCTGATCATTATCATAATACTAAATTGTACCTTATCACATTGATATAAAAATGATAATAGCTTGAAATAGTGAGCCTACTTTATTATAATTTTAAGATGGTTCTATAGGTACTTGATTAAAGTTAGCTAAGCGAAATATTAGTCCTATAAAAGTTAATATACGTTTAAATTACCATTTATTGATAACTTCATGAGGTGTGCCTTTTTATAATTACTTAAATTATTTTAAATTTTAGAATGAATAGTAGTTTTAATAATCAAATAGCTCTTTACCTATATAATTATATGAAAAAAGGCCACTTTAAATTTACTCGAACACAATGAAGTTATCAAAACTTCGTATTTATTTTCCGCTTGATAAATTTTCAATAATATAATTCAAGGCCTTGAAACCCTAATCAGGTGGTGATGTCACTGTCCCCCCCATTGTTGACGTTACATTGAATAGCATGCCATATGTGGTGATATCGCGTAACACAGGATTCGCACATTTTCAACATGTAAATTAAATTTATTATTAAGAGATAATACGAGATCGTCTTATACGTAAACGCAACGTTTGTTCGTCAGTTCGATTTCCACTCGGGGCAATTAATTAATTTCCTCGCTCTGGTAATAAGATAAAGCACGGTGTTGAGCTCTGTCTCTCAACACACAATTTCTCGAAATTTGAGTGAAAACTGCAGAACAAACTCTACGTTGTGGTGTTTTGTATTTCAAAGTAATAAAAAGTTATAGAACTTATGCCATAGTTTTTTTATTTAATTTCTTACTTGCCAATACAATGAAATGGTTGTTTCTTGTTAAATAAATTATAGCAATATTTATATTTTTTTATTTATAAATTACAAGCTTTGTTTTCTATATTTATATGTCTCGTCAAACTTTATATAGAGTGATAAATAAGGGTTTTTTTTTAATAAGAAACATTTATTAAAATATATCCCAGACTGACTTTTAAACTATTTGTATCGATTGAGCATACTTTTCCTAACATCGCGACGACGACGACGATTGCTTTGTTACTTGTTTTAAACTTTTGACTTTTGCCGCAATTGTTTGAAACGCCACAAGTGGTAGTTTCGTTGGAGTCCTTAAGTGGAAATTAAAAAAGTAAAAATCCATGTAGTAGATATAGGTATATACACAGCATGTATGTTTGTACCGTGTAAAAATAGAACTCGAGTGGGGAGCCTGCATAGGGGAAATGTAAGTGCACTTGTTAGTTAACTATAGTCATATATATAAATGTGATTCAAGGTTACGGCCATTATTGTGATTAAGAAATATAGAGTTTTTCAGTAGAATTTTTCACGCCTTATATGGGTAATACTTATTTCGATTATTCTGAAAGAGTAGATAGAGAACGAATAAAAAAATTGCTCTCAACTCTGAGATTGATCTTGAGATGCCGTTTTTATTCATAGAGTGTTAAACCGGCATCCCAAGATCGATCTCAGAGTTGAGAGTGGTTTATAAATATACAGAGGGGAAAAGGCAGCGCTCCTTTTACTAAAACTGCATATAGTCTAAATATTTTTATTCTAAATATTTTAATTCTCTAATATTTTTTTCATTTTTGGGAGTTAATTTTTTCTGAATTATATTAGGCTTTTATAGAGTAGTTAAAACTGTGGTTTCATTAAAAGTGGTGCTGATAATTCCACCCTGTATAGGCCTAAGTGATGTATCCGTTACTTATTGACTATAGGTACAAATAATCAAATCATGTTTTTGTACATTATCAAAATAAGACATAAGAGATTTTGTTTATTAATATAAACAAAATCTCTTATCTCTATAAGAAACTTTTTTTTTATAAGAATTTTTTTTAAATCATACCTAATGCGAATATACGCCAACTAGATTAGATAACCAATGAAAGGAGATACATGCTTTTTGTGCTGAAATGTTGAAATGTGAAACAATTACAATTTTATACCTCACGCACGTTATCGCAGTTTCCACCACTATCGGTTAATCGCTATAGGCATTAACCTGTTTCAATTTGGTACAATTTTATTATTTTAAATTGTAAGTAATAAATGTCTTGGTTTACTAAGTAGGTTCAGATTAATTACGGACATGCTTGTTAGTGTATTTGTACTTATAAAACGTTTAAAAAAATCGATTATTTTGTTTGAAATTCTTGAAATATTTATTATATGAACTTGAAAATTTTATTGGTATTTCCTTCCACCTAAGTGATTAGCATTCGGCTATTGTTGTGGGTGTTTGCAAGGCGATGTTTTACTTAAAGTGACTTATATTAATTTTTACTTTTTATTTAAAAGATATAAGTTTTTAATCTGTTACATAAAGTATACATTTTATTTAAAATTTATTCTTTACTTATTTTATATAAACTAAGTATAATCAATAGTTAAACATTATGTATGACGCACTATCACCACAATAAGTATTCATCGTATCTTATATGTTAATTTTGCTTCTTACTATTCACTGCAACAAAGACAACCGATGGAATTTGAGCGTTTTAGGTGAAAATAAAGATACGTGACAATTAATTTACGAATATAATATACTTAAGTTAATAATAACTTAACTTTACTTCCTTTGTATTTAAGCATATTCAAAGGTTCCGTATTCAAATAAAATTTATGAGATATTAGCTTGGTTCTATAATGT
>JAKRZM010000862.1:450837-478230 GCA_036379175.1 Heliconius cydno galanthus
GCGATAGTTGACTCACTAGCGAGCGGAGTGGAATCACAAAGATTCATATCCCGAGTTCATCACTCGCTGTTCAGTCGAGTCAGTTAAGACCCTTCTGACGGCTTTTGGCGCTAGTGTCGCATACATTGGAGCAGATGAGGGGTAGAGTAGAGGGACCCTGTACAGGTTGTGTTGGTACGACAAACCCGGCTGATGTTGCGGAACGCGTTGACAAGTCTGATAACGTGCATGCCCTTAGTGTCTGCACACGTTAGATCAGTTATAAGCATACAGTCTTAATGCAAAATATATACTTTTTTTCTATTATAGAAATATTTATATTTACAGATGTGCGGCTCGAGCGTCTAGCAAGTGCTAAAGCGGAATTAGAAGGCGAAGTGCGTAAACTCAAGCTGCAGTTAAACGACGAGCGTGCGGCGAGACAAAATGGAGTCGCGCATATGCACCGGGATGTTGATGGCGAGTGTAAGTGTATTTTTATACAAATCGTGTAAATATTTAAACGTAGCTAGATTTGAACATGTGGCTCTTGGAAACTGTTTAAACGCTTTGACCGATGAGCCATGCGTTCTCATCAAGCTCCTCGAAATTCTTATAACTTGTTGGCTACAGTAGGGAGTTTTTTACAAATTTCCGCTACCCAAAGAGAATTGCCTAGAATTATTACTTGTCAAGAAAGCAGACTGTTTCATAAATATTTCTTTTAAAAATACATCAATAAGTATTTATGTTTCCTAAATTTTACACTGTAAATAAAAAAATACTAAATATGAAATATAAATTTATTATAAAAAAAGTAATACATCCACAGTGGAAACCCTCCGTAAATCGGTATCGGAAGCTAAAGGTCGCGCGGCTCGAGCAGAAGCCGAGGCGGCCATACAAGCGGCGGCGGTCGCGCGGCTGGAGGCACAAGTCGTGCGACTAAAGGCTAGGCAGGACCACCAAGATGAGCACGAGGAGATGCTGAAGCAGGAGAGGCGGAAGCTGCAGAGGGAGGTGCGTTACAAAAATTACTTGTGTTTGAAAGAAAAATGTTTTTAGTAAACGTATATAAATGTAAATGTAACAGGACTCGAATCCGCGCCTCTTGGAAATCATCCTAGTGGGTCTAACCAGTAAGCAATGTATTCATGTAGCTGTATATTCACGTAGCAGTATATACACGTTTTAAAATATGTTATAAATTCTTTTTGTATCCCAGATAGGGTTGGCTTTTGGATAGAAGCGGTGTTACGGCAGTACTCTCCTCTTTTCTGTTCGTTAAAACAATGATATTTTCTAATATATAATATTTAATAAAATCTCAGCTTCACACTGTATCCCCCGCACACAGCAGGATAGGCAGAGGGAACCTAATGTTAAGACACTCTGTTCCCCACTTTCTGCCGAATTCTGAAGGCATTGAGAAGAAACCATTAAAATTGGGTAACAAATGACATGTAACGATTTATTACTTATTTATATAATATAATTATTTTCAGGATGTAGTCGATTTCTGGGCCGTTATTAATAATGGTAGCTAATGGTATATTTATTTTATGTATATCCTAGAGTGGCCCTTGTACCTTTGTAATAATATATCAACTACAGTTCCTTTTATATAATAACATTGTGTAAAGTACACGACTTTGACCTAATCTAGTCTAATGTTGAAAGTAATTTTAATATATTAACAAAATTAGTTATAAGTAAATTTTCTAAACTCTAAATAAAACCCTTTAACAATTTTTATATATAAAAAATATTATTTTCTTTAACTTTAATAGCAATAAGATTCTCCTCATATACATATCAACAAAACTATTTTGTATATATTTTTAGTCTTAACTTTAAATGTATATTATAATTTTGCAAAATCGATTCATAGATCGAACAAATAATATTTTTTTAATTAATATACAAATTAAAACCTTATATTTTACAGGCGAGAGAAGCACTAAACCGAGTCGAAGAACTAGAAACAGAAAACAGTCATCTAACAAAACGTCTTGACAAACTGAAGAACGCCAAGTCAGCTCTATTAAAGGACCTGTGACAAGATTGAATACAATTTGGGAAAATACCATGAAAACGCGAATGAAGCCGGGCGTAGATAGTATAATAAATGGATTTGGCTGATAATCGAACGTGCTAGAACTATGTTTTTAAGCTGCGCCATATTTTATATTTAGGATTATATGGATATGCCCTTTTAGTATTGATTAGATTAGTATAAAGCTGCGAAGTAAATTGTAAAATTACTGTTTTTGGTTAAAAAACTAAATCAGTGACGCCGTTGTGGCACAGTGAGTATGCGACGATAAACGCGACGGGGGTTGTGGAAATAATTAATTATAATTTATCAAAGCACCGTTTCGAGTTCCGCCGGTTGCGGCGTTCTCAACACGCGTCTATAAAATTTTATCGTGCGTGGGGAACAGAGTGTCTTAACACTAGGTTCTAGTAGTATATATGGGATACAGTGTTACGCTAACAAAAATTAAAAGTAGAGCTTCATTGGCATGGAAGGCTATATAAAGTATTTAAACGTTTGGCCTATGTCTAAATTTTGAATAGGGCATACCATATTGATAATAATATGATTGGAGAGTTCAGTGTTCTCTCCATATGTCAAAATCGGATTCGGATCGGATTACAGATGATAAATAACTTTTTATTTCAATGCTGTACATTTGTCTATGGATTTTTTACGTTTCTGTTTAAGAAAAAAATAATGCTTTTATAATGTATATTTTTTGCTAGCTATATAAAATTGCATTTGTTTCTTCATATCGGCCTGTAATTGACTTGTTTCGTCCTAATAAGACTTCTCTTTATATGAATGGATTAAAATACTAATATCATAGACTTGGTAATTTTATATATGTTTTTTGTGTAAATTGTACATTATGTTTAAATATGTAATTATTTATTTCATGTCCATATACTTGTATAGGTTCTGTATAATATTATTTCAGCTTGCCGGAGCTTAGTTTTTACTAATCGTTAATTATTATTATAATTTGATTATTCTTTTAACTTGCCAGAAAAAAAATGGTTTACTGTAACTTCAGAGATTCATTTGTTGCAATAATATCGAAATATTTACTATTAATTTAACTGTAAATGTGTATTGGAGGATTTTTTAAACTAAACAGTGTTAAGACATTTTCTTTTCAATTAAATTTTAATAAGAATTTTATGTATATTGATTATTTTGAATGCTACAATATTAAGTCAATATTTTATATAGTTTCAAAAACTTACTATTTTAACAATTGGATACTTTGTAAAAAAAATAATTAAAAAAATGAATTTAATGTAATTGCTCAAAAATTACACCATGCTATGTGATAGATGACTGAATTTACACGTCCAATGGCGATCTCTGATGTATTATAATTATCTCGAGAGTCGTTTTATTATTTATAATATATACGAGTGTTTTGACTAAAGTTACCACAATTTAACTGGCTACTGACATTTTTAATATTCTTTTTTTTTACATAATAATAAAATAATTGTACATGTTTATTACATATTTAGTTCTTTTGACTATTAATTGGCTTGCGTGGTATATAGTGCTTGGATTTATGCCACTATGTATAAAGTTATGTTTGAACATACAATAAGCGGCCGTATCATAGTTTTGAACTTAGTATACTACTTTAGTCACTAAACAGTGCCATGTTGCACCAAAATGTATTATAGTGTAGATGGTGTATTAATTAGTATATAGAGAGTCTGCCTTTAGAACCTACTACTACTACTACTGAGCGAAAATGGCTGTTGCAAATATATGAAACATGTGGAAATAAATAAAACTATCCCCATGCATAGCATATAATATTGTTAGCATAATAATTGTTGTAATATTTTAATAATATTATTTGGACTATAATCGAGATATTAAAACACAGGTGTAGTATTAGAAAAAAAATAAATACTTAATTATTCAAAAACATTGAAAAATAATTGTAAAAAATGGATATTGATTGATGTATTTGCTTCTATATGCTTCATATAAATAGGATAGTCAGTTTCGAATATAAACAATAAAAACCTATAAGATATTATATAGCTAGCTGTTCAAATAATATTACTACAATTATTTAATAGCAAATTAGTCAAAAATCTTAAAATGATAAATTAAAATGTTTGCCATTTTGTTTCAGATATATGTCTCTATCTACTATTATTATGACTCGGATCATCTGTTTTAATTTCAAATATTTAAATAACCCCGTTTTATATTAGACATTCTATATAGCAAATGATTATACAATAGGTTCCTTGTGTACATTGATACTGTTACATCGTAAATAAATTTAGAGTTGCAATTATTGTAGGCATGTGTGAGTAAAGGTGATAATTTTTATTTTATTATTATTTATAATGTCGTATATATGATTTTTTGCCCTAGACATAAAATATAAATGATGTTTCCAAGTGTTAAAAAAATATATAAAACGTTTTTCTGCATTTTGCTACAAGAGTAATAATTCTAATTTTTTGGTAAAAGGAAACCTTTTTCAGTTTGTTAATCATGTCACGTCAAGCTGATTATAAAATGTGAAATATTTCCAATTACTTTTTTAAAATTAAAATTGTGACTTATCAGAGTTCAGTTCAGTTCCATTCTTTATTTATGGCGCTTCGAGCGTGCGTGACTTATCACCTTTATTTATTCATATCTTTCATAATATGACGTCACAATTGTTAAACTGTAGCCGCCAAAATAAGAAAAATGGATAATTTCTATTTAATTGATGCAGTTTTTCGATTGTGCCTCAGTATCTTGCTATTTGTATGAAATGTGAGTAGTGTAAGTAGGTTTTATCATTTTGTAAGTATGGTGTATGTATTTTGGTGCTGCATTACTAATTTATTTCTTTTTTTAATAAGAATGACACTCTTTTATAAGAAGCGAAACTGACCTAATGATGTATAAATTTGATAATTTGAATAAATTTTCGCCCTCACGTTGTTGTTTTATTTTATTTATAATATGTAGATATTTAAAAAAATCTAGATTCGACAATATTATAGGACATAGAGCATATAAGGCAACCCTTAAAAAAATACTATAGTTTATTCATTTGAGCATAAGACAAAATGTTAACAAACAAAATATAACATCTCAAATCTTTATTGAGAATATCACATTTGTACAGATATTGCTGTCTGTATCAGGCATTGTTTCTTTTTACGTGTTAGATAAAACACATTAGCCATGTCGTCCTTATTGAAGATTTTTTATAGTTACTTAATTAAGGTTTACTCGTATTTTAATCACGTAAAAACATGTTTTTTTATAGATAGAGAAAAATAACTTTTAAAGTTATAAGCACCTCAAAATACTTAGTTTACTTACTAAAAATAGGGAAAAGAAACAGTTTTAACCATTCTATCAAAATCTTTAATTTACAATTTGTAGTTAAATTTACGGTGAAGTATTCAATTTAAAATAATAAAGCACATACACAGATAAAAGAGAATAGTGCTAAAATATTATACTTAAATAAAAAAAAGCAAGAGATCACTAAAAAATAAGAACTTATGGATATTTTTTAACAAAATAAATAACATCTAACTTTGAAAATCTAATATGTACAAAATGATAATTGACAAAATAATTCATTTAAAATTTTTGTAAATGGTGCTTGAAGTATAGTTAAGTTCAAAAATAAAGTGCTTAGAATTTTTTATCGTGATAACGTCTTATAAATCGATGGACTCCTACTCCTTCTCCTTCTTGGCCTAAGCGTTCGACTTGTAACGTATCTAACTCTCTTATATCTCACACGTTTGTAAGTTATAAATAAATTGTTAATAGCACATTATTACTTATAATTAATTGGTATGATTTAAATAAAAAATATCGGTGCGTGCAAATAAAAGTTAATCTAAAAGAATAATAATTTTCAATTAACTCTTCTCTTTGTTACAAAATAATGATAATTCAGAGATAATTTTTTACCAATGTTTTCTTATGACGTTATCACGTAAAATTATCGTACATAAACCGACTTAACAGACAACCAGTTTAATATATTTTTTTATTTAATTCACTTTAAAGTGACATTAAGTTGTCTTAAAATATATTTTTATGTAAATTTAATCATAATAAATTTTAGTATCCAGTTTTCAAAATTGAGAAATTAAAAAAGTGGGAAATGTGATTTAGTCATCTAATAATTTTCTTTATAAAAATACGTTCTGTATTTCCTATTGTTTTGGGCCAATTAGTGGATTAAATGACTTTACAGCAACAGAAATTAAATAAGCAAAGTTGCTAAATGCTCATTACTGATTCTATACAATTAAAAACATAATTTCATATTTTTTTAACTTAATTTGGTGTAAAACATTGGGCCCTATATTTAGCTATATTATTTTGATTCATACAACTTTGCATTATGTAAATAAATTACATTAATTAAAAATGGATTATTTTAAATACATCTTAAGCATCAAATATTATAACTTAAAATAAAACTGACATATTAGAAAACATAAAAATAGCAGGACTTAAATTCACACTTCCTGAATACTGTTCCAGTGCTCTAGCCAATAAAGACATCTTAGATGTCTCCAACTATTAAATTTTATATACCTTTTTTAATATTTTTCTTTTCTTGGTATGGAATAATACAAAAAATTTTAGAAAGTGACAAATATAATAATATTTCTGCGTAAACTAAAATTGGTTTAAAAATAATTAATTTCTCTCTTATTAATAATTTATTCGAAACAGTAAAAGCTGTTTTAATACTAAAATAGCCATTCATTTAAATTCAAAACTATCTATTGGTGTAGATCCCCAGCTAAAGAATTGTAGTAAATAAATGAAGCTTAGAATGTAAAAAAAATATGTTTATATCTAAAGTTTGAACTATTACACTATAAAGGACAATATGAATTGTATTAAACAAAACAATTTACTTACTAAACTAACTTTACTATCTTTGTTGACCGAGCTCTGATAGTGGTCTGAGCATAAAGGAACAATTGAAAGTTATATAAATAAATTCAAAATGTATTAGTTGGGACTAATTTCTTATAAATAATATTTTTACTGAATAATAAAGAAAAGACAGTTGTGTCATATTGGAATAAAGAAAATATTTACTATGTTTTTATAAATAAAGTACACCTCACTAATCTATTTTGAAAGATCAAAACATCCAATACTCTGGCACCTTTTAAATATAACTATTATAAAGGAGCCCTTGACGCATATTATAATAATAAATATTGCCATGGCAATGTGTATGCCACTTTATAAATACCAGTGTTGTATAATATTGTCAAATGCAGTTAATGTTTTATTTATTGATTTACTGTAACTTAACATAAGCATTACTATTGAAAAATATTAGCGTTCTGCACTTCTCCTACATATAAATTATAAGCATGCCTAATTTCATACTCCTTCGTCTGCGCAAATTTTGTAAAAAGGGGTCCAAAGTTTTTGCTTTGCATATTATAATATATAGATTCTTAGAAACATGAGACAAGATTTTTATACAAGTATTACTATTATTATAAAATGAAGTAAATAATCAATAGAGTGAGATATACAATTATGGAATATAAAAACCATAAAAATCATTATTTTTTTGCGAAGTGCTATTTGTGCTATACAAATAATAATCCAAACATTCTAATAGTAAAGTAGTGTGATCTTTAACTAAAGTAGATTAGTGAAATTCTACTGTATTACATTTTAATTTTCCAAATCAATATCCATTAAAATATTAATCTTCACTTATACCTTTCTGTTTCTTAAATAACAATCAAATGCTCCTTAATAAATAACATATTATCTTAATAAATAACCTATCTTAAGGTATAGGGTGCTGATTGGGCGTGAGGCCGCCATGCTCTGGACTGTGTTTTTGTTTTTTCCTCTTTTTCTCTTTTTTCCTTTTCTTACGCTCTTTGTCATCATCATGCCTCTTTTGCTTTTTGTGTTTCTTCTCATATGTGTCTGGGTTTGATGAATCTGTAATAAATTAAAGCTTCATAGTGTCCTGTGTATAGCAAGGTAGGCAGAAATAGATAAGACACTGTCCAATTTAAAAATATTGAATGTTCAGTGGTTTGCTCTTTACCAAAGCAAAGAAATGAAAATAATTAATTCCCTTAAGTGTGATTGAACCCACAACTGTAGCATTTAGTTAGAAAGTGTCAAAATTTAAAGAACTAAAAGTTAAAATAACTAACCTTGTAGGGGTGTATCTTGTCCAGGTGGTGCACCATCTTTGTGTTTGTGCTTCTTGTGTTTACTCTTGTGTCTCTTTGGCGGTGTCGCACTTACATAGCGATATTGTTCAGGTAAAGGTCCAGGATGCAACCGGAAACCAGCTAGCTGTGCACTAGTCAAAGGAAGCAGTTCTTTACCCCCAATTGGTCTTTTAGCTATGACCGAACCTAAGGTACTGTTGTCTTCCTGTCCAGGTCCATCAAGTATACCAGGGAGATTTGGAAGAAAAGATGAGAGAGATTCTTTTAACTTTTTGCCATTAAATTTACTATATGAGTGTTCTAGTCCATAATACGCCATTAAATTTGTGGCTCCTGTGAGATCACATTCTCCTGAAAAATATATATAAGAATATTTTAAATTGCCCAAGAATTTTTTTATGATGTAATGGATTTTATTTTGTACCTGGAGGTTCTTTCATCAAATAGAAGGGCCCACTATGCACAATTGAGGGATTCTTGCCAAGTGATATGGTGGTCTTGAGGGTGCCAGAAGAATCTTGACGAGATACTACTGGTGACCTCGCTCCTCGAGGCGAGGACTTCGGTGAATAGGGCTCTACCTTTCTAAACTGATCAGACATCATCTTGCATCTGCATTGTCTATAAAAAGAAATATAAAAAAGAAATTTTCCTAAACAAAACGATAAAAACTAAAACGACGACTATCTTCCCTTTCGAAATCTTTTGATCGTACAGATAAAATTTGATAACTAATAGTTTTAGTTTGACATAGGATATAAATCAATAAAATTATAAAAAAAATACGATATTTCATAGAAACTACAAAAAATATCACAATATTACTAATATTATTTTGAAAGTTAATTTTTGTAGAAAATGTGTTAATATTAAATAATTATAATAACTATAAAATACCGGTTTATCTATGGTAAGAACCACGTGTTTACAATGCAAGCCTAAAAGTGCATCACTTAAATTAAAAAGTACGAAGAAGAAAAAAACTTGTCTATGGTTAATGAATTAGCTTCTCGTAACGCGCTACGATTTTCGATTGTGTGTTTGGAAATAAACAGTTCGGCGAATTTAATTTATGATAGTTTTGGTTATATGAGGAGTTTAAAGTCTGAAAAATGTTGGTGTGTAGTGAAATTAGTGGTACAAGAGAAGTGCAAAGCTTCTGATAACACCGATCCTCGCTCACCGAAGTGACGCCATTTTACGGGAATGACCAGCCCGCGGCCGCCTCTCATTAGGTCTGATGTAAGGAGCGCTCTATACAAACGGATGCATGGAAACAAACCTCTCATATTGCACTCGTACTGGACGTACGACTTCAGAGGTATAGTCAATGTTGCATTTTGTTATTGTCGCTATCGTAATTCGAATCGCTTTTGATTTCCTCTTGTTTGAACGTCTTTTGTTTCTTGCGAGTCAAACTGAACACGTGTTGTATTTTTTGCAGAAAACTATGGAAGATGGTAATATTGTCAATACTAAAGACGATAAAATCGCTTCAGCATCTTTAGCAAATTTGTATAGTGATCGATCTTGTAAATTGGCGACTAATGGACACGATTTTGCTGGCGAACCGTCCAGTCCCACAGACAGGCACTACGAGCCGCGTCGCCACAGCGCTGACACACTGCAGGAAGATAAGTTTCGGAAACGCATAAACCCACTAAGAATACATCTGGGTAAAAGACCCTTTGTGGATAACTCTGTACCATATAATAGTGTTTCAAAGAAACGAAAACCTTTTGTGTCTAAACCTAGTGATGTCAGTGTGCCCAAAGCAAATACTCCCAGAGTACCCAAGTTAGTGCCCAAACGTGTAGACCATAGTCAATTTCATAATGTTTCAACACATTTGGATAGTACCCTTGATAATGAACAAGACAAACCTGTGCCTCGACTTGTGCCTAAAAGCCAGTTATTGCAGTTCAAAAAAGGTAAGATGGAAAAAGGAACCCAATTGAAGGAATATGCTCAAAGCTTGGGTTTACAGCCAATGGTTAAATTTAAATGTAGAAAATGCTGTTCAATGTCTTTCAAAACATTGGCAATGTTAAAAGAACATCAACTTGTATGTCGAGCACAAGCAAAAGAGCCTGCATTAAGTCCTGAGGCAGCAACGAACACAGACTGTAATGCAGCTGGACCCTCTCGAGTCACCCGCAAAGTGTACCTGTGTTCTGCATGTGGCACCTATTATGAAAATTGGAATCTTTTCCTTCATATGAGAGAAGTGCACAATAGACATATTTGTCTCTTTTGCCTGGGAATGTTTTCTAAAGCAGAAAAACTGTCTTCACATTTAACTAACAAACATCATGTACAAGAGTTTAACTATGATAGTAAAGAGGATTTTTGTAAAGTGTACAATGGAACTTTTTATTTGATGTGCTGTGCCTGTGATGAAATATGTAGTGAAAAAGATGATTTTTATAACCATGATTGTAATAATATCAAGCCAAAACCTGTCCCCGTTCTTATTAGTAAAAATGCACTTAAATCTAATACTGCAAAAATATTGAAAAATGGCAATGAATATGGTATAAATGGACCTACAAATGTTACAAAGGAAACTGCTAAGCCTTTCAATGAGAAAAAAGATTTAATTGAAAAGAAATCTGAGACAATTACATCACAGTCTCAAAAAAATGAGATTCATACAAGCAGTAATGATATTGTAAATAGTGACACTAGCATAAGTTATGAAAGTGTGGCATCTACTAGCAAAGACACAAGTAGTACCTTAGATACAACCCCCCTAGTACATAGTCCAAAAGCTAAGCCTTACTCAAGCCCTAATAATAGTTTAACACATAATTTAAATACAAATGCTAACTATATCTCCAATGGGAATGAGCAGTTGGAGCAATCAGATAGCAGTGATACTCCAGATTCAATTAATAACAGAGAACCAACACCTGAGTATGTACCACAAATAAAACAAAGAGAGCCAACACCACCCCCTACTGAAAAAGATAAAGAATGTGGGATTAAGTTAAAATTGAGCTTAAATAATGCCAATTCACCAATTATTATTAATTCAACTGTGGATCCCTCTGTTGGTCAACAGTATGCTCACAAACCACCTTCACGTAACAGAAGACCACCTAAAAGATATGAAAAAGATAAACCTCCTGACCCAGTTGCAACAACACCAGTCAAACCACCTTCAATAAAGATGACAATATGTGATAAATCTGACAGTCCTTTTGTTAAAACAACTATTATAGAGAATAACAAAGAGACTACTGTTAAAACACTTGTAAATAATAATGTAGAAACAATCAATAAAGCACCTGAATTCAAACCAGAAAATACTATAAAATCAACTATATATGATAATAAATTAGAAGATATTAATACTTTAAATAGGGTACCAAAATTAACTGTTAGAGTTCCTAAAGAATTTTTGGATAAAAATTCATCTAGTGACTACTCTTCTGATAGTGATTCTGGGGAGAAATTAACTGTTGATGTTAATAAAACAAGTGCAGAGGAACAAGAATATGAAAATAAACAAGAAAAAATGGACACCACTCTCCCTATTACACCTTTAGAGGAAGAGAGGGCTGAGGAAGAACAAAAAATTGAGCCAGATCCAGAAGAATTATTAGAAGAGAAAGTACAAATAAAAGATGAGATCCCCCTTAAACCTGAACCAACAGAACCTCCTGACGAGAATCCTAATGAAGATGTGAATGTAGAAGAGCCTGTTGATCCTGTTGTGACTGATGATATTCCTGTAACAGAATTATCATTAGACAGGCCCATTGATAAATATCCTTTAAAGGACCTACTGAAGGTTTTCTTGACATCCACAGTTTTCAATTGTATTTATTGCAATCATGTTCGTAAGATTGCAGTAGATTGTGAGCAGCTGGCCCTGCATATGGTGGCACAACACAGGTTTTCTGCTACAGTTGATAGCATCACAGCTGAGGAGTTAATGCCAGAAACAATTACATTGAAAGTGCAGGCTGGAGCCGAGGAGCTCCGGTCTATTTATATTAATTTAGACTCTTATGATAGTGTAGACAAGTGTGATACAGTGCAATTTAACCCAATTTTCGAATGTTTTCAGTGTTATTTTAAAACTGCTGTTCATAAAGATCTCTATTTGCATAACAGAAAAATGCACCAAAAAACAATATTACTGTGTGTTATGTGCAAGAACAATTTTTATAGTTATAGTGAATTATTATGTCATTTATGCCCTGGAACCTATGATTCTGAGTATGCAATTAAGTTTAGATGTTGTTTTTGTAATGTAGACAATATTTCGTCATCCTTTAGGTTAATGGTGCATCTTAGAAAGATACACCACACTTGTGATGTGTGCTTAGAACTTTGCCAAAGCCAAGCACGTCTGTCTAACCACGTGTGGAAACACAAGTTGCACCATTTATGCTATCGTTGTGGAATAGCTTATAGAAACAAACCAGATATTACTAATCACTTATTTTGGAAGCATGGCACTGAAAGTGTTATGTGTAAAAAGTGTCTACAGAAAAAATGGCCTCATGTTTATCATTTCTGTACACCACCGGCCGTGTTTGTTTGCGATGAATGCACTTTACAATTTACGAGAGCAGTTTGTTTAAAAGTTCATAAGCGATTTCACTCTGAACAGTTTCCACATGCGTGTAGTGAAGAAGGATGTACAGAAAAATTTGTATCTAAAAAACTCTTCAATAAGCATTTAGAAGTACATAACAAAAAAATGATTTCAGAAAAATCCGATGAAGAAAAACCAGTTATAAATGAGCCTATTTCAGAAAATTCTAAGGAAATTCCTATTATTGATCTTGTTGACGATAAGACAAAAGAAGGAGCTGGAACTCCCGAAATTAAAACTGAGACTGAAAGTGAGCAACAATCTAAAAGAAGTAAAAAGAAAAAGCTGAAGGATAAAGATGCTTTATTATTAGATGTTAATCTGCCAGCCTTGAATTTATCTGAAAGCGACAGTAGTGATGAGTCTGATAGTGGTATTCCACCAAGAAATATGGAAGAAACACCTCAGGACAAGCCTGATAATGTTCAAGAGAATAATCCTACATCTAATGTTGAGAAAGATGTAGAAACAGTAGACTCAGAAACGCCGCCAATTAACGAAGAAGAAAAAACAGATTCAAAAGAAGACGATAAACCTAATGACCAAAAAATTCTAGAAATATGGGATAATTTTAATAAATATCAAGCTAAAGTTGAAAAACAAAAAGAAAAGACGCCTCCTTTGGTACCTATACGAAAACATGTATGCGAGTCAGACCACGATTACTGCGTAATACCTACTGAAGTTAACGGAGACGATGACGTATTTTCTTCTGATACGAAGAAAAGTAAAAAATCTCCAAAGAAAAGGCATGGTAATCTATCAGTAAGTTCAAGCAGTAGTAGTAGTGACAGCGACTCAAGCTGCTCCTGCGGATCTAACTGTAGTTGTTCATCTTCAAGTGGATCTTCTTCATCAAGTTCATCCGATTCTGACTCTTCAGATGAATCAGGCAATGAAAAAGATAAGAAAAAGAGCAAGCAATTTAAAAAAACCCTTCCTAATAGAAGATTAAGTAATGGTTCGAATGTTGATGTAATGGGTATGTCGGAGACCCCTATTTTAGTGCCAGAGAAAAGTGAACCAACAATTGCTGAAAGTGACTTGGAAACTGAAGAAAGCGATACTGATGAAGAGTTTTATGACGAACATCCTCAACAAATTGCAAATAAAATGCATAATGAAAAACGCAACCAACTGCTACTTTTAGCTTCCGTGGCTCCATCTGACGGTGGCTCACCATCAGGTGATCTCAGCCGCTGTACAACTCCAGCTAAAGAAGAAGAACCCAAGGAAGTAAAAGTCAAGGAAATTATAAAAGAGGAGGAGAAAGAAGTGAAAGAAGAAGTTAATTCTAAGGAGAAAAGTAACAGCAGCAAAAAGAAAAGTAAAAAGAAAAAGAAGTCTAGGAGTTCGCGTAAACACGGCCCTATTAAAATGACTATCCCTAAAGATATTATTGCAAAATCAGAGATAGAATCAACACCATCCTTAATTCCAAATAAAATTACAATATCTCTGCAGTCTAATACGGTACAATTACCGGAAGCGCCACCATCGGCTACAGTACCGCCGTCCGCCATCGTCAACACTTCGATAAAGTCGACGGAAAAGAAACGAGCCTCGAAAAGGAGAAGAGTGCCAAATAAATTTTACGGTTACTCAAGCGACGAAGAATCACCACAAACAGTTGCGGCACTTAAACCTCAATTGCCGCCGAAATTAGAATGGAGGAAAGAAGATTTGCCTTCACCTGTAACGCACAAAGCTAAAAAGGAAATACCATCTACAGTCACCCCGCAAAGAATGTTTAATTACAATGAGCCCATAAGGTTGACGACGCCCATACCCGATCCTGAGCCTCCGCGTTTCCTGATGAACTCGGAATCCATGGAATCTAGCGATTCAGAGTCGAGCACCGAGGGAGGGCTGGAGATCTACCAGCCCACGCCGCCCGCTGCGGCCACGGTGCCTCCTCCCACATACCTGAATTCGGGCACGTCGAGCCTGCCGTACGCGTTCCAGCGTCCGGCTGCGCGGCAGGCGCGCGAGGGCGAGAGCGTGTACTGCTACTGCCGCTGCCCCTACGACGAAGTGTCGGAGATGATCGCCTGCGACGCGGAGGGCTGCTCCATCGAGTGGTTCCACTTCGAGTGTGTCGGTATCATGGTACCGCCTAAAGGCAAATGGTACTGCCCACAGTGTAGGAAAGTGTAGTTTTTCAGGTTACAGATGAGTCTTATCGAAATTCGAGTGTATATAATTATTGTGTATTGTTATTTGTATATAACTTATTGATGACTGTAGATATTTAGCTTTACATGTATATCTTTGTAGTTAGTTCGGATAAGTTAGGATATTAGGTCTGACAAAAATGTATCATTGTTATAAAGTACACGTTATGCTTGATCTGGGTGTGCGGCCGACTCTGTAACCTGGCAAATTGTTACTGACATCGTATACAGCAACACAGAAATATAAATCCAATTTTTGATACCATTATGTTTTGTTATTTGACCCACCATCGCTCTGATTAAATATCAAAGAAAGCTATCATGCTCTGTTACGTAAGCCATATCGTTTATTAAATCATAATTGATAGGTATAACTGTGACGTGGGTTCGATCCCTTGCACGAGAAAAAAAATGTATAACGTTTGATTTCATATAGTGTTTTTATCATCACCATTTTAAATGGAACCACAGTTTTAATTACTCTAAAGAAGACAAATACAATTAAAACAAAAGAGATTTTGTCAAAAATTAAAGTGTTTTTGAAAACAATATAAATAATAAAATTATCGTTGTAAAATAAAACGCCATTCGTCTTTGTCAAGAACGACGCACGCAGACCTATCAAAGGGACACCGTAGGAGTCGTAGGTATTGGCGGCAAACTTCAAAGTTGTATATTTTTGAAGAAGTAAGTATTTAATTTTCTTGGTAACTAAAATTCGTAACTAAGTCACACGCAATATAGTATGGATAAACATCGTGAAATGAAAAAAAATCCTACGTCTAAACTGTTGAGGTATCTTGAATAATTTCTTTAGGTAAGGGTTTGAAGACGTTTCCACTATATATGTAGATGTATAAACCGGTTTAGCCAAGACATATTTAAGTCCAAAATATTAAGAATAATTCCATAGTTGAACAAAAACAATAACATCGCTTAGCGATGAGCAATAAATATAACTAGCCCGCATGTGAACCATCGTGTGCGATAAATTAATGTAAATTAAAAACTTGTGACATCGATTTACACTTATATTAATATATAAGATGTGCAAGAGGGTTTTACTATATTATGATTTCAATAAATTGTTACGATTATTATTTTACAGCATCACAATGTGTTGCTGTTGCTTAGTACCCACAGACAAGCAAGTGTTAATTAAAGAGATGAGAGATGATACTTCGGTCTGGCCCACCTAATTTCGAGATATTGCCGGTTCAGTTGCGGATATAGTATTGCCAACCTCAGGAAAGCAAACAACAGCATATGGAACGTAAAAAAACCTGTAGAAAACAATAAAATACAATAACTCGTTAAAAATTATACAACTACGTTCAGATTTATAAAGAAAATAAAATAAAGTTAATAAATGTCATTATTTTTATTAATAATAACAATTAACAAAAACAGATATGAGGATTAAAACAGAAAACAGAGATACCAATGTAAAAACAGTCAATTTACTGTTAAGACAATAGGGTTGGAAACACTGCACGCTCTTATTAGGTGGGTAGATTTAATGGAAGGCCATCGGCCCATCGAAATAGACAAACCGATTTGTGGGACTCTACTATCGTCTATATAATATCCAATGTCTGTAAATAGCAGATAAATATCAAAGTGCAAATATGTAAGAAATGCAATAATAAAACCGACGTGCGAAGTTTAAAAAAGAACAAAAATTACAATATGATCATTACAAAAATAAAGATTTATAATATTACGTTTTGCAGATATACGAAAACTTATGTTAAATCATAATGATTTATTGTTGTCAAATAACAATGTCAATCTTTTCTGAGTTAGATTAAATCTTTTTTTATTTCTTTGTATAATATCACGTAGAAAATTTTTTTAAAAACAGTTTAGTATGTGATTATGTAAGCTGCAAGCAATCATGGACTTCAGTGATCTGTGTCCCTATCGGAGTACCTGTAACCAGTTTAGTAAGTAGCTCTATTCACCTTCAACTTTATGTTATATGATAGTAAAATTGTTGAGAAAAAGTTGTATACCAGTATACTTCTAACGTTTGTTTATAAATGGTTAGGTATTATACTATTTACTTAATAAACAGTGTACCTACCTTTCCGGGCCTTACATCTTTATATTTTTTTATAACTTTCTTTGTATACATATATTTTTTAAATACTATTTTATTGAATTTATAAAAAAAATATGTCACAGTACCTATGCATATTATCATAATATTATTGTAATTTGTCATAAAACTACGTCAGAACTCAAGGTTGTATAGAACTAGTATGTGAAATATTTATATATTTTCACTTAATAATCAATACAATCGATTAAACATGTTTTATTGCTTCAATTCTTCAATCATTAGCTTGCTTGAAAAATTTACATAAATTCACATGATTAATTCACATAAATATAAAATTCGGGAAGCAATTTGTTGTAATATACTTATACTTACTTTATTATTTCCAGGCGCTTCTCTTATAAAATTCGAAACATCATAATTGCGTTTAAACTTTATGTAGAGAGAGAGGACAACGTCGTGGCGGAGGGACACAAGCGTGTGGTTGTAAACGTGACGGTTGTGGGTTCGATTCCTACTAAAAGTGACGGGGAACGAGGCTCTGTATCCCGCACATATCAGGGAAGGCAGAGAGAGTCTGGCGAGTTAAGACACTCCGTTCTCCACTTTCTGCCGAATTCTGGAGACAGAATTGGACGCCGCGCTTTGCCTCTGATGCCTTTCATGAAGGGAATCAAAATTAATATGATACTTCCGGTTAACCTAGAATTATGAAATTTGGCATCCAGTATCTACAAGTAGTACCTATGTACCTACTTGTTCAGGAAAAAATCTGAAAACTATACTTTGCTTTACTACTTTCGGTGGTAAGCCGACCCGCGTTTGTCCGGATTTTAATATTTTAATTTCTTTGCTCTGCTATTTGCGGGCAATAGCGTTTTTAACTTTTTGCTAAAATAGAGATATTATAATATTGTTATCCTCAAGTCAATCCTTTTATATATCGGTTCTATTTTATAATAACAAGTTGGCGCCTATAAACTCTTTACCAAAATATATTGAGTAGCTTTTGCTGTACGGATTTAACAATCGCATAAAACTCTAATCTATTTTACCTTTTTTAGATCAAATAAGTAAGCCCACACTGAGTACTACTGCTACTGAGCTACCGGTGCCTGCTTGGAGAGGTAAGATATTTTTAAGTAAAATCTTATAAGTGCCCACTACACTACTCGTGAAGTTCCTCGGCGAAGTACTCGCCGAAGTTGATTGCATTGCGAAATACCTACGTGGCTACACAGTTTTGCTACCTCGCGGGTAACTCAGTCACTCCCCCTTCTTTACATCACTCTCAGAAACTCAAACTCAGACACAATATTAAATGATTTTTTTACGAATCTCATCTTTTATCATAGACGGGCGGCCATATATATGAAGTTCATATTTAGTGGAAGTACGAAACCGAGTACAAGAAATTCCCCAGTATATTAACCTGCCGCGCTTTAGTAAATCCAGAAAGTCCCATCTTCGGCTCCTCTACGATGCTTTAAATAAATTTGAATTAAAACAACTTTAATGTATTTGTCTGTCATTGTTCATCGTTTTAGTAGAAAGAAAATACTAAAAATCTATATCTTTATTTTATTCCTTTACGTATGAACTATCATCTAGTGAACGCGTGTAGCGTGAACTGTATGGTCATCGCATTTTTACAACATTTTATGTTCACCATGAGAGCTCAGAGCCGTTATATTGTAAAAATTTGCCGGTATGTTCCTCTCGAAGATTCTGAATAGTTTCAAGCATACCAGATACACTGGTGTCTACTTCTAGCGGTGCGTTACTACCGCCCATTTCAGTCTTCACCCATCCCGGATGCATGGATATGATAATGATTTGATCCCTTTTCAAATCTATACTCATAGATTTGGTTGCTGCGTTGAGTGCTGCCTGTGGATAAGTAATTTGTTAAATAAGAAATACTAAAAAAATATATCTAATATTTTGCGTAAATATTTTGTAATATTTTAGTAAAAGATAGCATTTGGAAATTCTATTCCATTTTTTTTACTAAAATATTAAATTTTCTTTTACGTCATCAATGTTGCTATATATTAAAATTTAAAGTGATATGTCTATCGACTTAATATGCGCTGAATAAAATTTAATAAATAATGTGAAAGTATATAACAAAATACCTTTGAACATCTATATGGATAAAAACCTCCTTTATCATTTTCCGCCATGGATCCTAATATAGAACTCATATTTACAACGGCTGCTCGTTTGGAACTCATCGGTTTCTCACTATTAGCCTCTGATGCTTGTTTAAGCAATGGCAGGAGAGCCTTAAAATTATATAATACATAAATTGACAATTATATAAAATATGAAATGAAATATTCACGACAGAATAATATATTGTGTTTTTAATTTATATAATATTTGTTTTAAAATAACTTTCACAGATATGTACATGTTTAGAATAAATTTATAGATAGTTATCATTTTATACCTTTGTTAGCATAATAGGTGCAATGGTATTAACAGTCAGGTTTTGCAGTAAATTATCCGCCTTTACCAAACCTAGTTTTGTAAACTTTGTGCTAACTCCAGCATTGTTGATTAAGAGGTTCAGACCCTTATCGCCTATAACCTCCTTTACTTGTAATGCTATATCATCAATTTGTTTTAAGTCTGTAACATCTACAAATAAGAATTAATGAAATCACATTGTAACATTACATTAAATTGTAAGTGTTAGACAAGTAATGTAGCAAACTGTATATTAAAAATAAATTTAAAGTTTATTTAAGCACTTTCTTTTTCTGTAAGCGTTTTCTATACTAATTAAATATACATGTAAATAATAAGTACCTAGATGTAAGATGTGGAGATTTTTGTTGTTTTTCGAAAGTGTACTCAGCTCCTGTAATATAATAAAAGGAGATACAATAACATGCAGAATAAGAAGATACAATAACAGACATACTAGTTTCCAAATATGTATTTTAGAATTTTATACTATTTTTTATTTATATATTTCGTTTAAATATTTTTTCTGTGAGATGATCAGCAAAAGTTATATTTGTTCGCATACAATAATTATTACTAAGTAAGAAAGTTATATGCTAATATTTTAAAAAATCAATATTTAATTACAGCAGTGTAGCAATAGTTCCTCTGATAGCAATTTCCTTGATAGCAATGATTAACAAGCGTATTTTGTAAAAAAGAAGTAAAAATAATTGTGTTGTATATTTTCTAATACATACATGATTAAAAAAAAGATAAGGTTACTTTGAATAATAGCTATATATTGATTCATATGATATGAAACAGGAGACATAATCCTTTTTTTATATATACATATTTGTTTTTTGTTTTATTTCTATTATATTACGATTAAAGATGTTAATAAAATGCAATACGTTTTCTTCCACTACATTGTAACAGTTGCGAAATATCCCGGAGTTCTACAAGTTTAAGAATCATCTCGATTCTCGACTAGCACCGTCATTGCACTTCTCTACAAACGTCGCAGGTGACGTCATCTGTCAAGTCATGCTCGACTCGCCGCTAGGACGGATTGCCTCATGTTGTCTCTTTCCACCATTCCAGCGATACTAAAAACTGCTTTATAAAATACGCGACGTACATTCCGCCTTATTATTTTGTACCGTTGTCGAAAAGACACACACTCTGTGTTGAAGTGTTAAATATTCAGTGACAAATTTTAATTGAAAATGGCACCTATAGGTGAGTACAATGTTCAATTTATTACCTCAGACTTGCGTCGGCAAGTTGCGAATATATTCTCAACCTTGTTGTGTTTTAATAAATGTTTTACGAATCCAAGTCCTAAGCCACGGTTCGCTCCGGTAATTAGTGCGGTCTTCATATTGAGAATTTTACAACTATTATAATTCGTACGTGCTATACGAAGTTATCTCTTTACTGGCGAAATATTTCTAGTGAACTGTGATACTGTCTCTGTCACATTTAATAGCGCGTCAATATGTCAATTCTCAATAATTTCTTAAGAATAAGTAATTATGTGAAACCTTTCAATAGAACCGAATGTTTTTTTGTGTTCTCGAGGCGCACCTTTGCTAGTAAGTTAGTATGTATAACTAAATAGTAACCTTGGTTTTCTTATTTACAACATAACCTCTATTTTGTTGAAGCTAATATCTGAAAGAAGTTCGTTAATGCCGACTTACTTGTCTTGATACACAAGTAACCAGCCCAGTAAAATGACTAGAATGAGTTAATTACATAGATAATACAACCAATAATATTACCTTTTCATTTTTGTATAAGAAAATTAAATACATTAGAATACATATTTAAAAAACTACTGTTGTTTTGGTAACAACACTAGGTGGTTGGATGTGTTGTGGACATAAGAAAAAATCGGTAGCCCTTTTAGTTGATCAAGGTATTGTTGCAAAACACTTCTTACAGGCATATGTGCTGTTGCATATATTGTGTCTTGTTATGCTTTAATACTGCACTGTACATAAAATTTATTATGATTGGTACAGACAACTAAAGTATAAGAACAAAATAATGGTGGTGATTTTTCCCTACAAACTTTCAACCTCTATTTCATCCCTTTTGAAATTTTTCAAAATCTGTTCTTATTGGGTGTCCACATTATGAAAATAAACATCTATCCAAATTTCACGTATAAATATGTCACATATAAATATGAGATATAATTTAAAATTATTATACAAAATGCACTTTGTTATGGTATCATCTGCACATTGTAGATGGGTCTTTCGACTATGATTTGGCTGTCATTGGTGGTGGGTCCGGAGGCCTGGCCTGTGCTAAGGAGGCAATTAATCAAGGGGCAAAAGTTGCTGTATTAGATTATGTTCAGCCATCACCACAAGGATCAAAGTGGGGTCTTGGAGGCACTTGTGTCAATGTTGGATGTATTCCTAAGAAGCTGATGCATCAAGCTGCATTACTAGGGGAAGGTATTCATGTAAGTATTCTGTTATGATTTATATCTCAATATTTTTTGTCTTATTATTTTTGGAATAGTAATGCTGCAATTTTCTTTTAATGTGCAATTGGTAAAATATTTTTTTGTATTTATAGGATATGGTAAGTCCTCCCTACTCCTTGGACTTCTATCCCTCCCAAATCTTGAATTCCTTTGGCTTTGGATTAAATGGTTGGATCTTTTTAGTAATATATAATTTTAGGATTTTTAGTTTGCACTGGTATATAGAACTGGTAATCTTATTTCACTGTAGTTATTATCAAAGTAATAACTATTAGCTAAGTGCTGTTTGTGGTTTTTGAAATTCTATATTCATGTTTTATCTTTATTTACATGTAGTCAATACTCCACACTACACTGTAGCTTTCACACACTAGAAACTTAGCGATATCAGTTTCATTTTAACATTGCTGTGGTTTTTTAATATTTTTTACATGGTAATAATAATTCTTTGAAGAAAAATTATACATAACAATTCTATATCATATTTTTTTTACAATAATTTTACCATATTTATATGATACTTATATATTTATTTGCTCTTTGCCTTATATCTAGTGCAAAATTATAAACATTAAAAATATGTGATTTTTAAGTATAAAAACAATAACTATTACAGTTATCAAGTAACCAGACATAATACAGTAACAGACCCTTCCTTTTAGAAATACTTTCTTTAAAAGATTTTACTGAGACCATTATTTTGTTCTAAGAAATGTTAATGTTAAGTTAATGTTAAAGTTTAAAAAATAGCATAATTCTGATAAATATATGTAATTTTTTTTAAATATTTAACTTTTACTTAATTAATATGAAAAACTACACTACTAACTATAGAAATGTTTACAGTACAGTTAACATACTTTTTGTTTCTCAATAGTTTCTCACCTTTTATTATGTTGTTTATGTTTTCACTTAATTTAAACCTAGAAACTGTGTTTTACTAACAATAGTGGAGAAATTCTCACAATAGCAGTACTCAGTTTACATATATTATTTAAATTAATAAATGCTTTTGTATAAACCAAAAAGGAAACATAAAAAAGGCACAAAATTACTTCATACATAATTCTAGAAAATATATTGATAAAACAGAGAAGGTATACTATAGGTATGTATTTAATACGAGGCTCGTATTTCTTATGATAAGTTTTTGATATGTAGATATTTTGTCCACCATTATATGAGTTATCAAGAAACGCAAACGTTTTATAACTTTATTTCACTAGTAATTAAATTTTTTAAAAAATGTAGTTGTTTTTTTTAAAAAGTAATGTTACACTATTATATTTTTTTGACCAACTTTAACAGCAAATTGTGGTGTGTTGATGCAATGTGTAAACATTCCTATAATTTGAATTCTTTCTCTTCAGATTATTTATCTTCTAAACTCAAAAATTTCAACTAAAATATCACAATACATATTTTATTAAACAATTAACGAATTAATTGATGCTTATATAATTTAGAATGTTTTATTTTGATTGTACGGGCCATAGCCCACATTGGCAAATTAAACCACAGTAGATAAATACAAGATACACCAAGTAAAAGCAAATAAATAATCTTTAATATGAAATAGTAACATAAAAATAGTATTTAATTTTAATTTAAATTTGATGTTGTATTTAAATTAACGTTATTAAGTAATATTTGCTTAGTTTGAAACCATTGGATGTGACATGTTATAATTAGTTTACTACAACATATCAATAGCCTCACATAGTCTCATAATAAATCCCCTGATATCTAATCTATGAAACTGCTATAAATTATGAAACTTTTATTAAATATATGTATATACAGAGTAAATATTCAGTCTTACTTTGTACATTGTTATACATTAGGGTGGGTCACTTTACTATGGAAAAAAAAAGTTTGTGATTCGAATTCTAATAGTAATATTATGTTGTAGTATACTACTATATGTAGTTATAGTTTAAGCGGAAAACCGTATATTTAAACACCATCTTCTCACGCAGTCTCAACGAAATTTTAAGTTTTTGAAAAAAATCATGTATTACGAAATGTCATAGTTCTTTAATAAAAAATTCTTAAAATACTCTAAAAACATAACAAGTATTCAGAGAAAGACATATATTAACGTTAGAAACATAAAACTTAAACAAATACATATTAAAAGTTATCGAAAAACTATTTATTTTATACAAAAAATCCCGCCTACTATCGAACTTCGGCATAAATTTCCTAGAAGCAAGTTTTGCATAAATCATACCATTTATTGGTTTTTTATAACAACTTCGCTGAACTGCTCGTGTATCAGCAGCAGCATAATAAACAATACCCTTTCGTTACTCTTTTACTCTATAATCTGAATAAGTTTATCATTCGTTTGATTTCTTAGAATAGGTGGATCAAAGTAATTTTTTTTTGCTATTAATAAGCTAGTAATAATTCAATATAACATTTAGCATCCAAATTAAGCTTAGGCACTTCAAAAGTGCATGGTAGTTTTTCCATTATAGGTGAATTACGCGCTTTTAGAACTCTTCTAGCTACAATTTGTCTTATATGCTTCTCTTCGTTTGTTAACATCGCCAAAAGTACATTTTCAGAGTGAGCAAAATATGCGTTTCATTGAATAATAGGATCTCTAATTGATTTTAATGCACTTGATAAGAATAGCGAAATTTCAATCCACTTCCAAATCAACCATCTATACTTAAATTAGGTCGACAGTACAGTGTTTGCATTGATTTAATGACACTTAAAATCTAATTGACATCTATTTGTGTTATTAAAATATTAGAGCGTTATGGTGCTAGTTTTAATTTTAAATACAACTATTCTTATATTTCCGCGTGTGTTATGATTCATTCGTGACATAACATGGTAATATAATGACATGAAATAATTGTATCACAGTATCGACATTTTTATATGTACGTTACCAAGTTACCATTTATATACCATGACTTGCTATTTGTAAGGTAACTTGAATATCCTCCTATTTGTGGTTTTGAGTTATTTTTGTATTGGTCAATTCGTTTTGGTTGTTTTTTATGGGTTATTCCAAATCAAAGCTTTATTTTTTAAAATAAATTAAATCAGCTTTACGCTGTATACCTATAGTCTTTCTCGATGAATGGATGTTCTCTTAAAAGATACATTTTTCAATTTCATTCTGTTAACAGTTCCTGAGATTATTTCGTTCAATTAGACAAATTGTTTGTTCTCATAATATTAGTAGAAATTAATCATTTCAAACCTAAGTACATCCCGGAACTAAAAATCACATCAGTTATAAATCCATAGTTACGCCTAGACTCTTAGAGCATGCACCGTAGTCATGAAACAAGGAAGTCGGTAGCTTATATTAAGCAAATAGCGTTCTGTAATATGCCGCTATATAGACTACACTCCTAGAAAATGTCTCAAGGTTAATAGCTATTGTAATGTCAATTTTAAATTTCCGTATTGAAACAATATTAACAACATTTTGGCAAAATTATGGTAAGCAATGGTTGTAGGTTGTCTGGTAACAAGCTGCAACTTTGATTATTACCATCTAGCATTTTTTATATAAGATCAACGTGATCGACCTACCTACTTCCCTTACATTTGTTATGTTTAAGTTTGAGGGGATTAAAGGTCGAAATGATGTAGTATATCAATTTTGCATTATAAGATAAATACGTAAAACTTAAAGAAAATACCTCACTCTGACTATACATATATTTAAACTAACTGAACGCTGCCTGTACTGCTGCTGCGAAGATATATGAGAAAACTTATAGGCGGTATATTTTATTAATATAATATAATAGAAATAATAAAAATATTTTAAGTTTATTGTCTTCACGCTAATCTCAGAAACGGCCTAACTGATTTACAGTTTTTACTATTGTATTTTGGCAAACTTCCCTTAACATGTAGTGTTTGTTTTATTTCAAAGCACACACATTGTACGCCACAGTGTTGCTACAAAATAAATGTTTTAATGAAATGGCTGAAACTTTCGGTTTTAATGTATGAATATTGTCTTTAAAATGTTAATGTTATTAAATCACGAAAGTTATTCACATTAAAAAATAAATAATTATTTAGTGCGAGTCGCTAGTCTGTAATAAATTACTAAAATTATATATTAATTGTTATAATAAAATAAAAATAATAACTGATATCTCATACTTGATGAATATAGTGTGATCATAGATAGCGCTGATAGACGCGTTATCGTCTCTCACGTTGTGTAATAAAATACAACATATAAGTGAAATATGTTCTTCTTACCGCTATTTGTTGTATGCATATTATATATACGAGTATGAAAAGAAAATAAGCTATGATCATGAACCTAGGAATAGGGGGACAGGGTGGTCTCTGCCCGTTCCTGAATAATCTTGTGGCCCAGAATTTTTACTAAAAAATAGTACTAAAAATAAAATTTTATACGAATATATCTGTTCAAAGCTAAAATAATTTCTACATATATACACAGATACAGTAACTATTTTTATATAAAGAACAAAAATGCTAAATCGTTGATCGTTTGGTCCTTTTGAATTAATGTTCTAAAGATATTTGTAGCAAGACATTAGATATCAGTATTATACTTTATCTTGATGTTATTTTGATATTATCGATAAGAATATGTTACATATTCTTACATACATAGGTATATCAATATAATTACTTAATGTTTATTAGTTTCTTAAGTTTTTTTTGCTTACTCTGTTGTAAGACTGTGCGACGCGCGACAGTCAACAGACCGAGTCAAATGATGTCGTAATGGAGCTCTTATTACAGTGGAAAAATATCTAACTATAAGTGACAATATTTGGTAACTGTTAGGTGCATGTTCAGATCTTTGATGTACATAAATATGGCTCCTAATGCCACTTTGGTATTCTGCAAGTATTCATGACTTTTGAATATTTAGGTGGCAGATGATTTGGCCATTGGTCACGGAGAAATGCGTCAATGAACCACCCCTCACTTAAAATAACAATAAGAGGCTGTAGGATTGCATACCTATGTAGTTTTGCAGGGTCTAATATTTAACATCTAAATAGCACTTCATGATATTACTTTCGATGAAACATTAGTAGATTGTAACTATAACAAAATAGCTAATTATAGAAGCGGAGATTTATTTATTATCTAGATTTTAAAACATATTTTTTATTTCTATTCATGCCCTTGAATCTAAGTTATTAGCATAGTATAAAAAGCATCGAGAATGTACCTAATCGTTTCCGATCTCACGTATTGTTAAATGACTAATGTGTAATGGTTGCGTTCCCGCATACCTCATGCATTGATTGATCTTCATATAGGTAATGCAAATATAAGATTTATTTTATTACGTAATAATACTTTTTTATTTTTTTTT
>JAKRZM010000862.1:479674-499108 GCA_036379175.1 Heliconius cydno galanthus
TGAGAGAGTCCGCCCACACGGGTGCACCGTATAGTGCCATGGATCTCAACACGCCGACATAAAGCTGTCGGCATGGAGAATCTGGCCCTCCGATATTCGGCAGCAATTTGCCAAGGGCTCCGGCGGTGTTTACCAACTTCGGCACAAGTTGGGCGAAGTGTGACGCAAAAGACCATCGACCATCGAGGATCAGGCCCAAATATTTCATTGTAGCCCGCACCTCCACCTCTTGCTCTTGGATGCGTAGGGTAGCCCCACGAGGAGGTCCCTTACGTGGGCCATGGAACAGTAGCGCCTCCGTCTTGGAATTTGAAATTTTTAGGCCCAGCGCTTCAATACAGTCAACAACGCGGTGAATGCCGACTTCAGCCAAACGTGCCGCTTGATTAAAATTTACGCCCCGGGTAGTCACGAGCGTGTCATCAGCATAACAAATAACGCTCATCCCGGGAGGCAAGCGACAGCGTAGGAGCCAATCATACCCAAGGTTCCACAGTATCGGGCCTAAAACTGACCCCTGTGGAACCCCGCAACCAACTCTTCGTAGGCCGATTTGTCCGTCCCCACCCGCCCATATCACCACTCTATCTTGGAGGTAGTCATTCAATAGCCGCCGGAGATAGAGAGGCACTCCATGGTAACGAAGCGCCTCTCGTAAAGTCTCGAACGGCAGGCTATTAAAGGCATTGACCACGTCTAGCGATACGGCTAGCAGAACATCTCCCTCTGCCGTCGCAGTCAATTAGGCTTAGTATAATAGCAGTTCCAATGACAATTTGATACTAAAATACTTACTGATGTAAATTGTATTCTTTACTGTTACAGTTATTCCATATTGTTTATTATAGTACCGGACAGTGCACATATATTTTTTTACTTGAATACAATTTTAACCAGCAACTGAAATATACACATCTAGCTCACTTATTTCATTAATAATTTTATTAATAAATGTTATTATATAACATTTCAGTCACTATCAGAACACGGCAAGGTAATAGCGGAAACAGAACAAACCAACGTGCCCCACATCTACGCAGTGGGTGACGTCCTCGAAGGGAGGCCGGAACTGACGCCGGTCGCCATACACGCCGGGAGACTGTTGGCGAAAAGGATGTTTGCCGGGGGTTCCCAGCAGATGGACTATGAGAATGTGGCAACCACTGTGTTCACCCCGTTAGAGTATGGTTGCGTGGGGTTGAGCGAAGAGGTTGCTAGCGAAAGGTGAGGGTTTTATTTCATTTAAACATTTTTTCTCTTAAATTTTCACTACCCAAAGATAATTGCTAAGAATTTTAAGACTTTCCCGTTACGTTATAAATTTTATGTTTTCTCAAAAAAATATATTTGTAATTTCACCTGAGATAAAAAATATCTATATATACACACAGGCTTTTCCTTTTTCCCTATATTGTAAATCAGTGTCGGTTATCTAAATATTTATCGTACCTATAGATTTGTAAATAACATTAGATAATATGTAAATATCTTATCAGATTATGACGTTGATATTATTTCTATTATCAATTTAACGTTTGACCTTTATTTGTTGTGTAGTAATATTGTATATGAACATGAAGTTAAAGAAATTAGAATTAGTGTTTGTAATAGTTAATATCTATGAACGGAAACTTGTCATGCCAGGGAGAGGAGATGAAAATATTTTTTTCCCTTGAGTGGGAATTAAACTGCCAACATTTACATACATCAAAGAATTGCGCCATGATGATTTCTAAATAGAATAATTTAGGTCATTTTAAAATTTTCGTTTCTTTTTTCATCTTCAACTAAGATATTTTTATCATAAATATGTCTGGTAATAATTAGATTGCTTAAAAATGATATTAACTATTAATAACTAACTTTAATTTATTTTCATTTTTTTTCAGATTCGGTGCTGACAACCTAGAAGTGTACCACGCGTTCTACAAACCAACAGAATTCTTCATTCCCCAAAGAAGCATTCGTAACTGCTATTTAAAGGCTGTAGCCCTAAGGGAAGCCCCGCAACGTATTCTGGGACTCCACTTCGTGGGGCCAGTCGCTGGTGAAGTAATTCAAGGGTTCGCTGCCGCTATTAAGTAAGTTATCTTAATTAGCCTTACCCTTTTTCCCGCATATAGCAACTTAGGCAGGAGACACACTACATTTTCCGCTCTCCACCTCAATTTGAGAGTTTAGTGGTTGAAGCGATGGATGGATGGATGGACTTGTAAGATAAGGAGGATTCAATTTCCACTCTCATCAAAAATTATATGTGGAGAATTTTTAATGGCTTTTTATGTGTTACCGGTACAATAGTCAATATTATTTCCCGTAATTGAAATATGTATATTTTATTTCTTTACTGTAACTTAGTTTTTTACGTATAAAAGTTTATGAAAACTTACACAAAAACTTTATAAAAAATATTAATACTCGATTAATGATAGAGAATCTAAATCGATTTTTATTTTATTTTACATATTTTAGCGACATTGCATGTCATTGAAACCTAAGAACAACTACACCAATAAAAATATAACGGAAAAATAACAATAAAAAAATATATTAACAATCCCTGGTAGCAATCAATCTCAAATAATAAATATATTGCTTTTTTACTAAATTAATTAAATTAATTCCAGATGCGGTATAACAATGGAACAATTAATCAACACGGTGGGTATTCACCCAACCATAGCTGAGGAATTCACCCGTCTCAACATAACCAAGCGCTCTGGCAAAGACCCCAACCCTGCTTCATGCTGCAGCTAAACTATAAAAATACTTCTAAAAATCCTAGCCTTTATATAATATGTCTGTCATTGTTACCACCAGTAAAATAGCTTAATAAAATATGTCTGTCAGTGTTGCCACTATTAAAGTAGATTAATTAATATTCGTTTATGTGAATTGGCATTGGCACTATATTGCATTGTGTGTGCTTTTGTTAAGATGAATGTTGTTAGGCTGTAACGTTTTGTATTCCAAATTTGAAAATGTATGTAATTGTCTTAGATTAATTTCTTATTTTTATATTATCTGTTCTATTGAATGTACTCAATATATGTTAAAAATTTAAAACTATTGTCATACTCTTCGTTTGATCTGTAGACATGTTATTTAGAATAGGACTATAATTAGTTTTTGAATTTGGAAAACAATTGAAATACATGCCTTTCCATTATTAAATGATTATTACATATTACACTGCATTAATTATAAATATGAGACTTAACTAAATTAATGAGAACACTACTCATACAATTGTAGTGCTTAAATTTGATAATTATTAAATTAAATGTTAAAAAATTGATGTTATTTCTTACTATATGTATTGATTTTTTTTAAATTGTTGTAGTTTTGCACCTCACGAATAAAAAGGGCATTTATTTAGATGAAGAATATCACAAACTAAAAATGAGTGCTTTATATTATTCCATATTATAACTTGCCTATAATTTTGTACACAGATAAAAAATATTATTATAAGCAATTATTTATGATACAGAACAAAAAGTGAGACTAATATTCTATTTAACAAAGAAATTTAAAAACTTTTCGGTGCTGTTTTATCATCTTGCCTTATTTTAAAAGACATTTAGAAATTGAATAAATTAAATGTACGTTACGATATACAGTATTACGTTAGACCTTTCATTATAACCTCCCAGCACATTAATTTTGTCAATATTGATTTAAACCAATAAATTGATATATTTTTTAAATATATTTGTATTTATTTTATTAACCTACCTAAGATTCCATTTTACATGATTTTTGACGGAGTCGAGGCGCAGGGGCGATACAAAATGTGACTATAAACGCGATAGGTTGTGGGTTCGATTCCCACTTCATGAAATGAAATAATTAATGATATATCTAATGTTTTTATTCCTTTGCTCTGCCTCCAGACTTTGGCGGAAAATTGGGAAACGGAGTGTGTTAACACTAGGTTCTCTCTGCCTACCTTGCTGGGCTGACATCAAATTTAACAATGTTTTTCCTTATAACTATTACAGTATAATTAAATTTTTACCAAAAAAAAAAAAAAAAATTTCTCAATTTTGACCGGATCCCATAATCGAAACATAACCAAATTTTCACCAAACTATCCTTGAAGTGTATCCTTTCAAATAAAAAATCGGATTAAATCGAAATCGGTTGGCGCGACATTGACTTATTCGTCTATTTGTCGCGCACATACCTAATGCAAATTTAAGACTTATGTGATTTTCTCATAGATACCATTACAGACATGGACCTTTCAAATAAAAAAAATATCAAAATCGGTTCACACGTCACGTTCACAAGTCAAAAGTTATGAGGTAACAAACATTAAAAAAAACAGTTGAATTGATGACCCCCTGTTCTTACAGAAGTCGGTTAAACAATAGACCTATCTGTAAAAAAAAATACAGTTGAATTGGTAACCTCCTTTTCTTCCAGAAGTCGATTAATAATAAAACTGTAATCATCGCTGTCTGTACATAGAAGTAATATAAGAAAATCTATCATTGATCTTCTTCTTAAAGTGCCTCTCCAACTAGTGCAGGTTGGCAGTCAACTTCGCATACTTGGTCCTGTCCCTAGCCAAATGAATTAAATCTACAGCGTTTTTTATCATTGATGGCATTTATTAATGTAATAGAACCTAAAACAATTATTTTTTTAAAATTTTGTCTGTTTGTCGGTTTGTCTCTCTGTCTGTGCGTTTATTCACGCTAATCTCAGAAACGGCTCCACCGATTTAAATACAATTTTGTATAATATTTTAACATTGTTTACTATTGTATTTTGCCCAACTTTCCTTAACATTTAGTGTTTGTTTTATTTCAATCGGTTCATAAATAAAAAAGTTTGGCGATACAAAGAATTGCTTCGATATTATTATGAACTAGCTGAAACTTTAGCTACCAATGCAAGGATAATGTCTTTAAAATAATAATGTTATTATTATTAGATCACGAAAGAAATTCCGATGAGTCAATAAATAATTGTGTAGTACTAGTAAGTACGCGCATAAATAAACAATTGTGTATGTTTTAAATAAAAATTGTTTTATAAAGCTACAATTATATACATTACGACAAATCAAATTATTTCAAGTATTTACCTAAATCGAATGATATATTGATTTTTATCGGTTGCGTAGGTTACGTAGGTATATATTTTTAAATTTTCGTCATGTAAATACTTATCCGATAACATCTTTCATACAGAAATATTGTTTCAAAGATGTTATCGTTTTTCTTATCATCAGCTTGATATTTATTTATTATTTTCACGAGACGAATCTTTTACTTCAGATTTTTCCAGCTTAGTTTACTTATTAGAGTTTTTAAAAAATATCTTAAGCTGACATTTAAAAAGGCAAAGATCACTTTTGGTCTTTTGATTATTCTTAATTATTCATTCCGTCCTCATAATATTCCTAATTTAAATATTCTTGCAAGTCATTTCATTTCATGATTATCTGACTCAAATAAGTAATAATTAAGGAATAAATTAATTTTCACGTACATTTATAGACTGATGAATCAAAAACAAATTGTACGTAATATACCTAGGTGTACCTACGCTTTAAAATAAAATGTTGCTATAGGAGAGTGTTTAAGGAAATCTTAGATATTTGAGCTTGTGATACTTATAGGTTCCTAATAAGTAACCAATGATTCAAAAAGGGCAGAATGTGCGACGCAGAGCAGGGGCGGAGTAAGGCCTAGCCGACATAGGCAACTGCCTAGGGTCCGTAATTTTTGGGGCCCGAAAATTAGGTTTTTAATTTTTTTATGTTGTAGGTACTTAATTCTTATTAATATTTAACAGAAAAACATAAATGTATACTAATTTTTCCTTTTTTCTTAGATTCCGATAATTAAATAGAACATACTATATCATTTAAAACCGAAGTACCAAACGCAAAGTATGTGTCAGACATAAGGGCCCGGAATTATAATGTTGTCTCGGGCCCGTTTTAGCCTTAGTGCGCCACTGACGCAGAGTGAGACATCATAACGGAGTGATAGTGAAGCGCTATATTCTGTCGACATCACATGACGCAAGACATGCGTGAAGATAAAATCATTGTGTTCGTGTAATATTTATGCAAGTCATTCAACGTTATGATCTTAAATCTGATTCAACTGAACGCATTTCTGTGGACTCATGGATGATAAATAAATTGTAATTATATATATATAATCTTAAATCAAATATATATCTATATTTTAATATTTTTCATATCTAAAATGATATTTAATATTTAGAAGCATCATTTTTAAATTTAACAATTTACAGTGCAGGAGACGCGTAAAAGAAAAAAGCCTAAAAACTATCTCTAGAATAACATTCTATAACGGAAATTTATTCTCGACAAGTTGTTACATTTAGGTCAATATTGGAACTTAATTCAGGTTTAATATATCCACTTTATTCATAACGAAGCAGATAGATAAGGGATCAATATTAATTTAATATTTTTCTTTTTTTTACGCACCGCTGTATAACGCACATAACACAGTAAACTCTATCTAGTTCCCTAGAGTTAAGATACTCCGTTCCCTAATGGGAACGTAAATGGGATGTCTTAATAGACACATCCGTTCTTCACTTTCCGTTGAATTTTAAGAGGCATTGCGTGTTGCCGCTTTACCTTACCTTTACTTACTTATGTCATTTCCTCGAGTGAAATAAAACCTACTACCTGTCGCTTTCAGTTATCTAAAAGTTTAATATTTTTATTTAAAAATTAATTGTAATAATCTAAAAAAATATTATGTTTTTCTGAATGTAAATTAAATTTACAAACCAGATTTCTCTTAACCTGGCCCTGAACAAATGAAACTCTATTAAAGAATAGACAGTGGCTTTGTAGATCTAACGGAAAGATATACAATATACATAATTATAAGATACGCGAAAAATTATTCCATTTGTCAAGGCAACTTTAATAATAGATATTATATACGACACTTATCTATAACTAATGAAAGAGCACTATGTAGCGATATATAAATAAATAAACACATCCTATTTTTAAAAGAAAACAAATATAGTAAATATTGCAACATAAAATGTTTAATCAAGCAACGTAAAGCCATTGTGAATATCAGCAAGTCAGCAACTGCCTGAATTAGATCCGGCTATAAGTTCTTTGTCTCTTTCTCACATACTGTACTTAAAATTGGCTTTTGATATAAAATATTCAACAGCGACTCTACGTTCAACAACACTAGCCGTTCAGCTTTCGCGTTAAGAATACAGTGTTTCGGTAAATTTTGTATTAAAAATAACATAAAAATGAAGTCAGTGTTGTTAACAGGAACGGAATCTGGGCTAGGATTAGGGATGGTCAAATATCTACTTAAAAATAAAAAAGCTGAACATATTTTCGCGACATATTTAATATTAACTGAGGTAAATATATTTTATGTTGTTTTTTACCGATTTGTGTATAAAATTGAGGTTAGGAAGGTTTTTAAAATAAATTATGGATGAGATATTAATAATTTGAAAAGTGATAAGTGATTTTTATATTGAATTAGTGCAAATATTTGTGTTGTTTACATTATCAACACTTTTGAAGGTCAAGTTCGATGCGATAGTCAATAGGTTTTTATTTTACTCATAGACAATCAACCGCTCTACATCTGGTTTATTGATAAATTAATATTTTTATTTTGAAGATTTTTTTTCTTGTCAAGCATTATAAAAAGAATTTAAAAGGAAGTTTAATTAATTAATAAATTAAATAAATAAAATTTTTATTATTTTTTTTATTAATTAATAAATTAAATTGTTATTAAGAAATTTAAATAAGAATCGTATCGAATTAAGCTTTTTTTATAACATTTCTAATTTCTATCTCTACATATTAGTGATGTACAAAATATTACGTTCAATATTATAATTATTTAATTTTTATTTAAAATGCGTAGTGAATAATTAGGTTTTGTAAAAAAAAAGAGTTCTTAACTTGTTTTTAGTTCTAATTCTATATCTTCATATTGATAATTCTCCTATGTCCCAACTCTAAACACTTCTTCAATCACTTAAGTTTGTAGCCTTATATCTAAATAAGGTATTTCTTAAAGTAAAATGTATGAGAGTATACTGCAAAGTCATTTTTAACAGGAAAATATGACTATGACAAGCATTATTTTCAAATATAGAATAGCTTTAAATAAATATGAGTCTCATGTTTATATTCTTATCATTCATTTACCTGATAACAGATATAGGGAGTACCTAATGGCAGATTATTATTTATTTTTTATATTATCTTGTTGATAGGTAAATGTTCACATTTATTATTTACAATAAATTATACAAACAATAGACATCTTAAACATATATTTTTTTAAATATATATTTTTTTCTTTAGTGGTATAAATTGTAGATCGTTAAAATTCTGCAGAACTTGCAAACTTGTGGCTATCAGACTAATAAAAACGGACATACAAATAAAACATATTGTAACATTCTCCTAACCCCGTAACGATCGTGCCAGATGTATGGCCCATATACGCCATAAAGGCACCATTTAGTTTTATTTATCCAAAACAAAAAAAATCTAACATTAGGCTTTTATCTTATTACAGGATATAAAGAAAATTGCTGAGGAGAACAAAAACGTGCATATCTCTCAATTAGGTAATTAATTATATCGTTTAGGTACGTACGTATGTATGTACGTAGGGAGTAATATTTTTCCCATATTAATAAATCTATATTTGAACTTACAACCATCACCTTCAGAGTTAACCTTCAAATAAAGCTATGAATTTAAATAATACCCACAATAAATTAATATAATTAAAAACTTACTCTCCGAAGCACCTACACAAAGTTTCTGTTCTACGTCTAGTAGTTTAGTTTGTGCGTTGTCTATCAATCACTCAACAGTCATTTGAGTAACTGATTGAGATTTTTACTTACGTATTATTTAATGTCACAGACATATGCCATGTCACAGGCATGTGTTAAGCAGACGAAAACGCACAAGGTACACATACCGTCCCAAGGGTCCTAAGGCCAACAGGCTTGCTTCGAATATTTACCAAATAACTTATTAATATATTTTTTTATATTTCAGATGTAAAAGATTTTGCGAAATATGATAATTTAGCGGCGAATATAAAGAGCGTGGTGGGTGACAGCGGTCTTAACATGCTAATAAACGTTGCGGGCATTCAGAATTTCCCCACACTGGAAGAGATCAAAGCAGACGAGCTAATTAACAACTACATGATCAACACTGTAGCACCTATTTTATTAACTAAGGTATTTTAAAAAACCTATTTCTATAATTTAGCTTAAGTTTTAAATTAAAATATATACTTAGTGTACCTAAGAATAATAAAGAAATCCCCCATTTTACAGATATTGTGTATTGGGTCCCCGCATCCGTAAAACACAGTTCGTTTACAGTGAAAATGAGCATGTTCTAAATATAAATATTATTTCATCTAAAAATGGAACCGATTATGATTTGATTCGTTTGTTTTTTACAGTACTTTAAGTAAACAAATATGTTAAAATTCCATTTTGTTTTTAGGCTATGCTTCCATTACTCAAGCAAGCAGCACTAGCGAACAGCGACAAGCCAGTGAGCATAGAACGAGCAGCCATAGTTAACGTGAGCTCGAAATTAGGATCAATCGCCGAAAACACCGGTGGCGCAAAATACCCTTATAGATGTTCAAAGGTCAGTATTTATTCTGTTTTCTTTTTATATAAGAGATAAATAAAGGTATAATAAGAGTTAAAAAATGTAGATGTAACTTGATGAGAGTGTGACTTAGCGGTCAGAGCGCTTGGACAATAAACAAGAAGGACAAAATTAACATTTTTATAGTACTCTCCAACTGGGCTATAACAAAGATACTTATAACGATTTTTTCCAATTTTCAGGCAGCACAAAATGCAGCAACAAAATCTATGAGTATAGATTTGAAAGAACATAACATTTTATGCGTCGCCATGCATCCTGGCTGGGTGCAGACTTTTATGGGAGGCGAAGGTGCTTTAATAGACACGGAAACTAGTTTAAACGGCTTCTTTGACACTCTCGGCGCTCTTAGGGAAGAGGACAGCGGGAAATTCTTACAGTATAACGGCGTAGAAATACCGTGGTGAAAATAAGATTATTAAAGTGACTGTGCTAAGAATGAGATTGTTTATGTGATTTTGATTATTATTTAGATTTATTATGCTTTTGCATTTAGTTTACATGATATTAAGAAGAGAATTAATAAGTATTTTTTTATATAGGTACATTATATTATTACCTACCTAATTATACGTTTTTTAATTAACCTTTTTGACCGTTCTTTGTTTTATTCTAAAAATTAAAAATTATTTCCACTTGGAATTTTTGATAGCATTCAGATTCTTAGATTATAAACATAAATAAATATTATTTTTGTAAACGAGTTTTTAATCCTTTATGAACAAACAGCTTACTTGCGTTGATTTTTCCTTGCCGCCTTGCTCGCCTTATTTCCATTCCACCTTCATATTCAAATATTTTCAAGTTCTATGGTGACTTCTCATATTATTTAGTCTCACAACAAATCGAGGAGAAAATGGTAATGTTTCCGACCATTTTGTTTTTGGGGTCTAGTACAAAAAGTAAAAGGAATACGAAAATAATACAATCACAATTTGTATATTTATTTATTTATACATAATTTACTATGGAATACTTTCAGGACTTGTAGTCGGTATGAGCTCATAAACTTTTATTTTATTCTTTTAGTTAAATTAAAATAAAACAATACTAGTATTACTTTTTTGTTTATTTTTTAGTTTTATATTTTTTTAATATTTTTTTTCTTATAAAATTTAGATTTTTGTATCTCCTTTTGGGCCGAAATCCTAATTATTTCTTTATTGGTGTCAACTTTGTGATTTATCTTGTTCATCATTTAATTCTTTTTTATCTACCATGGCAATTCAACGCCATCGTATTGCAAATATTTTCCAGTATCTTTTTCTCGTAGGTTTTCTATAGTATTAAATATACCAGCGACACTCGTTTCGACGTCTATTAGGGCGCTCTTTCCACCAATATTTGTCTGCACCCATCCCGGATTCATGGATGCGACGAGAATGTTGTCCTCTTTTAAGTCTATGCTCATAGATTTGGTGGCGGCGTTTATCGCCGTCTGTTGAATAAGTAAATATTTATTGGTGAATTATCATATTATCCATAAGTATATGAAACAATGGTTAGTTGAGACGTCTATTTTTTTATCCTATTAATATTATAAATGTGAAAGTTTGTGATGATAGTATGCTGTTTCATTTTCACACAAAATGTACTGAAAGGCTTTTGATGAAACTTTACATATATAATAATAAGTTTAAGCGAGCGGTTGCCAATATTTTATAATTGCTTTATCTGGTAAAATAAACTACAAGAAAGTTTTTTCTTTTCTAGTAAAAAAACTATATTTTTAAAGGTATCAAAATTGTTTTCAAAAAACTTTATTATTAGTTTTATGATCATTGTATCATTTTTGACATATTGTTAATATTATTCATATATCTAAATGGATGTCTTATTAATTGTCGAATTTTACATATTTAGTAAAAAAATAATTATAGGGGACAATACCTTTGAACATCTGTACGGGTAGAAGGCCCCTTGAGAGTTAAGGGCAATGGATGCGACTAACGAACTCGTGTTTATTACGGCGGCTCTATCCACACTCATTGATTTTTCACTATTAACTTTAGCTGCTTGTCTTAATAGTGGTAGTAGGGCCTAAAATTTAAAAATAAATCATTAGTTTTACAGCCCTTATAATTAAAAATAATTCGTTCTTCATTTCTCTAAGTTTTCTAGAGTTATTATTTTTTTAATCATAATAGATTCTTTTCGTTTTTCATTTTAGTTCGCAAAACTAATTCTACGTAATCTACATTTAAATTTTTTTTATAAAGAGAAGAAACATGGATCCATGGGCACATTTCATCGCGTTGCAGGGAGAGACGCAGTGCCTGCTGCTTCCTTCTTCCAAACCGATTAATGTTTTAACAAAAATATATATGCACCTTTGTAAGTAATATAGGCGCCACAGTATTAACTGCAAAATTGTCAATAAATTGTTCAGCTTTCAATTCCTCCAATTTAGCAGACGCCGTTATAAAGCCTGCGTTGTTCATTAAAAGGTTTAAACCGTGATCTCCAACTATTTTTCCGATTTTTAAAGCTAGATCGTCAAATTCTTCAAATCTTTTCAAATCTGAAATAATATGTATAATATTATATAAAATTATTGTTTAAATATAAATATAAATACATACGTAATATGCTGTGCTACCTTTTCTTAAAGGTGAAAGAACTATTAACTACTAACTATTTTATTATACTGCGTAAGTAGGTGCAGTTTTATTGTCGTAACAGAGTAGGATACGCAGTTAAAGAACTCATTCATTTTTTTATACATTGCGTTTTGAATGGCAGATCTAGAAAAATGAAAATTTTAATATAGTCGTTTCCGTAAGAGGTAATACAAAAAATGCTAATTACCTAAATGTATGATGTGAACATTTTTATTTTCTTCAGCGATTTTTGTCAATTCCTGTAATCATCATAACAGACATTAATAAGTTAAATCTTTTCGTTTTTAACGTTTTTCGTTCGTTTTTCGTTTTTTGTATTATGTTAAAACATTAAATACGTTATATTATTTAACTTAAACATTTAATTTAGATAATTTAGAGAGCCGTAGATCTGAGTAGGTATATGATTTGAATTTTAACTCGATATCTCCAAGCGCTCCTGAGAAAAGTGCTCTTGACAGACAGACGGACGGACAACAAAATTATCTTATAAGGGTTCCTTTTTTCTTTAAAAAGTACGGAACCCGAAAAATTGACAAATAGTAAATGCCTATATTTAGAAATGGTCTATATAATTTAACACTTACCTCAGTTTTTCTTAAATAAATTGCGAAAACATTGTCAGCTTTTCCGGTCTTTAATAAATACTTAACCATGCCGAGTCCTATGCCACTCTCGGATCCCGTTATCACTACTGTTTTCATCTTAATACTTCCTTCAACACTACCAGTAAAACTAGAGGAAGACTTCAACACTACTAGTAGAAGGATGTATATATTAAGTGCTTGTATTTATTTATTTTATTAATAGTCCTATCTAATACGTAAAAATGTCATGTCATTATCTATTATCTACTATTTGTGTAAATTCGCTTATCATTTTATTTCGTCGTTACATACTTGCATTATTACCTACTTAGACTTACACATTTTTAACTGTATTCTTTATAATAAAAGAGGTTTTTGTTTTTTTCTATTTATTAAATGTCTTCTTCTAATTTTACTTAACTTATAATCATTTTAGTTTTCGATAGAAAGTAAAAAGGGAGCATTTCAAATTTAGTAAGGTAGACAGTAGATACTGTTCTCGTGCTGCAAAGTCCGCTCTGTCTTAAAATTTAATTAAATTAGGAAATATGCTTATAAATTAAAACCCACTATAAATTACATTGTAAATATGTATATATATTTTAAATATAAATATTATATTATATTTTAATTATTCATACAACATATATTATCTATGGCTCATCATTGGTGGTGTACCGCATCATGTCGGGCGTGGGCTTGCAAGGGAACCATATCTGGGCGACCGGTAACGGGTAGTAGGGGTGGGCGCGTATTTCTGTGTTATCGAAACGCCAGAAACGAGGACCACGAAAGAAGAATGTATCTGATAAATAAAAAAAAAAAATATTTTTTATCTGAGGTTTTGGTATTTAGGAAGTATGGACTGATTATATCGTAAATTTGATCAACACTCGTTGGAGTATTTATATTTACTATTTTTTATTATTTTGATTTAGAGAAAATTCTTCAGCAATCGTATATAAAAACTTAAAGATAAATCAAATTAAATGGAGGGCGTAGAGATTTATCACTGGATCTGTTCCCTCTTCTGACGGTACATGACCTCTACATAACACACCCAGCCAACATATTTTATAATGTTGTACTTTGGTTTTACTATTTTATAAAAATCAATAAAATTAAATCAGCTTCACGCTGTATCCCACACACAGCAGGGTAGGCAGAGGGAACCTAGTGTCAAAACACTCGATTCCCCACTTTCTACCCAATTTTGGAGGCATTGCTTGTTGAGTGGCAGATATCAAGGCCGCGCTTTGCTTCGACACCAAAGCGAAGAAATGGAAATATAAACGTTCCTCGAGCGGGGATCGTGGGTTCCTCGGTTGTGGGAACCATCGTGTTACAGTCACACCCTTGTGCCTCTGCGCCACGACGACCTTTACTAATTTATAGAAATAATACATTAAAAAGAACATATTAGAAAAATAAAACATTACCGCCTTTCCATATAATAGCCGCGTCTACAGGATAAGGCAGATACTTCCATGCTGACATATCCTTAGGGTATCCGCTGTCCATTTGTCCAGTCGCTTCGTCAAACCTCCAGAACCTTTCATATTCGATCAAATAGGTCTTATTATTGTAATTAGAAAGAAAAACTGTGCTTAATTCAGTCACTTGAGGTGGGATGTGATATTCTGTAAGTCTTCCGCGTCTCACCAATCGGAAACGGGCGCTGAACTCCCAGAAACTTCGACCTGTGACGTAGATAATTGTGAAAAAAAAATTAGTACATTAAAGTAAGCTATATAGCTAGCTAGTATATACTAATGTTTCAAATTGGGAGGTACCCAATTCATGCAGGTTTATATTTTCCGTTTCATTCTAAAACTTACTTAAATCTACCAATTTTTAAAGAATCAGTTTCACATGTATTATTATTATATTTATATTTATAAAGCGTCTAGCCCGATAAGCGTTGGAGAGCTGCACTTGCTTCTAAATAATTATTTTAAATATGAATATAGCGCTTTTTATCTGAAAGAGTTGAAGTAATGGAATATATCTCAAAAATAAATAGAAAAAAAATCAGTATCAGTACGCTGATTTAGATTTCATTTTTTTAAGTGATTTCAAGATTTTGCATATCAACTAAATATATTTTTAAATATGTACTTATATGATATTTTCATATTTTTATGAATGAATGATGTACCTGAGAATATAACAATATGTCCATTTTGCTTCTCATATATCGTCTGTATAACTTTAATTTGCTGTGGCAGTCCTATGAATACTTCATGAAACTTTTTTGGATATCCGTCCACAATTGTCTTCCGTTTGCTTAATATCCAAACCCACTGAAATATATATATAAATGTTCAATAAAAGATATAAAATGACACAATACTGATTAAAATAGCTTCTTTTTTTAGCCTGATTATTACTTTTTACCTCATTCGCTTATTCCTAGCGAGGTAGTCAGAGAAAACGAAAAATGTAACTTCCAATTTTTAACTGAATTAAAACAAACTTTTAAGTTAAATATTTGGCTAGCATTGAACAACTTTACCTCTTCTTCAAACACGAATATCTTTCCTTGGATCACTTGTATTGTGTTGTAATTTGTATAGCATAAATCGGGTATGATATTTTCATCATCTGAAAAATAATAATTTGATACTTGTTATTTTATTTTAATGAAAACTGTATTCTTACGGTACGCTGTAACGTATTAGAAAATTCACTCATATCACATTGTTTTGTGCAATATAAAAAAGAGTAAAATGACATCTACACGTATCTCCAATCCGTCGGCCAATATAAAGGCCAATCTAGCAATCTATACTTATAATAAAATCGTAAGAGCGTCGGAGTCTGCACTTGGAAGACATTTAAAAAAAATGTTATTGGTTAATGTTCACTATTGGATTCTGACAATCTTCTGAAAACATCTAGAGTTTTTTTTATTACAATCGATTCATAAATAAAAAAGTTATGTCAATTTAAAGTACTTCAAGAAAAGTTCCTGAAATTGTTACAGATCCCTCGGTGAGCGAGTCTGACTTGCGCTTGGTCGGTTTTTTTTCTTAAATACACTTAAATAAACATTTGTATTTTTCAAACCGACGTAGCCGCTGGGGCTTCTGGTATAATATATACCTATTTTAATAAAGAGGCATAATAATAGATATATAGTTTTTTTACAACCGAAGTATAAAACCATATAAAAAAACGTTCGGCTTTTTATCAACTAAGAAGAAAATTTCTTACCATCTTCGGCAAGGGTGAACGACCGGAACGCGACGGTGCTCTCGGTGCTCTCCTCTGATACTGCAGTCTGCACTTTGTCCTTTGCTAAAATATGATTACAAAAAATCTAACTAACTATATTTGTTTATATTAGTAACAGATAAAAAGTAGATAAATGAAATGCTTAATCGATATTTAAGACTAACTATTTTTATTGACTAATACAAGGTATTAATATCTACCATAGTATTAATATAAGAATCAACAAAATAACAATGATTATTTAAGATAAGTTAATTTTCACTTACAAAATCAAAACATCTGAAAAAAAGCATATACGCATACATGTATTTAATGTCACTTACAATAAAGTTCTTGCATTCCCAATATGTCATCCTCATGGAGCTTTTCCACTGGTAATTGGTAATATGGATACATAACCGACGATTTCACATTAGAATGTGATAATCCTAGGGCATGTCCAATTTCATGGACTGCTACAGCAAAAAAGTCCGTCATATCCTCCTCTTCATCCTCAGGGTTGTCTCCCCAAAGCTCGTCATCGTCGAAGTGCATAGCACCATGGGGTGGTGGAAACGCGTGCGCCACCACATGACCTGGCCCGTCAAAAGGAAACCTAGGTTAGAGAGGGACTAATATAGTTTATCTGCCCAAAATTAATACTAACATTAATGAATAGTGTTGAAAATGCAGTAGTGCATTTGGACAAGTCTACAGGCGCTAGTATTGACTGGAAGCTCAAGCCTCATTGAACTTTACGTTTGACAATGCAAAACGCGGTTTTGAGTTCAACACCTTTGGAACCTGCACCCTTTGGAAATCGTTCAAGAGCACTAAGTCAACCCCCATAACTCCCTTACTGTAAGGGTTAGAGACAAAAAATGGTGTGTGGCAAGTTAATAATTCATTAAAAGCCCGTGCAGTCTCCCCATGCTTATCAGAATCCTTTTTTAAAGATATTTCATTTGAAAAAAAAATACAACTTACCCGTCTCCATGATCTTTGCTTGCAAAAGAGACTTGTATGTCAGCTTTGTCGCTGTTTACTTGTTTAAAACTCAGTCCGCCATGAGGGGCCCATATCGCTAGTCCGGCAGCCATTAGAGTTTCTACTCGAGGTTTTTGTAGAGTACTTGAACCATTTATGACTCTACAACATTATTAATATTATTATTATAGATGTATTGTTTAAGTGTAGTAATAAAATATAAAGGAAAGCCTTTTGTTATTAACAAGAATTTGTATTCAAGAGCTTAAATGACTAAAAAGTTTTGACGAAAAACAATATTATTTTACCTAATTCGTAATAGGCGTATTTACCTGTAAGTAATAGCCTTTTTGTTCCATCCCTGTTGTATAATATAACGTTTTCTGCGATGAGTTTCTGCCTTCGTTTCTATGTCTTTCACTCCACATCGTTTTCTTTTGAAAAGCTAAACAAACATTAAAAAAAGCTAGTTAAGGCACCTATTCAATATAAATTAGTTTCACGCTCTCACGGGGTAGGCAGAGGGAATCTAGTGTTAAGAAACTCCGTTTCCCACTTTCCACTGTGTTTGAAGGCATTGTGTGTTGAGTGGCGGAACTCAACGCCGCCCCTTTTAAATACGATATATTTTTATATATTCAATATGATATATTTATAATGATGTGGGCATTAGTATATTTATTTTTTGGTTTATTAAATTGATTTTATAAAAATAAAAAAATGCTGCCCAAGATAATCTCGAATAATTTAATAAAAAGTCGCTTAGAAAAAAAATATTTTGGCTCACTTTTTTAGTTTCCGCATCAAGATGTCCAGTGGGTGCCAATCCAGCGAATTCTTGCATTTTCTTCACAGCTTCAGTGTGCAGTGCGTGCGGAGTGTACGCAAAATCCATTCCTTTTTCTTTTTCAGGTAAATAGCCATATTTTTTCATAAACGCTATCTAAAAAATTATGAATATAGGTATTATTATTATCAGTAAATTGAATAACTTTCATACGTTAATTCATACTTCCTTTTAGTTTTTCGAATTTGTGAGCTAATGAGTTACATAGTTACACGTTTTATATATTATACAAAAACATATAAAATGTATTTAGTAGATAATAATTTTATAATTAGACCAAACAATCGTTACTCTAAGTTCATGTAAGTATTTATAAACAAAATATAGGTCACCAGGCCATAAGTTACAATAATATTACAAAGTAACTAAAGATAATAATTGTTATATTAATTATCTATAACCACTGACCGAGTCTGTTCTGTTTTAAAATTACCATAAAAAATGCAATATTTATTTCCTATTTCCCCAATACAAAGACTCAAGCAATAGATAAAACATTAAAAGAACTGACCTCCTCTGGACCTAAAACAGCTTCTTCAACAAAAATCGTTTTAGCGTACACTAAACTAAGTCCAAATAGAGTTAAAAGTAGATTTCTCAGATCCATGACCACACCGGAGCAGTGAAGGAAGGCGAATGCTCTCCCGTGTGTACTATAGACCTTTGACAGGCGTTGAGATAAAGATATATATTGATATATAATATATATAAAATTATAAATACGGTCCAGAGAACAGTGGTTAACGCCCTTTGTCTCTTACTCATTTATTTCCTTCTCGATGCTCTATTTTAGCGACGAGCAGCCGCAGGACGTTGGTTTTGTTTTGTAATGACTCAACTGCGTTCGATTGTGAGTGTTGTTACGTTACTCGTACATGTATGTAATTAATGTATTTGTTACTTTTAAATTATAAAACTAGGTTCCCTCTGCCTACAATGTCATGTGCGGGATGCAGCGTACGGAGTGCCGTTCCCATCAAGATAGTTCCGTTGTTTTTATTTTCCGCTAAATTCATGAGGAATTGTATGTTGAATGGCTTACTATTATTATTATAAACCATTTCATTTCCTCGAGTAGAAATCGAACCCACACCGGCCACTTTTACAGTCACACATTTGTTCCCCTGCGCCACGAGTGGCCTCAACGTACTATGTAATAATAAAAATATATAGGTACTTATATACATACCGTAAGTATAATAGTATAATTGCATAATAACTTCTTTGACATTTTGACGTACAAAAAATAACAAATAGGTTTACTTAAAAAAATATTAATAGTAAGCCTAGTATTTTGATTTTGTCAAATACACAACGTATTCATTAAATTAAAATGGATAAAATGGAAAAAGACGAATCACCGAAATTTCATTCGTTGCCAAACATTCAAGCGAATGTCGCGACTGGAGATGATCTTCGCAACCTTTACAGCCTCTCATTGTCACAGATCAGAAAACGCAC
>JAKRZM010000862.1:506453-518606 GCA_036379175.1 Heliconius cydno galanthus
TCGCCAAACATAGAGCACATTATAAAGACATCACATCGTTATTCTTTTTACCCACTAAAAATGAAAATGGAGATTTTAAGTTACTATCTCTAGGGACAGATAGGATGATGGTCGAATATGATATTGGAAAGAGTTCTGGAGAATATTTAGAAGTGCTTAGCTTGGACAGAGTCGACCAGACAGCTATTCCAATGTATGGAATGCCTTGGCCCAGTCCTTCAGATTTAGATCCTGAATTACAAACAACTGATTTACCAATGATCTTGGTTGCTACTAATCAGGTATTCATTGATTTCTTATTTCTATTATATAAAATACTTTATAAATGTTATTTGATGACAAATAAGTAGAGTACTTTAAAGATAAACAATTTCCAATGAAAGTTGATGGTGAAAACCCACAACTTTTATGATGAATATAATAAATCATTTGTCCGTTGACTTGTTGACAAACATTATTGGACTTCTATTTCCAGACATCAGATATTTAAATTATAGGCATGAATATTACACAGTGGAAAAGATATTTTTACGACACTTTAATTTATCTTTAAGAGAGTTGTACTACACTATAGATTTAGGACGTTTGTGTCTTTTTTGTTCTTATCTTTATTTTTATCCTTTTTTATTTCTTTATCAAAATGTTGATGCTGATGCTTCACAGTATCATTTAGTTTATTGATAGAAACTACAACTAAATAAAAGATTTGCTTTGAGGGTTATAAGAGCGTTCATGTTCATATCCTATACATATAGTGTATGTGGAGGGCTACAAAAGTTGTTTCCGATATTTTCATCTTCTTTCTCTTCCATGTCTTTGTCTATATTATTGGTTGACGGCAGTATCTTTCTTATCACGCTAATTTAGTTAAAGAAAATTAATTTTAACAACCCGTCAGTATTTCATATCTGTGATGAATCTAAACAACTAAGTATCAATAGGTTTTCCTTACCTATAAAAATATTATAAGGATGTTGCTTTTTCTTGTGATTATTAAATATTAAAAATAATATTTCAGTTCAAATATAAGATAGTGAATTACGCGACAACAATGACCTTATCAACAATACTCGGACCTAGATATGAAACCCCAGTTTGCAGAATGCAACTGATAACTTGCACTAAGCACGATATTTCCTCTCAATATTTACTTTATTGTACAAAAAATGTGATTGGCCTACAGAAGATGCCTTTAGACGGCAATCCTTGGAAACATGTCGCTTTGCTTGGACATCCTCTTCAGGTATATACTATTACACGTTGAGAGGAAAATAAAGATGGCATAGTTACAATTAATCTAATTTAAAAAACTAAATGTTGGTCCCTTATTTAATACGTGAAACATTTAAAAGAAACTAAACAGACTAACGAAATTGTTTGTCAGTTCTTATTCCGGTTAAGGAAAAAAATATTGAATATTAAATATAGTAAATTTTCTTACGTGTTAATTTCTGTGAATATAACCAATATAATTAAAGAAGTAAATAAAACTAATTACAACAATTTACAAAGGTAATCGACATGTGTTTCCGAGAAGATACTAGGACTTTGTTTACAATTGGTGCAAAAGATAATTGCATATATCAGTGGGCCGCAAACTACAGGTAAAAATTGTGCTAAGTAGTAAGCAATCGAGTTGATCATATAACTAGATGAATAAATAGTAAAGTTAATAGTTACCTACAAGTTTTTAGGCGTTTATAATATGTAATCAAATTAAACTAAAACTAATTATCGGCTGTATCCCTATAGAAGGCAGAAGAAATCTAAATGAGTCGCGGAACTCAACGCCGCGCTTTGTCTTATTGTCAGAGGGAGGAAATTAAAATATCGCACCAAGGATTCTGACTGTAATCACGATAGTTCTGGGTTTAACTCTCACTTGCAAGAATGGATTATTTCAGTTTCCTTACTTTGGTAACAAGACATGACAATGTCTCAAAAAATAATAAAGGAAGGTGGGGAACAGTGTCTTAACAGCTATTCCCTCTGCCTATATCTACTGCTGTATGTGGGTAAGCATGTGAGCAGTGCACAGTTTAGCAGGAACCTTCTTGAACCCTACAACCATCAAGTGAATATCTCCTGACTGCACCACTACGGTGTTTAATAAAGACGTTTATATTAATTCATCTTAAAAATTTAATAAAAATATATAACATACCAGGTCAGTGGAAATAACGACAAAGCAAGGCGGCAACGACCTGGACCCATACTACTGTCTCATAGAGAACGGTCGGCCGGGGTGGCTGTTCCGCGAAATACGCGATCTATTCTACTATATACAGATATTGTGCCAGGGGACGTTCTCGCCGGTCATGAGACAAGTTAAAGATTTTATTCCAATTGATTCTTTGCCGGATCTAATGAGGGCGCTGGGATATTTTCCTTCGGAATATGAGGTAATTTTATCATTTTGAAGTTGTTTACTATGTTTAGAGGTTTTATAGGCATTTCATAAAATAAATCTATACAAACTTACTTATGTCTAGTTCAGTGCAAAATGATTTTGATTCCCTTTATAGTGTCGAAATACGCGTTCTTTGCGATATAAACGACCATATCTTTTTTCGAAGTAAACATAGAAATATGTTTTTCGTGAAATTATGAGCCTGTAGACCTGAGTATATGGTTTGAATTTCAACTCGATATCTCCAAGCGTTCCTGAGATAAAGGGTCTTGGCAGACAGATAAACAGACAGACGGACGGACAACATAGTGGTAGACATCTTATGAGGGTTCCTTTTTTCCTTAAAAACTACGAAACTCTAATAGTAGATGTTGGCCTATTAATTTAAGTTATTATAAACAGGTAGAAAATTTAATAATAGAAGCGAAATACAAAGTATATGAAAAGAATCCATGCACCGAGATAGATTTCGAAGAATTTGTCAAATTATATTTGAATCATCGACCCGCGTTTGGTGATAACTTCAACAAATTGAAAAATGCATTCCGCCAATTTGCTTGTAAGGATGGAAATAATCTTACTATGGACCGAGAAGATTTTATCGAAATGCTCATGAATAATGGTTGGTAAATTCAGTAACATAATAATTGTTGTTGAGCTTCAAGCTTTATCCCGTACTTCACTTGTAGTCCCAATTCGTGGTATTGTGTATCGACGGAATTGGACGCCGTGCTTTGTCATATGAGTATGTGGAAATTAAAATAATCCTATTATAATTGTATTCCCGTGGAGATCGACATTGTTCCTACAAGCAATAAGTCGATAGTCAGACCCGCTACGACTATGTAGAGCATGAAAGAGGTCATTAGATTTGTCCTGACGATGACGATGCAAAATGTGTGATATTTATATAGAAATATATATCGCAAAAAAATATCACATTTAAAGATTCTTTCTGAAGAGTAGAGTATTTTTTCTGTTAACTGTTGAGCCATAACTAAAATAAATTTTAAAATTTTACATACTATCATTTGATTCAGGAGAATGTTTTCCCCGAGACCTCTGTTGGTATTTACTTTCAATACTAACTGGGCATAGTTTCGAAGATCGAGCTACAGCTGTAGAAGGTGACTTTTCATTTCTACCCGAGGTAATATTTTAAATATCTTTTCACTTAAAGAAATTCGTTCGTCTGTATGGGGAACATCCTTATGAGAGATTATAAGTATATGTATTGTTTAGTCACGTCCTCCTTCGCTAGTTTTGCGGAACTCAACGCCGCACTCTATTGAATCTAGTTGTATTGTAATCAATAGAGTGCGGCGTAGAGTCCGAACAATTACTTACTTAAATATTTATAGATAAAGTTTTTTTTTCTGGATAGATTTTATAGAACTTATAACAATCTATCATGTCCCAGCTGCGCTATGATGCCATTGATACTCTTATACTACTTATTACATTAGGACAACCTTAAAAACAGTTCTTTTTTAAATATGTTCTTTATCCAATCGGTGGAGTGAATTATTTAAACTTACATTTGAAATTATATTGTGTTCGCCTGGGGCGCTGTAAAGCGCGAGTTAAGCTCGCTACGCCATTGCGTGGAGCTACACCATTGCGTGGAGCTACACCAACGTCACATATTTTAATAGGTATGTAATGTCTCCAAACCTGGGCGTAGAAAGTGGTATCCAAGTATCTTACCTGTAGCTCCTCTGGTGCTGCACGGGGTCGTGGGTGGCGGTGATCATCGTCAGGTGACCCGAACGCGTTTGCCTTGTCCATTTTCCATTAAAAAAAAATACTATGTTCCTTATGAAACCGAGTATCTTTTTAGTATTTTCCCATTGCTTATCTTGCTGTATACGAGATACAGCGTGGTACTTAAGATGTGCAATAGAAAATTTAAGTCAATAATGAAAAGTTTCAAGTTCTTTGTGTATAATTTATTTCTTTTTCCATTCAGGTTATAACGTTCGCGGACCTTACCAACGATATACTAGGTATTCAGGACGTGGAGGTATTATCGGACCAGTTCTCTGTAAAAGACTCCGTGGGATCGCAACATACAGCTTCATCTGAATCGGAAGAATGTTTTCATTTTCTATAAATCAAAGACAAGAAAAATATCTCCTATTATAGCTAATACAGAGAATTGTAATGATGTTGATATATAAACATGGTATCTTAAACCAGTGTTTTATTTAATTTTTCATATATTTTTAACGCATCAGTTCTAACTTTTGATATTTAGATGTAGAAGCCAGATTCTCTTTCTGGAAGTTTTCGTTTACTTAAGAAAATTGTTTAAATAAATTATTAGAGCCAGCTCAAGGAAAAAGATTTGTTGATATTTTTTATTATTATTTTAAGTATTTTTAATAATCAAATCATGAATCGAAGATCTCAGTAGTGTTTCCCAAAGAACTGGTTTTAAGAATAACATGGAAAAAACAAAAAAATCTCATTAAATGCCCAGATTGTTCTTTTTCCAGTATCAGGAACACTCATGGGCATAGGAAGGGGGGGAGCCGGAAGGGCCGTGCCCACCCCACAAATGTTCTAAGCTAAAGTTCAGCAGTGGATTTAATAATATCAATATTTTAAATATGGAAAAATAATTATAAAAACATTTATTTTATGATTATTTATTATTTTACTTATATCACAAAATGCATTGTTTTAAATAATTGTAAATAATAAAGGTATAATTGTTCAAAAAATTGTAATTTGAACATGTCGGTCTTCACATAAAAATAATTGTTGTTACAATCAATAATAAATTGTCCATTGTAACTAAAATAAATCATTGAAATTCATTAATAGAGACTATCTAGTGAGTTGTGTCACAAGCTAACTGTTCTGTTGTTTCATTATGGCGCTCCAAATGAGCCCAATGAATAGAAAACATTGTATAGATTCAGTTAAAATACTGCCTTTACCTATAATATAAAAATCATTATTTACAATATATACATAACATTGTGGGTCAGTAATGTAAGACAATTCACAAAATCTGTTAAATGACTACATTATTTATGTCATATGAAATTCAAAATGTTTGGATACTTTTCAATTATTCAATGAAAATTATAATTTCAGAGATACAAGTATCAAAAACACAATCACAAAGTTAATTTTGAGAAGCAGTTCAAATAAAAGAATGATACATAGTTTATTTATAAAATAGAATAATGAATAGAAAATTTAATTTTTAGAAGTATCAAATTCATTTTTGTTGTACTAATTTTACATTTTATTGTGGTATTGTGACACAATTCATTAAACAGTCTCTATTTCATTGCTTCACAACACACCAACACATACACTGAAATCCACTGTTCCACATGTGTCCCATATTTTAAATTATACAATCCAATCAACTTTGGATATAACTCAGTCTGTTTTTAATCTTTTGGCAGGTGTTGTGGTGCCACTACTTTGTGAATTAGAATCTTCGGAGAAATTCATATGTGTAGAGGTGAAATCTGTAGGTCCCTGGGAGTCACTAACTGTTGAAAAACCTGGAAACATATTTTAAAGCAAATTTGTAGTACATTATATAATTATAATGTATGTTCCACGAATCCACAAATCAAATAGTAATATAATGTAGGAAGAACTTTATACAATATAATGTAAAATGATGCAGTGTTTTAGTCTCTCTGTTAACTATGGTTCTGGGTTCAATCTCCACTCGAGGAAAACGTAACATCTGGAAACTTGGGCGGAAAGTGTCTATATTTAGTGTCTGGGGATCCCCATGCTTACCCAGGAATGTGGAAAAAAATATGAATCTGCTACTTGTAAAGAAATCATGGACTTTTCATGGAAAGTGAAAGTACTTATTTATAATAATAAACATGCACGTTTCTTATATATCTACATTTCATAGTAAATTAATTTATACTCACATGTGTTTGAGTCTTCTGCCATTCCAAAATTAGAATTTGAAGAATCGTGCATTTTCTTTGGCGTCAACGTATTTTCTTTATTTTCTCGCTTCGCCGCATGTTTCTTTTTCTGTTCGTTAGTGGATATCGGAACCCATTTGTATATTTTCATAGTCGTTTCTCCAATGGTTACCCATTTTTTCTCCCTACAGGTAATTTTAAAATTAATACTGAGTAAGAGTATCATTTATAATACTCAAGTTAAACATAACAGTCAATCACTAAATGATTTAGCTTACCAATGGCGAACTTTTTCAACAGCTTGCATGACTCTTTTGATGTCATCTTTTACGCGATTTCTAGTTTCCGCACGTACTGAACGAGACATATTTAAAAGTTTATTTAAAGTTACTTTTGTTAAATAAAATTATACTAAAGTATAGTCACAAATTAAAATTTTTTCATTAATTATTTTATTTATAAATAGAGTAGCGTTCTTTTACTCCAGCATTATAAGTCCGCCATTTATTAAACTGACATTTGAATTTACTTGCGATATTTGACATATTTCGAAAAGGACATTCCATTTCTGTAACGTATGGAAAACTGGATACTGGGTGAAATATAATTTAAAAGAATTAAAAAATGCCATGTACTATATTTGCATGAATAGCTAATTAAAAAAATATCATAAAATGAAATTAAATAAAAAAATAATACAACAACACAGTAAGCACTTTAGGCCTTGCTAAATTTTTAATTAAAGACTAAAATAATAAAAAAAGCTAATTAAATGTTTTATACATTTATTTCTTTTTATTCACAGCTACTTTAAAATTTTATTTCTTTATTTTCCTTTCTATTGTTTTATTTAACTGCTGTAATGCATTGATAGTTATTTGTTTAGAAGGAGAAATGGAACGTTTTTGTGAATTACAAGTACGCAATTGGCGAATATTAAAGATATTGTCTGTGAACCAATCACAATTTTTTCCTCGATTATATTAGAACAAATTACAAAGAGCAAAAGAACAAAATCACGAAAAAAACCATAAATGAAAAATTTTACAGGAACATTCTGCCGAATACTAATAGTAATTTATAAATATACTAAATGTCACTTTAAAATGTTATTGTAAAACAGGTAAGAGTCAATTAATAATAAATAATTTTCACATTTTGTCCTGTTATGATATTTAGTGTTAGTATTACTGAAATTCAAGCACTGAAAGATTAGTTGAAATGTTCAGCGGCTGTCAGTTGTTTTACGTCTTAATACTTTTTTATTGTATAAAATTTATAAATAGTTTAAAATCTATCTAAATTTTCTACGCGGCTCGGACTGCAGGGATGTATTTGTGGTGGCTATGATGCAACGGGATGATAAGGTGCATTTAGTTAACTGATAATCTAAAGATTTGTGTGTTTTGCTTCTTATGCACTTGGCGTTCGTTATATTCACTGGTCTGCCGTCACTGTTACGCTATATTATTTCTGTTCGCTATTTTTTTATTTTTCTACCTCAATAACCTTAATATGAAGAGTTTGATAGAAGCACTGCACATCAGCTGTTTCCGTGTCTCATACGCCTTAGTCCAGAGTTATTCCTAATGACATTATAGTCTTATTGTAGTTTACTATTATAAAATTAGTAACGACAACAATTTTATTTATTTGTAGGTTATATAAAATGTAATTAAATTAATAGTATCTAAAAAATAATATAACATTTATTATTAATTTCCTTATTATACAAACAATGTAGATACCTCTCCCTAAATATGATCATACACTCTACACTATTAGCTATGCATTTTTAAGCTTGTTATGTTTTGTTGCAGTTGTGCCCTGCATGTTGTGTTTAAGCAGTAGAAGTGATATCGTAATTATATAATTGGCATTGTCCAGTGTAAGGTACAGCTAACGAAAAAAGTGCATCTTTCATTCCCCTATGGCTGCGTATGTTAATCGAACAATATCCATGATGGCTGGCGACGGGCCCCACAATGTTGCGATGAACAATGGGACTGTGCGTGTCAATATGTCAAATGTGGACTCTCCGCTACAGATATTTGTAAGAGCCAAAAAGAAGATCAATGACATATTTGTTGAAATTGATGATTATGTCAAGGATGCAGTTGTTTTTATGCATGGTAAGTAATAATTTTGTTAAATTTTGTTTAAAAAAGATCTTTCTTTTTTTTTGTTATTATATATTTTTTATTATATGTTATGTTTCTTATTATATGTTGTGTGTTTGTGAGATTCTTTTTTTTTGGATAACAAGATATAGGAAATGTATTGTTAAGACACTTTGTTTTTTCATACATTGAATGTCAGATGGTGGAACTACCAGAGCAAGGAAATGAAAATTTCTGCCACTCAGCATACATTGCCTCTTGCCAAATTTAGGCAAAAAGTAGAGAAAAGAAGTAGGCTAATAGGAACAGAGTGTTTTAAAACTAGGTTTCCAGGTTCCCTCTGCGAACCTTGCTAAGTGTGGGACACAGTGTGAAGCTAAAAAAATGAAGATTAATCATTTCAACACTTCACTTAAAAAAAAATCAATTAAAATTCTCTAAAAGTACTAAAAGAAAGAATCAAAAGATTCTTTATATATGTTGCTCTCTAGTGCTACAAACACACAAGTTAAAATGGGTCGACTTTGCTATTTTTAATTGAAGCTCCTATTTTTAGTCCTTAGCATTTCATGTACTACAATTTAATTGCATGTGAAACCTTGAACTCTCCTTATGTTTTATTAATGAATTCAGATTAAGGTCATGTTGGTACCATTATATTATTTCATCTACTATAGCTGACTTATTTAGGGGCAATAAATATAATAAGAACATTGATTGAATACATATACATAATATAAAATTTAAAGAATATTTTTTTTTTATTTACCAGCTTTATAAATACTTTATAAATAATATAGTCATCCATCTTTTATTACACATATTATGAAATATAGTTTCTCTTTTTATATATTGAGAATGTAGTATATAACTTACAATAATCAACTTCTATGCTATTATCATTGATCATGTTGGGTTAGTGATTTTATTCTTATGTATTCATTTTATCTGTATATCTATCTATTATTATTAATAATATTTTTTTCTTATATTTATAATTAAAAATAATTAAAAAAATAGCAAATCTTATACACTATAACTCTGAATAATTAAGGAGCCAAGTAATATATTATTGGACTCTCTGTCTTAACAATGCATAATCCAATTGAATATTTGACAATTTATCACTAACATAATCTCTCTTTCCAGTGCATTATTAGTCCCATCTGTCTGCTTTCTTTATCTTTTATCTCTACTTTGCTCGACTGGACGAATCGTGAGCGGAAATGTTGCAGATGATTATGTCTCTTTTAATGATATCAATATTAATTATTATTTTTTATAATTTCCAGCAGTGTCAGGTGATAATGGAATTGCAACAGTTCAGGATTTGGCCAATGTTGAGTCTTATGTTAGCAAAGTGCAAGCTATACGGGAAGTGCTCAAGCGGGATCACATGAAAGTTGCATTTTTTGGCAGGTAAGTAAATGAACAAACATATAAGTACAGTACAATGAAGAAAAATAAGATTAAAATATGAATTGTGGGAGTTCTGGCTGCATCTAACTGTAAACAAATATAAAAAAAATATTTGTTTAACATTATCCCATTTCATGCTAAGTCTCTGATATATGTGGGAAGTTGAGGAAGTAGTATATTCTAGGTGGTTTGTAATGTAAGAAAATAAAAATAGGCTTCCTTAGGTGGGTGAATCCAACATTAGTTACAATGCTGTATCAATGAAAATGTTCTGTTCTGTTTTTAGTTTAGGTTATAACATATATTATTGTATTACAAAGATGATAAGGGATTTGACAATTTTTTTTTAAGTTATGGTATTAGAAGGAAAAGCTAGTAAGAAATTATTTTATTATTTCTTAACTTTCTATGAATTGCCGGGACCACACGGAAACACTGTAGTGTATTATGAATATAAACATACTTCAGAACGGACTTTGAGCTCACAAACCTCATCATAATGGCGTCATAATATTATTTAGTACCATAATAATGAACTCAAGCTTTTTAATATAGAATCTAAAATACATTCTATAGTAAAAAGCTTGAATTGAGTTGCTTTGACCTTGACTGTTTTAATTTACGTCATGGTACGTTTTTCGTACGAAGGAGATGAAACATAATAATAATAAGAATAACACGTTATTGCACTTTTACAATTGGAATATGCATTTGACTTACACAGTACATATAAGATCATATAAGATCGTACATATAAGATCATACATATAAGATCATACATAATTTGTTTATTTTTAGTATCCAAGCTCTTTTCTATTCGGTATTTTTTTAGTAATAAAATTATAAATATTTTTTATATTACTTATATATTGAAAATTTTATCTTTCATCAAAAGTCAAATCTTATGTTTCATGTAAGACAGGCTAAAAGAAAGGTGAATAGAATGGTTCCACTATATCAATTTAAACAATCACTTATGGTTTTGAATAAACATATTGATTTCAGTCAGGATGGAATCTACGATCCATGTACATCATTTTCTAAAATAGATAACGAAAGGATGTCCTGGTGCAGCGACACAATGCCTGACTGTAATGTAACTGTGTAATGATGATTGGGGGTTCAATTCCTACTCAAAGAAATTAATTGGCTTAATTTTCTTAACCTGGTAACAAAAACAAAATGAAAACAAAATTATAACATCTAAATTTTAGAACAAGCAATGGCAAGAGTACAGTGATCAATGCGATGCTTCACGAGAAGATTCTGCCCAGTGGCATCGGTCACACCACCAACTGCTTCCTGCAGGTAGAGGGCTCCGATACAGATGAGGCCTTTATGAGGACCGAGGGTTCAGAAGAAAAGCTGAATGTACAGGTAATTTTAAGAAATAACAGAAAATATATAACATTTGTATATATGATGAGGATGTCGTGGCGCAAGGACGCAAAGATAATAACGATTGAAGTAAAAAAATCTTTCTAGTTTCCCAGCAAAGTATACCAATGAATTCCAGTATATTTGATCACTGACAATATTATACACATACAAAATTTAAAACGAATTGATCTGCCCCCTTCCAGTCAGTGAGCCAGCTCGGACACGCACTCTGCGACACGCGGCTAAATGAGTGCTCCCTGGTGCACGTGTACTGGCCGCGCGAGTTGTGCGCGCTACTGCGCGACGACGTGGTGCTCGTGGACAGCCCCGGGGTGGACGTCACACCCAACCTCGACGAGTGGATCGACCAGTACTGCCTCGATGCGGACGTGTTCGTGCTCGTCGCTAACGCCGAGTCCACGCTGATGGTGACGGTGAGTGCTCCTGTGTGCAGGTACGCCCAACCTTGATGAGTGATTCGGGTTTTGCCTTAACACCAGAGTGAAGAAATATTAAATATTTAATTATCTTGAGTGGGATTCGAACCATTAACCTGTCACGTTTACAGTGACACCCTTGCCAATGCGCCACAACCGGCCTCAACAATATTGATAATTTTGGATTAACTATCGCTGAAAATAAAAGAAATTGGGAATCGGAAGTTGTAATGTTGTTTCCTAAAATAATTAGTTTAGTTTAGTTTATACTTTATTGCACACAAATAAAAGAAAAAGAATAATACAAATAGAACAGAAAAGAAATAAAAAAACAAGTATGCAAAGGCGGCCTTATTGCTTCAAGCAATCTCTTACAGGCACTCTCTTACAATGTACAACCTTTGATAACAGCAAAGGACTTAAAATATAAAAAGAGAAGGGTGGAATAACGTTATGTGCAAACTAAAAAA
>JAKRZM010000862.1:518787-581389 GCA_036379175.1 Heliconius cydno galanthus
CTTCCTAAATAAATATACTATGAAACACGAAAAGAATTTATCAATTTGAATCAGTTCCTGAAATTAACGCGTTGAAACAAATAAACTCTTCAGCTTCATATTATTAAGTATAGATATCTCTTAACCCCAAAATAACATTATATTATACACAGGTACGGAGTCAGCACGCCAATAGATGTGTGGATTTCCTTTCGAGGGAGTTGCGTGTGTGTACGCCGAAGGAGGCCGAGGAGCGTATCTTCTTCATCTCAGCCAAGGAAGCCTTGCTCACGCGGATGAGGGAAAGAGAGAAACCTGTTTCTTGTAAGATATTCAAAATGTTGGCTTATAAGTTGCCGAAATTTTGTAAGGTGATGCTTTATTGTCTTACTTGTAATTACCTCAACAGTCAGTAGGACAGCGATGTTTGATTGAAAAAGCAATAACTTAAAAGTAAAATAATATTGATTTTTTTTGCATGGCCACAAGAATTTGACTGTGGTGGTGTGGATGGTTGTGGGGTTGATCCGACCCTACCTACGAAGGAATAAATAATAATTAATTATAATTTATTTATATTTTCATTTCTTCTATCTGGCATCAAGGCAAAAGTCCAGTGTTGATTTTCGCCATTCAACACGCAACGCCTCGAAAACTTCGGTGGAAAATGGAGAATGGAGTGTTTTAGCACTTGATTTCCTTTGTCTACCTTCTATATGCAGGACACAGCGTGAAGCTAAAAAACTAACTCCACTTATTCCTCATTCCAGCACCAATCTTAGCCGAAGGTCATCAAATCCGATACTTCGAGTTCGTAGATTTCGAGAGGAAATTCGAAGAGTGTATATCACAGTCGGCGGTCAGAACGAAGTTCGCGCAGCATTCCCGACGAGGGAAAAATATAGCCAATGACGTCATGGCACAGTTGGAGAGAGTGAGTTTTATAGTACTAGGTTTTACTAGCGACTTCGCTCCCGTAGTCAAATGGAAATTACTAAGACTTGTGTATGACACATGTCACAGACTAAGTGTAGGAGGAGGAGGTTACATCGAAACAATTAACGTGATAAAATATAGCCTAAAGTTTTTTTCGATAAATTGAAAGTAATGGAATACAAAATATTTTTCAGTTGGAACCAATAGTTCCTCAGATTAGATCCAAAAAATATCTAATGGCAAAATATTCTTTTCTACTTAAATTTTGTATAAAATTTTAATCTACAAACAAGTTTGTATATAAAGACAGTAAAATTAAAAATTAATAAAATAATCGTACTTCCAGATATATAACAGCTCCAGTGAAATGAAATCGACCAAAGTGGAAAAGCAAAGAATACTACAAGAACAATTAACGGCTGTGGAGGAACAGCTGACCACCATCACAAGGCAGATGAAGGACAAGATTGGACGTATGGTGGAAAGTGTTGAACATAAGGTATGCAAATGATTTTTTTTATTTCACGCTTTATCCCACAGCAGGACTTATAAAAAGTGAATAGTTCAAAATGTGAAAGCCCCTAGGCTCTGGGCAAATTCTCTCAAATTATAGCCTGTTAAAGTACCTCAGGGGACGCCCTGGCCGCGTTATGCAAGAACTGACATGCAATTTCTCAGGTGTAGAGTATACATAAATGGCCTGCTTAATGATATTCGTCATATTTGACCAGAAGGCCAGTCGTGACGCACAGTGTGACTATAAACCGACTGGTCGTGGGTTCAATCCCCACTCCAAATTAAATATTTATTATAATTTATATTTCCATTTTTTCGCGCTGGTGTGGAGGCAATCGGCGGCGTTTGGTTCCGCTACTCAACACGGAACGCCTCTAGAATTGAGTGAAAAATGAGGAATGTAGTGGTCTTAATACTAGGTTCCCTGTGCCTATGTGTGATACAGCGTGAAGCTAATTAATTTGTATATTTGACCAGGTATCCCTAACCCTAAGCCAAGAGATCCGGCGCCTCTCGGCCCTCGTGGACGAGTACGAGGCGTCGTCGGGGTTCCGCGCGGAGCGGGGCGCGCTGGAGCACTACAAGCGCGCGCTGCACCGCCACGTGGAGGCGGGGCTTGGGGAGCGGCTCAAGAAGCGACTGTCATCCGACATCGGCCTCGAGATGGACGAGGCGCAAAAGGAGATGGCGGGTACGTACTATCTTACCATCTTAGTTAAGCAACACTCATTCCAATAAAATAGATATTGATAGATACACAAATTACATTTTCTTTTCAACTTCTAGATTAAAAAAAATACAATTGACAAAATAAAAACAATTTCAGATCGAATGTACAATATTCTACCACCAAACAAGCGTGCAGCTGCTGCCGGATGCATCATCCCCCACCAGCAGCCCTTCGAAGTGCTCTACCGTCTTAACTGTGATAACCTCTGTGCCGACTTCCAGGAGGACCTGTCGTTTCGCTTCAGTTACGGAATCACGGCCCTCATACAAAGATTCCAAGGACGAAACACTAATAAAATTGCGTTGAAAAATCCACCTACTATTACACAGGTTAGTGATGTATTTTGTGTTTTTTGTGTAATAGTTGTGCTTTGATACTATTTGGTGATATACTTATCCTACTGTAATTATCAATACATAAACTTCATTTTTTTATTTCTAGATTCCACCATCATTAGGACCAGCAGCGCCCTCACTGGAGGTGTCTCGTGGTGGTGGTGGTGTAGGCATGGGTGGTGTGGGGCTAAGCGCAGAAGAGTGGGGAATGATATCCAAGTTTGCACTTGGAGCTGTCACCTCACAGGGTACTATGGGTGGTCTGCTGTTGTCTGGACTGGTGAGAATTGTTCTTTTTTTTTTAATAATTTCTAGATTTCACCGTCTCTAGGTTCAGCAGCCATCTTCCAGAAACTGTCTTGTAGGGGTGTGAGGAGGCCAAAATAAATAAAATATCTTATGTACTATACAGTACTATACAGTACTATAGTACTGTTGACAAACCATGACCGTCCTGTAGTTAGATGGCTGCACAAATTTTATTTTAGGATTTTTTTTTCTTTCGGAGTTTTCTTCCTAATGCGCAAAAATTAAGATTGCCTATGCTATTTTATAATTAGTTTAAGTTATTTTTTAGTGTATGTTATTTGTATCCACAGAACGGATCCGGAGTGTAATCAGATTATATAAAGCATCTTCACGCGTTTTTCCGCAGGGGAGAAGGAGGGGGGAGGGAATGCTTATGTTACGATACTCCGTTCCCCTGTTTTCGCCAAATTTTCGAGACATTGCGTGTTGAGAGGCAGCACTCAACGCCGCTCTTTGCCTTGTAACCAAAACGAAAAAATGAAAATATCGAAATAAGTTATACCCCCCAGTGAAAATCGAACATACAATTGTGTTTACGCTGTATCACTGCGCCACGTCGACATGTGGCATGTAATGAAATTTGTTTTTTTTCTTCGATGATGGTGTACAGACGAAGTATAGTGTCTACCCAACAGTTTATAAATCTGAAATGTATGAAAAGTAATCATGAATGAATGGATGAAATTGACTTAAAACACTCCCAATTTTCTCTGTTTAACATGTTAACTGCCTGAATGTGTAATTTGTAAAAAAAAAAGTTTCCAACAAAACGTCTAATACCATAACAACAAAAAAGTTTATCACATAATGTTGTATATGGATTCTTTTGCAAGTTTATGACCTCAGATATATTACAGAAAAATAATTTAAATATTCAAACACATTTCTAACATATAATAAATATATAAATATTTTCAGCTTCTAAAAACAGTAGGATGGCGTGTGGTAATAGCAACTGCTCTAGTATACGGCGCACTTTACGCCTACGAGCGTTGTACGTGGACGTCTAAGGCCCAGGAAAGATTGTTCAAGAGGCAGTATGTGGCGCACGCGGGAAGGAAATTAAGACTTATAGTGGATCTGACCTCCGCGAATTGTAGTCATCAAGTGCAGCAGTGAGTATCTTATAAATATAAGAAAGTATATCATTAGAAAATAGTGTATAAATATTATAAACACAGCGGGATTCGAACCCGCGTTTCTTATTTGCCTTTCAACTTCTCTGAACACTTAGTGTGGTTTATATTTCGTAACTTTTATAATATTTCCCTAAGTTGGTTGTTTAAAATCTTGAAATGACTTTCTATAAAAAGTACAAGAATGCCTTGTTACTAAATTATTTTTAACTTGAACATAATTGTAATTTTTAACTTATTTTTTTTGTAATTTCTAAGCTTTAATTGTCTTGAAATTTTCTATTATACATAATATTTCACAGGGAGCTATCAACAATGTTCGCTCGTCTCTGTCGCCTCGTAGACGAAGCCACTACTGAAATGGACACTGAACTAACAGAAGTGCGAGAGGCCATCAAAATGTTAGATGAGGCGTCCACTTCCGCTAAGAAATTAAGGAATAAGGCGAACTACTTATGGCACGAGCTGGAGCTGTTTGATGATGCCTTTTTGAAGAATTAGAAGATTTATTTGTAGGGTAAGTTGATTAAAATTTTTTTTCAAAAGTAGCCTTTAGTTCATATTTAGGCTCTGTGATCCTGCGATCTGGCTCCAATAGATAGTTTAACAGTTTTTTTTTTACATCCACGCATGGTTGGTTTGTATGTTCCACTTTCACACAAAAAGAACTCAGCGGATTGAGATGAAACATTACAGTAATATAACTTATAGATCAGACTGACACATAGGCTACTATTTATGTGCAGATCTTTTATAATTTGACTATAACATAACAATCTCTAGTCGCTAGTCTTGTAATATATTTTTATATTGTTTGATCTTTTCAGAAATATAGCGGCATTATCACCAGACCAAGTCTCAGTGCATTTCATTGATACACAGAAGGTGGCAGATGATAAAATATTTTATTAGTTTTCTTATTTTTAGTAGTAATTTTAATCATCCCTTTGTCATCGTTATCTATCCCTTTTTATTATCAAATATTAATTTTATCTATGTTTTGACACCCATTTTATTCCAAAATGTAATGTTCTGCGGGCAGAATTATAAAAAAAGTAAAAATTTGTTTGTTTTGTTTGTCAGAATCAAAATCTTAATCTAAATACTTAAATTAGTAATTTGACATTTTGATAAAATAGATAAATAATATTATTGGTAATGTTTTATATCTGTTGCTATAATTAGAAGTATAAAAAAAAATTCCAAATATAGAATATTAATAAAATGACAATGGAATTTAAGAAATTTTTATTATTTACTAAAAAAAATGATTTGGTTGTAAATGCTACTACTGATACTCAAGACCTTATGTGCATGACTTGTTTAACTTCACTGTAATTGTTATTTTGGAATTTTGTTGAGTAATTTTATATGTAATTATAGATTGTTAAAATCTTGCCAATATATTATGTTGAAAACTTTAAAATATTAATTATTACCAGACAATTAAGGTATTGATAGGAGTAAACGAAAAAAAATCCCATCAATTACATAAATAAATAACTGTTTATCGAAGTCTAAGTGATAAAATACAATAGTATAAGACAGATAATAAATCAAAGCTATGCTATTGCTTATAAATAATTTCGTTCGTTTATAGTTATTTATAAATAATGCATAAAAATATTGACTGGTTTTCGTGGAAACCATAAATAATATAATCCATCATAAAATAAAAAAAATTAAATCATTTAAATATTATTAGCCTATGATAAAATTAAAATCTATAATTACATGATTATATAATTTATTTTATATCTGCTAGTACCGAATAGTATTATGACATGAGACTGGTCTGTAAAGCTTCGACTATCTTCGAGGATTAAATGTCTTTATGTAACCGTGTAGTATCAAAGTTCGATTTCCCGGTTGGTGCAAGAGATTTTATGACCTTAATGACCTTAGTACGACCAAGGTCAAATTGTACATTACTCATGTATAGAATATATTATTATGTATGTAAATTAATTTTGTTGTTGTTTCCATTTTTTATTAATACTTTTTATGTTTTGTTTTAATGAAATCACGTGACGGCTTTGTGGATAACTTTGCAAAGTTTGTTCTTTTTTTTTAAAGTCAGAAGAACGGGTTAGTTAGAAAATGTTATTATTTAAACCAATTTAGTGATATTTAAGTTTCAATATGTCCACACTAGTGTTTTGTATGAATTTGCTGTTTATTTTTTGGTTTTGTGAAACTGGAAGGCATGAAATTATTTTCAATGCCAATGTTACGTTATTTTAATTTTTAAACGAATTAAATGGGGCCATTCATAAATTAGGTTGCGCGAATTCTTCATATATTTTTTTGATCACATTTGTGGAAACCCCTACCAAGTGCGACGTCACATGTTTTACACGTAGAAATTTTTGAACCCAATAACTTATTAAAATAAAAGGCATTATCATGAAAATTAATTTATTTATTTATATTTTAAAGTGTGATGTCACGAAATTCAGGACCGCTCCCCCGTTCTTGTCACAAATGTCCCATTTCATTGATGAAATGGGACATCAATTTACACTTTAGTTGACTAAATAAAATGATGTCATATTTTATTAATTTATGGATGGCTTCTATGAAATATATCTGTTCTACTTTACAGCCCTCGTTAATAAATAATATACGGCACAAATGAAATCTATTCTTCGACTTTCAACTTTGATCTTCAACTTTAAGAGTGCTATTTTTTACATGTTCTAAGCTAAGTTACCAGCGCTTATATGTGATTAATTTTTAAAAATTTACACGTAAAATAATTCATATTATTTTATATTAAAAAATTAAGCATTTTATCGCTGTTATATTATTATTAATCTGTTGAAATTATTACTAAAATGGCGGCTAAATGTCTGTCAAATATGTACGATGAAAAGTGTTACAAAATTTGTATTGTAGTTGGAAATGTCTAAATTTCATTTAGTTTTTATTAAAGTATGTATGTGCATAATTTGCTTTATTAGATTTGGCTTGCGATTTTTGAGCATTAGATAACTACATAACAGAATGTAGGTTCGATTCCTTATTGATGTAATTAACGTCGCGTCGTCCACAGAATGTGAAATATAACATTTATTAAAGTTTCCGTAAAATTTTATAGTTGCATAAATTGTTGTTGATAAAATGAAATTTTTATATAACACATTTAAATGTGTCTCCTTGAAAAATATTATTAGTTATTACTGGATTCATTTGAAACGAACAAAATAACTTAATGATGTAATTAATATCTCTCTAATAATTAAAAAATCATGAATATGGCGACGAATTATTTAAATAGTAAAAAAAATTGTTAAAGGTACAAAGTACTAAGTTATATTCATATCGAATATATGGTTATTAAGTAGAGAATGAATGTATAAGTACATTTCAGTTAATATTAACGCGAAATATATTTTTTATTTAAAGTGTATGGCGATGACGTCACCCATGTCAATACCATATATTTTGAGTTTAATATTGTTACTGAAAATAGTACGAATATTGCTTTTAATGCTGTGTTTGGGTTACGTCGGATGTATTAAAATAATTCTAGATAATATTTATTGTTTTAATCAAATTTTAACAAATGCCAAATAAGGTTTTGTTATTTTATCCAATAGATATATTATAGATCGTCGGCCGAGACTCTTAGGAGGATAAATGTTAATACATTGGTATGGAGATTTGTATCTTTCGAGTAAGTTAACAAAAAGTTATCCAGCAGATAGTCTTTTTATATTGTAAAAATATAAATAACTTATCAATAGACTATATAATTATGTAAGTGATAAATATTGTAACTGTTCACGTCTGATGTCAATCCGCACACAGCAATAACAAACGTTTAGATAGATTTTGTTGTCAAATGTATGTAATTAGTTGCGAATTAGGCGAATTTTCGTATGTAAATAAAGGATTTCTTTATATATAATGGTGTTTTATTAGTAAATATAAAATATATTTAACACAAATCAGTCTTTATTTGGTATATGACAAAATACAATTAGTATATCAATATATATTTAATAATTATTTTATATTAAGATATCCTCCTACCTTTAATTATAATAAAAATATTATCTTTTGAAAGAAAAAAGTTGGGTTTGGTCTACAATATTAATGGAATTATAGTTGTAACGATCACCAATAAATCAACTTTTGAATCAAAAGCCGGATTTAAAAATAAAGACATCTCCCTCCCGATTTTTCGCTCACCTTGTGGCATTGCGTGTTGAGGGAGGAACGTAAATATATAAAAAAATATATATATAAAATCGTATTTCTCATGTAGACAATAAAATCAATTAACTATTCTGTAGAAAAACAGAATGCCTTTGCATTGATTGAGCAGTGGCTTTCTGCTATCACGTTAACAAACCTTTATTAAAATTAAATTAGTGTTAAAAAAATTAAATATTTGTTCACAATTTTTGTGTTTCATAATTTTTTTTAAATTTTTATCCAATTATGTATAAAACCAAAAAAATATTATTAATTTTAAATCTTATAGGAATAATCATTGTAAATTTTCCTTTTCAATTTTTATATGGTATATGTTAACACATCATGCAACTTCATATGTAGTATTTTCGCTTGATAATTTTTTATTGGTCGAGGCTGAAAGATGAAGATAATTTTGTTAATTATTATTTTTAGCTTTATGCTGTATCCCGCACATAGCGGGGTAGGAAGAAGGAACCTGTTAACCTAGTGTAAAAGCACTTCGTTCCCATTATGACACTTCTTTTCCCCACTTTCTACCGAAGCATCGGAGCATTACTTGTTGAGTGGCGGTAAAGTAAGCGCCGCGCTTTGCGTCTTTACCAGAAGGAGGAAAGTAAAATATTAAATATTTCATTACCACAATTAGGAATGAAATATTTAACTGTCGCGATTATAGTCGCACGCTTGTGGCCCTGCATCTCAACTGACAGCTTGCTACGTGATAAAAAAGTAATAGGGAAGGGGGGGCCTAGTCAACAACAAAACATGTATTTAATCAAGTTTGATAAATACAATTTTTGTTGCTCACATGAAACTCAATACACCGTTGCGTAGAGCAATATCATACCAAATCAACATCCATTTTGAAGTCTCCCTTATTAAACAATACGCCATCTGTTGCGTTCAACCCATAGTGTGCACAAATTGTTCTCAATTCCTCGTCACTATTGAATGCGAGCCAGCCCCTCACCACCGTTACGGGGACCGTCAATTGCTTGTTGTTGTATGCGACGCTTAGCACTTTAAATGCTCTTCTGTAATTTTTTTATTATTTTATCTATATCTATCTGTGATATTTTATAATCGACGTGGCGCAGCGGCACACCGTGTAAACGCAATGGATGTTGTTTCGTTTCCAACTCAGGGTATCAATTATTTATATTTTGGTTTTCACACTCTGTTAGAAAGAAAAAGTGGAGCGGTAATTTCCACCACTCAACACGCAATGTCTGGGAAATTAAGCGGTGCGCGGAGATGAGGAGTGTCTCGACACTAGATTCTCTCTGCCTATCCTTCTATATAGGATACAACATGAAGCTAAAAAAATATTTAGAAACCATTTTGGAAGTGTATAAAGTATTTTTAATTATTAAAGACCCATTCACACACCTTTGTATTAGAGGTAAGTTTAAATAAAAAGCAGCAAATGATAGTGGACACAGACTCCTGGCTAGTCTCCACATTCTTATATAATTGCCTTGGATATTCGCGACTGCTATATTATATGCTGTTACCAATGCAGGACTGTAAACAATAAAAAACTAGAAATCATAATTGGTAACATATTTTATAGAATTACTAACTGCTACCGATGATTGAAGGTTCAATTCCATTAGGGGGCGTTTTTTTTTGCAGCAAAACAAAGTGCACAATGTCGCGAAAATTGAGCAGAAAATGGATATTAGGAATTCTTAAAACTAGGATCTCTCTGCCTACTATTCTATATGCGGGACACTTATTTATTTCTTTATAATTATTGGAATTGTAGGAAATACATTAACATCCACTACTCATAGCCACCATAAAGTTAGCTTTGGATTAGACTAGGATTTTTCGTACTCTCGATAATTTCTTTGTGTATGTGTGGTACAATGTGCAAAATTTCAGGAAGCCTTACAACAGGGTACCACAACTTATTGACTGTACTGTAAATCATTAAATTAAGATACTTCACTTACGTCTTTATTTTCTTTGGCAATGACAAATATCTATACAGTGGATGAACATCATCCAAATTACATAAAATATATAAAGACTCCATAAGTGTTCTATCACAGAACAACTCATTCCCCTTTTTTATATCTACACACATAAAAAAATCACATAATCTCTCAATATCAGGGCTCATATCCAAAGTGTCTGAGCAACTAAGGAATAATTTTAAGCATTGCAATAAATATTTTTTGTTTAATACTGGATCAAACTCGCTAGGTGGACTGTCACACATTCTGAAATAAAAGAAAATATCTGTTTAGTTCTACTATTTTTGTAGTATATTATGTGGATGTGGTTAATAGTGTGTTGTGGAGTGTCATGCTACAAATATACACACCAATTATTTATGTTTTCATGATTAAGATTAAAAGGCCTTAGTGGTGCAGAGAGATTGTGTCTAAATATAAATGCAATAGTTGTGTGATAGATATATGTTTAATTCAATTCTCCATTGGGATAGAAAAATAAATTACAATTATTTCCATTTCTGTTGTTACATAGACATACCGCAGCAATTGTATAAACCAATCAAATAAAACCGAGGGTTCATCTGCCTACACTACTAAATATGGTAAAAAGTGTGAAGCTACTTTATGTAATTAGGATTTACATAAATCTAGATTTTAGATACCTGTAACCATAATAGACATAAAATCTTATCATAGGCTCTAATAATAAGGTACATTTGTCACACTGTTGGGTAGGCATCCTCTGAATAGTCATATCTTGTAAGACTGCCATTAGTCTATTATGTATAAAGTTGTACATCACAGACATCTTAACATCTTCTCTTTTTGAAACTCTAAAAAAAATAAGAAATTGATACACTTTAGTATGTGTTTGTTAAAACTTATGCATGATTTATTAAATAATAATTTCTTACAATGTGATTTTACTAAATAGATATATAATATAGTTTAAAAAATCTATAGAACAATTATTTTAACTTACTCTAATAATAAATAGTGCACTGTTTCCATAAGTACGTCGAAAGGCCTTAACAATGAAGAAACTGCCATATTTTTATCTGCAGCTGAGCGACTATAACTTTTCACCAATACAAATTTCGATTGCGTTACTTCTAGAACATGTATCATCTTTTCCTTTTTCCGCCTTTAAACAAACTATATAGATGAAATTATCATTTATATAATTAAAAGGACATAATATTTATTATTTTTAAATTCAACTCACAAGATATATTCTTCTAGTGGACACATGGTAAGACAAGTTCCTATTATATCTTTTGTAGATTCCATAACATAGGTTGCAGTAGACATATTTGTTATTTACTTTTAATTTTATTATTATAAAATGCATAAAAATACAATATTGAACATATTTTTGCACTTTTGAAATGACAGTTTGAAATGAAAATTAAAATGACATAATGCATACGTGCGAAAACGCGATACAAACGTTTTAAATAAAATTTTATATTTATATCTCATTATAATTATCATAGCATATTAATGTAATTTCATTTTATGTAGCTATAAGAGTATTACGGCAAAATATTATTAAACATATAAAGTCTGAAAATTTTTTAAAAATTAAAAAAATAATAGCCTTTAAACCCCTTTGCCCTCGCAAAACTTGGTATTAAAGCCGCTAGTTCAGGTGAGGTATCAGATGAAACGGCTGAGCTAAACTTGGCTTTCAGAGAAAAGCTCGCGATCTTCAATTTTTGTATGGAACCCTCGGTGGCCGAGTAGGACTCGCGCTTAACCGATTTAATTTTTTGAGTTCGTGCCGATTTAGGCATAGAACGTACCTACTCCAATGAAATAAAAGAAAAAACTTTTCTAAGAACAAGCTTTTATCATTTGTTAATAAAATTAGCTAAAAAGTTAAAAATAACTTACTCTAATAAGAAATATAACTCTTAATAAATAATAAAAGCGCGTTACATCTTGATAGCGAGAGGAAGAAAAGGTGCTGAATGTTCTTAATTATATCATCATAATAATATCTTATAAAAATAGCGTAAAAATCCATAACCTTACAAATCACTTGCCGTGAAGTTCAAGAACGAATATGTATACCTAAATCATTTTTTTATTTGTGTTATTTCATACGTAGATAGGTAATAAGTATAGTACTGATACTTTTTTTAAACCGCATTATAATTTGAAAGCTGCTTGATTTGAACATACGGCGCTCATATATCTTTTTCTCTGACTAAGTAAATATTTGTTACTTACCTACCTATATTATAATTAGTTAATTATTTCTAGTAACTATTAGAGACAGTACATCTATAATATATAAACTATAGGTGCTACTAAATGATCATTCACAATGAACTAGACCTATGTACCTATGTAAGTCTTAAATTGTATAACATTGAACTATAATTCAACAAATTGGCCATGATTTCGATCATTTGGATATAGCAATTTATTTGTACTCAGATATTTCATTCTATTCATTAAAAATACATTAAAAGTTTAAAATGACTCTGAATAACCATTTCAATGGAAAATTAATAATGAAGTTATTTAAAATTTATTTTCAAACGTTCATTTTGATCAATCAGTGCTATAAGTTGCTCATAATTTATATTTTTGAAAAATATTTCAGGATGGGCATTAAGCAATTTCTACGTATTATAATATTATCGACAATGTGTATAATTATTCCTGTTCTATGTGTAAGTCTATGTACCTATTATCATGTTTCGCTTAAATATTAAAGTAAGTAACACTATAAAGAATATTTCATAGTAATAATCTGAAAATTACTTATTCGTATAAATTATGTACATAATATGGGAATTTTTAACCGACCTTATAAAAAGACGATATCTAATTAACCTGTATATTTATATATCTAATAGATATGCAATATTGCTAGATAATATTTAAGTCTATTTAGATTGGCACGTGCTCTACGTTGCCGATCTGTAAAAGTAATGTCTGTGACAAATTTCTCTAATACTGAAAGGATTATCTTTTGATGGCCGAATTTAGGGAACAGTCCAAGTTTCATCAAAATATTCATAAAGTATATGTTAAAAACTACCAGATCGAAAATATAAGAAATTACCTTTTCAGTTGAATGATATTATTCTTTTTAAATATATTTTTAAATAATTTAGCTATTTTATAAAAAGAAAAGAACAAAAATATGATTATTTGTTTCTATTCTTGAGCCGGTGATACATGAACAGTAAAAGATTTATGGAAATAGGTAAAGACTTACATTTACTATAAAAGAATAAACATAAAAATTTAATCTATAGGGCGTTCAAGTGATACCAGAACGTACAAAAATTGTATTTATGAATCAAAAATATATATACAATTATTCGTTCATCATCAAGCGCTACAGTCGCAATGGTGGCTATTTCATAAACTCGGAATCCACAATCAAGTACGAGTGGAATAACAATGTTACGGTAAGTTGAAGTGATTTAAGAAGGTATATTTTAAAAAAGTATCTAGTTATTTCATTAATGTCTTATGATGTAATGGGACAGCGTCCATGCACTTCTCTAGCGATATTTTCTCTGAGCTGGACTTTAGCTTTGAACATTTACTTATATGTTCGTTGCGTTGTGTTCCGATGCTGGAAACGTACCTACCTACCTTATATCTGAAAAATGGACGGGAAGCGGAGATCAGAGTGTCTACTAGGTTTTTTCTGCCTACCCTCATTTACACGGGATAAAACATGAAACTAAATTGAAAATTATCTAAGCATGCAATCTACATACTAGTTAACATTTATTAGGTAATTTAAAATACTTAAGTCTCTCATTCATAAGTAGGTACTTATGTAAAAACCCGGCGTCAATACTTCAATCTTAACTACTTATGTAAAAACCCGTAGTTCCGCCACTCAACACATAATACCTCGAAAAAATCGGCGGACTAGGTTCCTTCTGCCACCCTGTTGTGTGCGGGATTCAGCGTGAAAATACTTGAGCTTTATTGATGTTTATATAAAACCTTTCTAAATAATATTTTATAATATCAGTTGAATTTAGTTTTCTACGAGTTTCTACACAATGAGTATCGCCGCTCATTTATAGAACTGCACTACAAATTCTGTGACCTATTAAGTAAAGAAAAGTTCTTTGGCTCTCGGATCGGGGACTACGTTACATGTCCTTTGCCAGCTGTAAGTACTTTTTTCATAAGTAAGTATATTTGTAAAGTTTACATCATATGAATTTTATTATTTTTATATAGAATTCATATATTTATTACAATTATACAACATGGAATCCAGTCGTGGCGCAGGGGCACAAATTGAGGTTGTGGGTTCGATCTCCACTCAAGGAGATGAAATATTTAATATTTCCATTTCTTTGCTCTAGCGTCTAGGCAAAGTTGAGTGATGCGTTGAGTTCCGCCACTGAACATAATTCTGTGTAAAATGGGGAACGATGTATAGAACACTAGGTTCCCTCTGCGTACTCTGTTGTGGTGGGGATACAGCGTGAATATAAAAAAATATATCTATATCGTAATTGAATAACAGTAAATTAAAATTAATTGTATAACAGAAGAAAATGTAACTAAAATTTTTAGGGGACCTACCAGTTCATGAATTTCACAGTACCCATGGATGAATTCCCCAACGTGTTCCCGTTTGAACATGCGCGAGTCGACGTGGAGTTCGCAGCGACCGCCACAAGCGAAACCATACTTAAAATATATTTCTACGCACATTTTAAGAATAAAGTGCATAAAAATTAATTTTAAATATTTATTAACATTTAAAAAAGTATATTATTAAATATTCCAAATTTGTTTCATTTTTATGTGCCTAAACCTAAGCAGGAAGTGAGAATATCTAGGAATANGTTGTGTTCCGTTGTTCGATACGTACCTACCTAATATCTGGAAGTTGGGCGGGAAGCGGAGATCAGAGTGTCCACTAGGTTATTTCTGCCTACCCTCATTTACACGGGATAAAACGTGAAACTACATTGAAAATTATCTAAGCATACAATCTACATACTAGTTAACATTTATAAGGTAATTTAAAATATTTAAGTCTCAAGTAGGTACTTATGTAAAAACCCGGCGTTAATATTCAAGTCTTAACTATTATGTAAAAACCCGTAGTTCCGCCACTCAACACATTACGTGCCGAAAAATTCGGCGGAATAAGTTCCTTCTGCCACCCTGTTGTGTGCGGGATTCAGCGTGAAAATACTTTAGCTTTATTGATGTTTATATCAAACTTGTCTAAATAATATTATAATATCAGTTGAATTTAGTTTTCTACGAGTTTCTACACAATGAGTATCGCCGCTCATTTATAGAACTGCACTACAAATACTGTGACCTGTTGAGTAAAGAAAAGTTCTTTGGCTCTCGGATCAGGGACTACGTTACATGTCCTTTGCCAGCTGTAAGTACTTTTATCATAAGTAGGTATATTTCTATAGTTTACATCATATTCATTTTATTATTTTTATATAGAATTCATATATTTATTACAGTTATAGGTACATCATAGAATCCAGTCGTGGCGCAGGGGCACAAATTGTGACTTGAGGTTTTGGGTTCGATTCCGACTCGAGGAAATGCAATATTTTCATTTTTTCGTTCTAGCGTCTAGGCAAAACCCGGCGTTGAGTTCCGCCACTCAATATAATTCTGTGTAAAATGGGGAACAATGTGTTTTAACACTAGGTTCCCTCTGCGTACTCTGCTGTGTTCGGGATACAGCGTGAACCTAAAAAAATATATCTATATCGTAATTAAATAACAGTAGATTAAAATTTATAGTATAACAGAAGAAAATGTAACTAAAATTTTTAGGGGACCTACCAGTTCATGAATTTCACAGTACCCATGGATGAATTCCCCAACGTGTTCCCGTTTGAACATGCGCGAGTCGACGTGGAGTTCGCAGCGACCGCCACAAGCGAAACCATACTTAAAATATATTTCTACGCACATTTTAAGAATAAAGTGCATAAAAATTAATTTTAAATATTTATTAACATTTAAAAAAGTATATTATTAAATATTCCAAATTTGTTTCATTTTTATGTGCCTAAACCTAAGCAGGAAGTGAGAATATCTAGGAATAAGTTACTTAATGAAGGTAGTCTTGGCACAGAGGCAAAGGCGTGCAACTGTAAACAGCTGAGGGAAACCTGAGATCTTAGTGTTAAGAACACTCCATTCTAGTAAGACATTTCCGTTCCCTACTTTTCGCCGAATTCTGGACACTGAATGACATCAGTATATTTTGTACTGTTATAAGAATTTTATTATTAGCCATGTTATTATAGTTTTCAAATAATTAAAAAAATATGGATAGTAAAAAACTTTATTATAAATTTCTCAATATTGCGTCATAAATCCTCATACATACATTGATATCACAAACTGGTTTATAATTACATTTTTAACATAAATATATTATTACAACAAAATAATACACAAAAAAAACAAAAAGAAATCGATTATTTAAAAAATATTTATCTAAATTGTAAATAAAATAATATATATAATGACCTAAGCATTCACTTACTCACTAGATTGCTTATATTGAATCATAAGTTTGAGCTATACAAATAGGGGCTCTGCCGTTATTTTTCCTGTTTTAGTTGAAATTAAAATAAAACATTGACCCGAAGGGGAATCGTACCCACAAACGTCGTGTTTACAGTCAAACGACGTACAATTCACGTTCACTGCTTAAGAACAGGTTTTAGTAAAATTTTAAGGGTGATTCGACACGCATAAGCCCCCATTATATATAAATAAATAGTTTTTATTAAAAAAAACTATGTAAAATTTAATTGAGCTGCAAACTTGGAATGATAATAAGGAACTAACTAGTGTTTCTTAACAATTAAATAATATTTTAAAGAAATGATAAAAATGCTTTTTTAGTTCTTTTTTCTATTTATTTCTAAGCTGTATATTTAATATAATATATATAAATATATCAAAAATACTATTTTTAAATATATATTATATTTTTTAACATATAAGTTTGTAATTTAGTGATGCAAATAATTAACATACTGCTGCATCTATTTATGTTATCTGTAACACTATTTTCATTTTGATAGAGTGAAGTTTTTTATAGTATACATTCAAAATATTTCCTAACAAAAACATGAAGTTTCCATTTCTTACATAATTTCAATATTGTAACCATTTATAAAAATATATTGTTGCATATAAAATCATAAAAAAACCGCTTTTAAAAACATTAATAGATTGTATATGCATAATAGTTTATTTTGTAATATTTTCAGGAACTAAATTGACTTGTCTTTCACAAATTCATTGTGAGAAAGTAATATTCTTTTGCTATAATAATGCTACTTAAATATAAACATAAATATATTAATTATCATTTTATGATAATCGATAAAAAATCGATTTTAAAATACAGAACCAATACTTATAGTAACAGATTTTTATTTTATACATATATATTAGATTATGTAAAATAGGATTCTTGAAATAACCTAATTAGTTGGATTTCTTCGCTTTGGCCTTTGCCTTGTCCTTGCCCTTGGCCTTCGATGGATACACCACGAAGAGACTTAGTTGGAACGCGCATAGAGCAAACGCAACTACGTTTTGAAGCTGAAAATAAACAAAAAACATTATAAGATATTTTTTTATGTTAACGCTGTATCCGCATATAGCAGGGCAGACAAAGAGACCTGAGAAAGTGGTAAGACACTCCGTTCCAATTAAGACACTTCCGTTACACACTTTTCGCCCATATCTCGAGGCATTATGATTTAGTGACGAACTTCGATTTACCTTATTGCCAGAGCAGAGAAATGAAAATATTAAATAATTAATTTCCTCGACCGGGAATCGAACCCACAACCGTCGCTTTTACAGTCATATCCTTGTGTCCTTGCTCCACGACGGCTTCAACTGGCTTCAAACTTCTATTCTTCTTTTCCTTTCTTATACCTAAATAATATAGTAATGAATCATTTAATGAGATGATGGCTCACAAAAAGGCCTTAATGGTAAAAAAAATATATGTATTTAAATAAATCTGTTCTACGGTTTCGGAGGATTGCTTTAAAATAAAAAATACCTATTGTTCATATGGCCCATATTTTTGTTCATATTAAATCTACAATTTTTATAATTATTGTTAACAATATGAAATAATTGTCCATTATCGTATCAAATTAAGTAATACATACTGATAATGTAAATATCAACATTAAATACGTTTAAATTTATCTTAATCTGCTTATAGGAGATACGGGACGCCAATCGATTTCGCCACCTAAGTATAAATACCTAATATTTACATATAATAGTTTGATTCTCAATTTTCCAATCTTTCGTGATCGTTACGCATTAAATGTGCAATGGATTTCCATATCGAGGAAACGAATTAATAAATAAATAAAATACGCGAACGCGGCGTCTATAAGCGTGAAGATGAAAAATGCCTCAAGTATGAAACGAACCTACAACCACGTACAGAAATTTTAACTGACCTAACATGCTGTCTATTTGAATTTATTTTAATAGATTGTTAAATATTAACTTATTGTTAAATATTTGCATCACATGCAAATCACAAATAAATGAAAAATATTTAACTTCAGCAATGTCTATTATCTGATAACAGTAGCTAAATATCTTTTGCGTTATCAGTTCGAACTCTTATCAGTGCCTACATATAGTACGAGTAATACGTAATATGTTACACATATAATAATTCCATAAGACAATGACAGATTAACGCCTACAAGCATCATGTTTTAAAAATAATTCACCATCTTTTTATTATAAAGAACTATTACAGTTTTAAAACAATGTTAAGATATTCCGGACCAGGGGAGCTATAAATCCTCACAACTGTACGACTGTTTGTCTAACAGAATGGGGAAATAAAAATAACTTAAATAACCTAATATTTTTATACGATATGATTATTTCGAATAAAATTATTTTAAAAAACTAGTGTTTTTCATATTCTAAAAGTTATTTCCAGTCATAGTCGTTTAATGGTGTTATTTTTCATCAGCAGAATCATAATAACACGAATATGATACTCTTCTACTTCACTACATTAGTGTATACGTCACCGTAAGATTATAAAAACGGTTAGTTTATAATTTTATTCGTGAAATTATAAACTGTCCGGCATTGTCAAACCCAAAAATTCACCATAGAACTCAATAACTACTACAGTATATACATAATTATTATATATATTAAATATCCGCGCTTTTTGCCAACAGGGAAAAAATATGTGGTTTTAAGATTTTCCTTTATCTAATATTATGTATTTCTTTTTTCCTTAAAGAATATACGTTACAGCTAAATAATTTAAATTATTTGCATAATACACAATTAACCTAATTAATCTATATCGAGTCAAAAAAAGAACGTTATTCGATTTCATCTTTTTTTTAATATATTATTTTAAATGGTCGTTCCATTACTTCAAATTATAAGTACAAAACAACAAAGTGAACATAACAACTTTATATAAACTTAGAATTTTAATTTGGATATTCGAGAGACACGTTAAATTTTTATATGTTAAATAAAAAAATAAAATAAACAAATTTCTATAAAATATATACGTACCCAATTTTAGGATTATAATACTTACCACAATAAACTTGTTCTTCAATATGATTCCGTATAACAACCACATGAATGTCACGATTGTACCAGAAAAGATGATCGGGAACGGCATGCCTTCTGTGCTCTTATTTTTAATTATATGTTTCTGAAACAAAATAAATTGATATTATAAGAAGGAACTTCTTCGCATTCCATGGATTCACTGTAAAGGCCCCCCAGACCTGGAACTTGTGAGGTTCAGTATGGTGGAAGTGTCGTGAAAATATGACGAAAACCAACAATTTTACATGGCAACAAAAAGGAAAAAGGTTACCACCACAAGGCAACTAATTTACGGCTAATTGTATACGTAATAGCCGCAAGATAGCCAAATAGAAACAGTTACGTAATCTACACGTCATTACATAGTTCATAATATAATTATATATTATGAGTTAAGTACATCTATTATAAATTAATAATTTCATTAAATAAAAAAAAATCAAATCAGCTTCACGGTGTATCCCGCACACAGCAGGGTAGGCAGAGAGAACCTAGTGTTAAGACACTCGGTTCCCTACTTTCTGCCGATTTCTGGAGACATTGCGCGTTGAGTGGCAAAGCTCAGAGCGAAGAAATGGAAATATAAACGTAAATAAATATTTCACTTCCTCGAGTGGGGATCGAACCCACAACCGCCGCGTTACAGTCACACCCTTGTGCCGCTGCGTCACGGCCTCTAGTAGATTCTATTGTAGTAGTAGATTCTATTTAAAAAAACCGTTAAAGTCATTTTTCATATTCTAGTGTTAAGAAACTCTGTTCCCCGTGGAATTTCAAGGCCGCACTTTTTCTTGTTATTAGCGTGAGGAAATAAAAAACAATTAATTCCCCCTAGTGATATTCGAGTCCATAACCTTTGCGCACAGTCAGACACAGCCACTGCGCCACGACGAGCTATTCTATTTTATTATTTATGTATTATTTTATTTGTGCAGGAAAGTAATAATTTATAATAGAAGAACATTCCACATTATATAATTAAATTATTGTATAAAGTAAAAATTACGTAAAATTTTTTTAACATCTTTTATAAAAAAAATATTGCATCTGAGTAAATAACGTGACTTTATGGAATATTAGCGATGGCACTGTTATTATTATGTCTAAAGCTGTATTTACAGTCTTCGTGTCATTAAAATTTGCAAACGTTTTACATATTACAGTAAACAGTATTTTATTATTTAAAATAACCTTACTATGCAACGGAAAAGAAGGTCAATGTACTATTAATTATGTTAAATCGTTATATAACAAAATGGCTTCACGCATGTAGCAGAGTAGGCAGAGGGAACCTAGTGTTAAAACTCCGTTACCCACTTTCCTCCGATTTTTTTAAGCATTGCGTGAGTTGTTGTCTCATAGTGAGTTGTGTTTATATAATTTAAATTAATCTTTAGACAAAATATTGAAAAAATAATTATATGCCCTAGCTAGGGACATCCTACACCTTCAGAGAAAGAAAATTATTTTTAGAGAAACCAGTCCGTTTTAGAAAAATACGAAATTAAGCATTTTTTCTAAGAGTGCAATATATTATTATATTATATTAATTATAAATACCTAAAATATAATAAGGTACAAACACTTAAAACACAAATATCTGTCCCGGGCGGAGGTTGAGCACACGACCTCTATCTTAGCAAGTCAATAACCGCAAGGAGGCATACAAACTATCAAAAAACATAATAACAAATATTTTTTGGTCTTCTTTAATTCTACCTGGTCAACCAGTTCGTAAAATGGGGTACATTTAAGTTATAGCTAATTTGTATTAAGTTGTTTTAATTTTATCATTTTTGGAGGACAAACAAACTGGAATGGATATTTTGAAAAATATCGAAATGTGAAGGTTTGAATAAAAAATAGCTTTCAATAATTTATATGCGTCTTTTCAATAATAATAAACATTACGAAAAGTAATCTGAATAACCAAAACGGTCAATGACATACACATGTTTTTAATAACAGCCAGTGAATAGTTCTTGCTCTTGCTTGTGCTCTATTAATATTGTATATAGTATATTAATAATTTAATATATAAAATGTTAACAAACACGTTTCCAAGACCCGCGGGTGCAAGTCCCGATTCATTCTAATATTTCCAAGTAAGTATTCTAAAAAGGTTTCTTATTCTTTTTAATAAATCAGCTTCATGCTGTATGTATCCCGCTCACAGCAGGGTAGACAGAGGGAACCTAGTGCTAAGACACTCCGTTCCCCACTTTGTGCCGAATTCTGGAGGCATTGCGTGTTGAGTGGCAGTACTCAACGCCGCTCTTTGCCTCGACACCAGAGCGATGAAAATGGAAATATAAACGTAAATAAATATTTCACGACCTCGAGTGGGGATCGAACCCACAACCGCCGCGTTACAGTCACACCCTTGTGCCGCTGCGCCACAACGGNAATAATATAAGCTATACTCACCAAATTCAACAAAGGAGAAGCTATCAAATAGAACATGAAAGCAGTTATAATACTTCCAAATCGATTTTCAATTAGTTTAGGATCTTCCATTTCAGCGTATGCGAGTAAACCGACACAGACAGCTAACGCCGCACCGGTTTGAACCCACACTTCGTTCACTTTGTCCCTGGAGTACATGTAATACACCATCATGTATACAATACTTAGGGATATACCGACAAAGTTGACTTGGATCATTGTGTCGTCGCGCAACATGAAGCCGAACTTCAAATTGAGGACTCCCCTGTTGAAGAATAATAAAATAAGTAATAAAATAAAATTACAGTTTCAAAATTGTTGCTGCAGAAAGGTAAAAGTTTAATGCAGTTTAACGCTAGAGTAATGAATTTACCTTTACCTAATAGAAAATGGATTAGGTTAAAAAAATTGTCAGTCTAATATCAACCTAATAAATAATAGTCCAGTGCAACCTAGAAGTACGCCAACTTGGAAATATAATATAAGCCTGTACGTAAAACATAATTGTCGAGTAAAATTTAGAACTTGAATTTAATACGAGTAAATACAGAACTCGGCACCCATGTAGATCTCCCATTCTTTTGTCGATGAAGTCGAGAACGACGCATTACTTAACATTTAACTTGGCCTCATTTCGCATTTATGTTTTTGATGGCATGAATACCAATCTCAGTCAGGCGGATGTTTGTCTGAAATAATCGAAAATTTTTTTCCTGTCTGATAAAATTAATTAAATTCCTGTTTCAGATACATAACGTTATGTCACCATATTGGAGGAAGGTGATAAATTTAATTAAAATTGATCCTCATGCTACGCATAATAAGCGAAAATAATATAATTATAAGTAGTTAATTAAAAAAATACGGCTTTTTACACTAGTGCTACAAGTGCTATAGAATATGTTTTGTTATATATAAATGATATGAGGGTAAACTCAAGTAGTTTACTATAATAGTAACTTGCACCAAGTGAAAACTGAACCATCTAACAATGGCGTTTACAGTCAAAGGCTGCCCCACTGCGCCATCATCGCCTCGAATTAGGGCTAATTTTCATTGGTTATTAAGTAACTCCTTATACAGCATTCGGGGAGTCCCCGAAAACTAATGAAAGTAAGCTTCTTATATAAGATTTACATATATACGGCATTAGGGCCGTGGGTACATCTCGCCCAGGCCCAAACAACCTGAATCAATTCATCGGTAAAGCAAGCGTGACGGTCACGCACCCCAACGAATAAAGATAAGCCCTTATAAATATTTTCGTGACCGGGAATCGAAACAAGAACTACCATCCAGTCAGACACTTACCAACTAATTAATTTATAATTAGCTATTATTTAAAAATTGTTTTATTTATTGTGAATTCATATTGAACAAACAAAATTAGTAACAACGGTTTGCTATCGGTCGTGTCTTTACAATTCAAAGTGACATTGACTTACGGGCGTTATAAATTATAAGTTACGTCTTTTTATCAACAGAAATTGATATGAAAATATTTAAAATTGATATTTGAAATCCTAGGCGGTGGTTTTTTTTTTATTGAACACTTAAAAAATATATATTTTAGTCTACATTCTACTTATTTAAACCTTTTCAACGGCAACTTTTATAAAATCTTTCCTTATAATAAATATATTAATTTCAAAGTTTATATAACTATCAATTGTTAAGGAGCGTACGTACCTACTACATAGTACGTACCTATAACGAGCGTGTAATATCTCAGTAAAGATATGGACATAGACACAGTTAATGTTTTCGTAATAGATTCAATTTAAGAACAACAATTGAAATATACGTGTTTTATAACAGTGGGGAGCTATTGTTTACAGATTTATATTTTATAGTAACCTCGTACGGCGTACCTACATTATACATATATACACTCAATTTATCTAGATTGTACAATAACACACACATATTTGTATCAGAATGCACCAAAGAATCACCAAGAATAGAACTCACAGCCTTGGACATAAAATGGATATTTTTTTATTGAAAGTAAAAGTTACTTGACATTTTTTTTTATATGTTGTCATTTTTACACTGAAAATAGATGTAGAGATTTGAGTTTCTTCAACTAAATATTATGATTCAGAAAAACGAGAAATTACCAAATTATTGAAGTGGTCATGACTTAACTATGTTTTATGCAAGCATTTTTATTTCAAACAATTTCGATAACTTGTCCACATCTAGTAAAATATTTAAAATCGACACTTTCCCACGAGAACTAAAAAAACTAAATTGGATTCAAAACTCATCAGACTAATATATGTAGATATATTTATATAAAATGGCCTTGTCGCCGCATGTAGAGCGATCCAACCACGCTGGACCGCTCTACATGCGTTCTGAGTTCAAATTTGGTCAATAAAATAAAATATTTATGCCACTAAATTTCATCTATGTATGTTATAAATAAGTGTAGTGTGGGAAATTTAATATTGTTTTTTTAAATAATATTATTATTATTATAGAACGAAAGTTATGCAGATTAGTAAATTAATAATTACTTAGTTCAAGCGGGCGAAGGCACGAACGTTTCGCTAGTGAGCCAATAAAATTGTAAGGAAACTATTTTAAAGGACGCATTTTAGAATAATTTATAATTTGAATTATGTATGTTGAACATAATAACTCACATTGCAAATTATAAAAAAGTTTCTATAATTATTCAAATTAATACTAAGAAATATAATAGCTAGAATTTGAATAATGAATACTTAAAAAAAAACTCGTGCAAAAAAAGGCTTAAAGTTATTCGTAAAATATTGTTAATAACATATTTAAGTATACGTACTACAAAATAGAAAAAATAAGATTAAAAATCAATTTCATATATAAACTTTTAAGTTCCTTATTCGAAAAAATTTAAGGCCTTACTACTTCACATAGCCAGAAACTTCACGCCACGACTAGCCTTAAATTTACGAAGTACCAACTACATAATTTCTAATTTCTTTTATTAAATCGTCTACAAGAAATTAATTTAATATACGTTTCACACTTTATCCTGCGTGTTCTTCAATGTAGTAAGCACTTCTAAATATAAATATCAACAATTTAATTTTCACTTACATTATAAGACCGCCCAAAAAAGGCATAATTCCTATCCCTTTAGTGCTGCCTTGTTTATAAATATCATAGCAAATGAAAGCTCCAGAGAACATCTGCCCCATGGTCACCAAGCGAGTGATTATAGCCACTGGCTCCTTGTAAGGTTGCAGGACATCGCCAAGCGCCTCCATCTTTGTATCTGGAACAATAAAAAGTACTATTGAGGCCAGTCGTTATATATTTTGTTTGGTGGAATGTGTTAACATCAGAAACTATTGTGTCAAATGGAAAAGTTATTTTTGTGTTAGATAGAGCATTTATCGATGAAGGCTATTACGATATAAGTACAAAGTAGTAGTTTCGATGTCATCCACTGTACCTACCTATAGGAGTATCCATAGTGTAAAGGATTTGCGATTGTAAACGCGACCGGTTATGGGTTCCATTCCCATTCGAGGAAATTAAATATTTAATATTTTAATTTCCTAGTTCTGGTAAGAGTAGAGGCATTGCGTGTTGAATGCCTCTCAGGGTCTCAACACGCAATGCCCCAGAATTCGGCAGAAAGTGGAAAAAGGAAGTGTCTGACCACTAGGTTCCCAATGACTATCCTGCTACATGCGGCATACAGCGCAAAGCTTAAAAAAACATAGGATAATGTTAAACTAAAACATTATCCTATGTTTTTTGAAGCTTTGCGCTCCTATAGTATAAAATAACTGAAATTTCACTATGTTAGATAAATATTTAAAAAGTAATAAAAATATTGATTATATATTTTATTTATATAAAAAGTAAATATAATTTGAAATTATACTTTATCTTTTGATTATTTCTTTTTATTACTATTTACATTATTATTTATTTTTCAATCCATTAAAATATTTAAACATGTCCTTGTTTATTTGTGGAGAACAAAAATCCAAAATTTTGTCTTTGTCAATGACAAACATATAAAGATTTTTAGCAAACTTGATTTTAGAGGTCATTGACAAATGCCAAAAATTTCATGAAAGCTTAAAAATAAAATTTGTGCATGTTTTTGGGGTTATTATAAGTCGAAGTTGAATATAGGAGTACTGGTATATATAATATTTTATGTGTATATATTTTTTTAAATATTTAAAATATTTTTTAAATGCTTAAAATGACTGTGGTATGGCAAAAAATGAAAAAGAAATTACCGCTGCAAAACAAACCTCTTAACTCTTAACAAGTGTGGGTCACAAACAATCACATCCTCACATTTATAGAACAAATGGCTAGTAATTGATGCTAGTGCGTCACAAACACACCCACCAATTAGTGACATCACTACTTACACAAATAACCATGAGAAATATAAGGACTATATATTAAATCCTGTGCTATAGTGGTCTAAAACTATTTTTACTTAATTTGAAAACTTAAAACATTAATAAGTAACATTCTTTCTTGTTAAATGATTAATCTTAAAAAATAATCTTTTGGTAGTGGAATTTTCAAAAACTTTTTTAAGCAGATGCTTACAATAAAGAATATATAAAAATATAGTTTTAGACAAGACTATGTGTGCAGGATGTATGGCTTAATTCATGATGAGCATTTGAAGGGTTTTTGTGAGGTACAGGTTGAAGTTCTGCTACATATTTTTTTTCATGTTTTTAAATATATTCCAAAAAGTGTAATAAATATCCTAAGAAATAAACTGTACTGCATCCAACACAATCAATTAGAATTTTAATTGTGTGTTACGAACAAAAAAAATAAATATTAACCTAGTTATGTATAAACATGTTGACTAAATATATTCTTTAAAAAACAAAAATCTTTTAAAAATTATTAATATTGCATACTAAATATGCCATTATAAATTTTATTGAAAAAGTGTTGTATATTAATTAATATAATATCATTTTTATGACAACCATTTCTTATTTATGTAGCTTGCAGCCTATTTAATAATTAATATATCTTTTTGCAGATTAAAATTAGCATTTCATACTACAAATGACCTTGCTAATAATTAAATGTTTGTTCAAGTTTCAATACCTATGTTCTCAATTAGAATTGTTCTAGTAATCATTATTTATATTTCTGATTTATTTGTTTAATTGGACTAGTGCTTACTGCTTAGTAACTGTTTGTTGAAATTCAACAGGATACAATTTGTATGATGAATATGGACAGTATGAGTACAGTAGTAGAACAGTTTACAATATATTTAGTTGTATATAAACATTGGGTTATCAGTTATCTGGCAATAATTTATTACTATAAATTAAACTTGCCCTAGGAGTGATTGTGTAAGAAATATAGTACTATAGCCCAAGTTTATTATACAAAATTCTTTTATATAGTAAAGTTGAGTTGAGTTGAGACACTACATTCTATAATATACGCCCATTTTAATAATACCTAATAATACTTAATGGCGAAACTTCATACCACACTTTATCTAGACAAACCGGGCAAACGAAAACTTTACACAAATTTATACATGACAATAAATAAAATTTTATATATATTTGGAAAAATAAACACTACAATTCTTTTATTTTAGAACATTGTTAAAGTACTTTGTTTATTAAAAATAATGTATGAAAATATAATGTTTAGAAATAATGTATTCAAAAAGTTTGTTACTTTGTAATAAATTATGATGAAATTTTGATAATATTACCTTTAAAATAATTTGGAGTTTAAAATATTATATCCGACAGTGCGGGTGCTTGCACAACCCAAAAGCCAAATTAGAAATTCTTAAAAATTCTGAACAAGACAATTCGTCTTCAAGAACAATTTAAATCTGAAAATTGAAACGTGTGGTTGAAGGTTGATATAACTGATTGGACAAATCATAAATGACAATTGACATTTGCCATTGCCACATAATGACAAATATGTAGTAGGAGAAACTGTAAGCCTTGCCACACACGTACAATAATATTGTCAATATAGTACGTATTGTTAATAATATTGCGTGTGGTGGACGGTTGTCAATATTATTGTAGATTTCTAGAAATTTTGATTTTGCCACGACAATATCGGTGGGAGGCAGGGTTATTGTCAATAGTTTTCTCGGGGGCGGGTGCGTCGCAATATTTTAGTTGAAACACAGTGCAAATAGCGAAATTCATGTTAAAATTACTAATCCCACGGAAAAATTCTCTATTAAATATTGTTTTTCTAAAGTAGGAAACTTTTTCAGAGCTATGGAATACATCTATTGGTACCATCTCCCTATAAAGTTAAGAAAAATAATGTGTCAAAAAAGCAAAATTAACAAAAAAAATTAAATCATCCTCTGTTAGTAAAATTAGCTTTATGCCACATATAGCAGGGTAGAGAGAACCTAAGGATAATCCCTTTATTATGGTAATTAATTAAATTATAATTAATTACCATAATAAAGGGATTATCATTCTATTAAATTATTTTATTTCCTTAGGTTTCCTCTGAATTCCCTGACGTATACGGAATAAAGCGTAAAGCTAATTTTACTAACAGACGATAATTTAAAAAAGATTTTTTTTTATAAATACCAGCTTTTTTAAGACATTATTATTGTTGACTTTATCGCAATATGCTTCAATAGATGTACTCCATAGCTCTGGATAAGTTTTAATAAACTCTCTTAAATATTGTTTTACCGTTGGAGTAGCAACATAATTTTCCCTATTTACAGTGTTTTCATCGTCAACTTTGAATAAAAAGCATACGCGTTCACCTCCTTTGAAGTCTTTTTTCAACTAAAATACTGATAATCGACCGAACACACAATATTATTGACAATTCGAGTTGCTTACGGTTCGGAAATATGAAAATAAATGTTTTTTTTATTTATCTGTGGTAAAATAAAGAAAAATCACTAATGTCTTTGGTTGTCATGTCAGTTTTCAGTTTTCCCAAGATTTTCACGATTTTTCAGCCATCTCGTTCTATTTTAAGACGAATGAGTGATAAGAGGTTCTTGAAATTATCCGTTAATTCGCATTAGTAATGTGTTTTGTCATAAAAAGCACGATGTCAGTATGAAATTTTATGCATAGTGCGGAAGTTTGAGTGCGAGGTTTAGTCAACAGTGTTCAATAATATGCAATGGAAATACAAGTGTTTAAAGGGACGATGGCTGTGGCTTCTGTTATTAGTGATTATTCTCCCGATCCTAGTAGCACAAAAGATCGGTGACCCTTATAAAATACTTGGTATTCATCGACGAGCAACGCTGACTGAAATACGTAAAGCATACAGGCAGTTAGCTAAAGAATGGTAAAATTTCATTCTAGTTTTAAAAAATCTTTTTGTGTAATTAGTATAAAATGAAAAAATATAGCTCACCTGTTTAACGTGATAATATGTATTAAGTATTTAAACAAGTAGACAAAGTCCATGTCTTTATTTTAGTTTAAAATAAAACCCAAATTAAATGCATACTAGTATAGATATAGAAAAGGCTTATGATTTTTAAAAACCATACATACCTTATATGTTATTTTAATAGTTAATTAATGAAATCCAAATTTTCCAAGCAATTAAATGTAATAAATAAAGAGTTTTCTAATAATTAATAAACAAATATTTTAGGCATCCTGATAAAAGTGAGGACCCTAATGCTGAAGCTCGGTTTGTTGAAATAAAGCAAGCTTATGAGTTACTGTCAGACACTGAGCGCAGACAGGCATACGATTTGTATGGCATTACTAACGAAGATGATCACATGTACAAACAAAGGCATGACTATAGTCAATATGCTAGATTTAGGTATGTATTTCATGATTAAATGATTATTAATTTTCATTTCATTGTTGTAACAATTAATTAATTAATCTGTACACATATATTAGATGATAGATAGATATAAAATTTTAAATGAATTTTTATTTATGTATTATTATATATATTAAAATACTACATCAATTAATTAACTTTGCTTTAGAAAAGATGAAAATAAATAATAAATGAATTATCATAAATAGGAATAAATGTTTATATATTATTTATATTGATTTTTTTTACAGCAATGACCCATTTGAGTACTTTAGCACGCATTTCCGGACACAAGACCAGGATATAACTTTATTCCACAAACTGTCAGTCACTGCAAGGTACATAAATATTATATTAAGTAACTTTATAAATAGCTACAAAACAGTATATGTACAGAAGAATAGAGCTCAAAATGTACAATCACTTTTGGCTAAATTAGAGATAAGTAGTAGTCGAACTCAACACTATGTTTTACTTTACCATTACCATTACCAAGAATTAACTTATTCTCCTATGTGGATGTTGGACCCACAGCCATCATATTAACAGTCAGATGCTGTCTTCCTAGACTTTTGACCTTAGTCATGTTAATGACTTCATTAATAAGTAATTAATAGAAAAACATTGAAATACTTATTAAAAACTATCAATACTTGAGAATCTAGCCTCAAGCAGTATTAGTTGAGTTTGACCTGTTGCCATAATTTTGAGTTATAATATATATATCTATTTTTTATGACAATGAATGTTTTATTTACTAATATCAAATGATCTAATTAACAGACATTTTGAGAATAATATCCTTGAGAAGAGCATCCACACGCCAGCACTAGTACTGTTTTACACAGATTGGTGTTTTGACTGTGTAAGAGCAGCTACTTCATGGAGACGCCTAGTAGAAGCCCTTCAACCCTTAGGCGTTACCATGGCAACAGTCCACGCTGGGCATGAAGCGAGCCTGGCAAGACGTATAGGAGTACACGGGGTGCCATGTTTGACACTGATACTGGAGAAACAAGTGTATATTTATAAGGAGGGCCTGTCGTCATTGCCTAAGATATTAGGTAAGTACTTTTATTAGATTTACGCTTTATCTGGCAGGGGTAGAACATAGAAAGTGTTAAGAAACTCAATCCCCCATGCATCACCCAATTCTTGAGACATAGTATGTTGAGTGACGGAACTCTATGTTGCACTTATTCTTACTTTCTTTTCTATTTTATATATTATTTTTAAATGACTTAAAATAAAAAGACAATGATTAAAGATAAATTACCTTTATAAGTTTTCATTTAGGAACCTGATGCTGCATTGTTTTACCAAAGGAAAAAAAAACAGAAAATGAAAATAATTTAAATATAGACAGGGGATGGAACTTTTAATCATTATATATGATCTTAATGCATTTACGCAGGTATCTATGCATTTAAGTGCATTATACATTTTTGATATACGACCACGACGCGACCACCGTACTGTACCTTATATCTTCATAGCATAACAATCTTTGACAATTTGTTAATACTAATACTATTTTATATATGACAATAATATATCTTTTGTGGACTAGATTTCATTCGCTGGAAGTTTCCATACAGACTGGTCAGAAGTATAACAGATGGCAATGTGGACACATTTGTTGGTGACTTTGAAGATAACAAAGTAAAAGCTCTTATATTTGAAGAAAGACAGAATATTAGACTGCGGTATTTGATAACTGCGTTCCATTATAGAGATAGGGTGTCTTTTGCGTACGTATTTGTTAATGTAATTCTTTTTTATATTAATTACAAATATTTTTTTATAATTTAAAAATATATATTGATAACATTTATATGTTAGATGCTACTTTGTCTTAATTGGACAAAGTTTAGGCACATTCAGGTTATATATTTGGTAAATATATTTAAAAGAAATAAAACTTGTAAAGTACTACTAGTAACTATTAGTAACTTAATTTATAGAAAATATATATTTGAAAAATATTTTTTTTTACAAGTACAACATCTAATTAAGCCATCACTATAAATAATCTATCTAAAATTCCAGCTTCGTCGACATAACGGCGTACAATACACAAAATGTGACAGCTCGATACAAAATACAACGAAGTATGGACACTATGGTCCTCCTCAAGGAAGACAGTCAGGAGCCAGCGGCCACTGTCAGTACTACGGAGATACCTACGCAGACATTGAGACAGTTGATTGAGGCCAATCAAATGTTGACATTGCCTAGGCTTTCTTCTCAGGTATGATTGTTTTGCGTAAGGTACAGTATGGTGAAAGAATCGAGGCCGCCTTGAAGTTAGCCGTCGGTGGATGCTCAAATTTGTTATAAGATATTGTTTGTTTTTTTTTATGAGTGTACAATACACAAAAATTTAGAAAGCCTAACTTTAAGATGGCTACGATTTCTCGATCGTACTGCTGGTAGAAGGAGTTTAGTTAGGCATCTCTATAAAAATACAATGTATTATGGACAGTATGTTCAAATGAAAATAACTAACAGTTGCATATGACATATAAATGCATTATATCATAATAATTACTGTGATGTAGTAATATAGTCTTACCCACCAAATGTAAGGATAACATAAAATACAAAAATGTTTTTTAATTTAAGAAGGTAGTTCCTGAGATAAGTTCTACCGAACGAACACTTCACTTTTATAGTTATCATGCATCATTCAGTTATATATTTTCTATCCTCAGAGTGTTCTAGACACAGTATGCCCAGTGGAATGGCGTGCAACTCGCCGCCGTCTCTGCTGCGTGCTTATAGCGCGCGACGTTCGTGCACACGCTCGCAGTGTCGCGCAATTACGCGCTCTTGCGCGTCGTGCGCCCGACCGTCTGCGATATGCGTACGTGTATGAGCACTCTCAGCCCGAGTTTGTGGGCGCGCTGGCCAATGGGAGCGGTTAGTGGATTTTTTATTAGTGTGATATAACAGGACAGTTGTGGGTTCGATACCCCCACGAATGTTTGTATTATAATTACATGGTAATCTCTGGTAAATATAGTGTGGTGTTCAGTTCTGCCATTCAATGTGGAATGTCTTAAAATATTGGATGGGAGGTTTTTTTTTCAGTTTATTAATAAGTATTACATAGCGCGACCATTATTAATTATTGTTTTATTTGTATATTTTTATCCTCTGTAAAAAATTGCAAGTCATATATATATGATTTATTTTTCATTTCCGTAAACTTAAATATCAATTTCCAGGTATAGACACATCAACATTAGAACACCGTATAGTAGTAATATGGAGGCGGGAAACTTCTAGAATCCAATACGAGTGGCTCAATGAGACCTGGCCCACGTGCAACCACTGTCCCGAAGACGAAAGAGAAGGGAGGGAGGAGACACTTAAATACCACGAGAGATTGAATGAAACTAAACGAGCTTTAGAGGAGTTGGTGAAGAGACTGCTGAAGCCTACTGAGGTTGTTGCTTATGAGACTAGGATACAGGTATGTTTTTGTGTATGAAAATTAAGGCTTAAGGCCGTCATGATGCAGTGGGAGGTAAATATGGCGGTTGTGGGATCGATTCCTACTTGGGGAATAAAGGCCAAGTGCAGTGGTGAGTCCCGCCACGCAACACACAATGTCTTGAGTGTAATCAAAATTGGGTGGACGCCAGACGGCGTATAGTTCCTCAGCGCCAGAGTGAAGAAATTAAAATATTAAATACTTTATTTCCGCAGGTGGACATTGAGCCCTCAACCTGGGCTTACAACACATACATTTACAGTCACACAATTGTGGAAATGGGCACAATCAATCATTGCATATATACCTTGTAACTTAATTATAATTTTTTCTTATAAAAAAGATGAAAAATAAAAAAAAAATCGAATTTTAAAATACAACCGAACTAAATATTCAGAACCTCACTAAGAGGACGTGTTAGTGGTGCTCCATCACAATCTAAATTGAAATTTAATACTGGAAAAAGAGGAAAACTAAAAAAAAATATTATTTTCTTCCCAGGAATTAGCAGACGAGGCTGCAGCGGGCGCAGCGTGGCGGGTCGTACTCCGCGTGTGCGAGTGGGCGGAGCGTGCGGCGGCCGCACTGCGCACGCACCATGCGCTGTCCGCGCTCTCGGTCCTCGCGACGGTCGCGCTCGTGCTCTCCGCTGGATACTTTATGGCGTATCTCATGTAAGTGTATATAGACACCCACTCATCCTCACACACGCACAGCTATATACTTTCGCGCAAGAACTAAAACGTAAACTACCCATCACATACATTCGTATACTATTGTGAAGAAATTTTTGTGAAGGAAGCCTACATCGAAATAATAAAACAGAAAAGTATCTATTTGGATAATAATAAATAAATTGAGGCTGGATGTAATCCAACGTTTAAAAAGGAGTGGGTGGAACGCGCTGTTGCTGTTGTTGCTGTAGTGCTTGCTGCTGGGTATGGTTATGGCTTCTTTTATGTGAATATGTAGTACCACCGACTGAAGTTAGTCTTTATTAACTTATGCGCATTGTTCACTCAAGACGAAAATAAAGAGAAATTCTAAAATACAATGTACGCAGTCGTCTGCAGCTTGCCTTTCAGGGTGACCACAATTTTATAATACATTAGCGCGGCTTCGCCTGAGCTTTAATTATTACTTTCATGTTCTAATTACGTTATAATTTTAAAGATCTCGAGAAATCGTTCTTAAGATGCTTGAGAGCGATCTTGAGGTGACTTATAGATTATAATTTATGAATGAAAACGGGACCTCAAGATCGATCTCAGAGTCGACAGCGGTTTATAAAGACCGTCCTCGAGCGGTTTATATAGACTCCGTCCATTTCTGATATCTGAAATTTTTATGTCGGTTTCATGTATGGTTAATATAATATTATGAATATCTCATAATATTGGTTACGGTCACGGAACTTCATAAACTCCTTGGTGTGTTACATACATGTGCTTGAGTGGATGTGTGTGTGTGTGCTTATATATGCTTGCAAGTGTATCTCTGTGCGAGTATGAGCAAGAGTAGATGTACGCGTGTATAAGAGTGAGTGGTTGTGTACGTCAATATATTTGGGAGCTTTCGCAGGTTTATTGGTTATTTGACCAATTTCTGTATCTTTATGTCACGTAATATTTTTTATTAAAATATTATTTTTAAAAGAAAATTTCTCAAAAATGTATTAACAGACGTATAGAAGAAGAATCAGTACAACGACAGAAGGAAGAGCGGCGACGGCAAAATGGTACCAAACGGAACAATAATGAGCCACAACCCGAGATGAGATTACATGAATTGCGAACTGAGAAATATAATGGATTGGTCAGGTAAGGGACATCTTTATACAAATAATTCTGCATCAGCCTATTGGATTTTATATCACTCATCAAGCTGCTTTTTCTAACGGCAGGCTTAACAACTATACAATAAAAATGTTTTATTCAAACTGTATTTTTAATTTTATTTTTAATATTTATGCTTACATGTAATACTTGTGTAATAAAATTTGAATAAATTTTATTATGTAATAAAATTTATTATTCTAATGAAGTATTAAAATATAATATAATAATAATATTATAATATTAGTAATAATTATTAAAATATTTATATTTTGCAAAAGATTGCAGAAGCCCGGTTGTCGCACTATAGTCCTGTTGGTGGATATGCAGAGTCGCGTGCAGCTGTTGTCAAAATTCCATAAGATTGTGTGGCCTTATCGCAAGTAAGTTCATTATTCGAATAAATTTAATTTATTTTATATATAACCCCTTAGTCTTCTTTAGTTCTTAGGGATCTTAGTGCCGCTCAGATGACTCCCAGACGATTGTTGCTCTAATAAAGATCTCGTTCCACTCGACCAGGAACAAGACGCTGGTGTTCGCGTACCTGTGCGTGGAGCGCAACGTGGCGTGGTTCCAGCGCGTGCTGCAGTTGTCGCTGGGCGGCTGCGAGTTGCGCGTCAACGCGCGCAACTGCGTCGGCACTGTGCTCGCGCTCAACCCGCACCGCAAGTACTTCTGCATATATCACGCGAAGCACCCCGAGTCCAGTGCCAAGCCGCATAAGGTCAGTGAGGTGCCAGTCTTTATAAATTGAGTTTTCTTATGTTTTTTTTGTTTTTCACCCCAAATCGAGTACCAAGTCACATGTAGGCGGATGTATAGTTATATATATATATAATACGGCGCATATGACACGATAGACAGCGAGAACCAAGAGCTAAGACAGCCCCACGCACCATCAAAGAGATCGTGTATTGAGTGGCGGTTTACTACTAAGGCAAGAAAATGTAGATAATTCCTTCCCTCGTGAAATTCTCACGTTTAGAGTGAGACAGCCTTGACACTATTAAGATATTATTAAAATTTTAACCAAGTAGATCATGTGGTCCCACGTGTGGTTTCCCCCACTTAAACTGATTTTTGTTTTATAGATAAATTATTCAAAATGTTTACATAAATTGTAGCCTATTTGTTTTTCTGATTTATAAACGAATTTACTTACGATAATAATATATGTTAATAATATATGTTAATATATGTTATTATGAAAGATGGCATATTATGAAAGATGGCACTATCGACATCTGCCGGGCGTGTCATCGACCTGGGGAGTCCCTCAGACATATTGTCTCTGGTTGTTCTCATCTTGCTAATGGTGAGTATTTGCATAGACACAATCAAGTAGCCAAGATAATANACCCCTCTAGTATAAGCTCTAGATATAAGTACAGTTTAAATTGTCCTAAAATTAAGTACGCCACATTAAAAGAACTTTGATAAAATAAAAAAGGCACGGGCAACTATGCGCCCGTGGATGTAGCTTTTAAAATAAAAAAAAGAACGAATTTACTGTAAGTTTCATCACAATCCGTTGAGTAATTTTGCGTTAAAGTGCAACCAATATACATTCTCAAAAACTTTAATATTTTTAACATTAAATACGATATAATATAATTATTTCCGTTTTCAGCGTATGAGCCGTATGACGGTGTCTCTAGGAGGGCGCGCGGCAGATCCTGAAGCTGGCGCCTTCATAGGCTTCACAACCGACCCCGACTCCTCTGATGAAGACCGCCTCGAGCCCAAGCTGCTGCTTGAAGGTATATTCCTGGCTTACATCCTTTTATATAGATACACCATATAGTGTATATGTATACTTGCTTATATGTATGTACGTTAGACGTAAGGTTGTTTACAAGATTCAGATTGTTGTTTTTTTACAGAAAATCTCTTAGACGGCCTCGAAAACTGGCTAGACAGATTGTTCGAAGGGAGCACCCACAGATACTACGTGAACTACTGGCCCGATATGACGTCGAAATGAACAAATGCTTAAATGTATTATTGGTTTTTTCCTTTATTCAGCCAATGGCTTTTTGTGTTGGCTGTAAGATGGCCGATCTTAGCCTTATTTGAAAGTATTTTTGCAATATTAAAGACATCCCTGAGTATTTTTACAAGGATTATGTACGTGAGCTACCATTTTGGATGCAAATTTACATCCTTATGCAATGAAATAGCGAAGTTTTTTTGTATTTTATGTAAAAATTAAAAAAAAACAGTGAAAATAAGTGCTCTGGAATGTTCTATTTTATGTGTTTGTTTTGTTGTTTTGACTTATATGTCATTGGCGGTATTTTTTTTTATTATTTGGATTATATTTCTATGGATTTTCCTAAAAATAAAATGTTTTCAGTCAGTTTTGTCTACTATGTTATATGTTAACAATATACTGCCTGGATATATTAAGAATTTTCTCGACCACTTAAGTGATAGGTTCTTTTTGCATCTATTGATATAATATTTAATTATTTATATTTATTATTTATAAAATTGCATGTTTTTTTTTATTAATTGTGTATTTGTATATGAAAACTGTACACTTTATGAAAATTATTAATCATTGATATATTAATTTAAATAAAAGCATTTTAAAACAATTAAAGAGACAACAAAAAAGTTTTGTATAATTTCTATTTATAATTAAATATTATACAGTAAATGACAAAACAATATAAATAATGGTGCCTATCGTATTTAATAGTTGAACTGATAGTCTCACGTAGACGCTTAGCATGTAGATAAGGTAGTGTATAATATTTAACATTTTCACTGGATTAGTGGCACAGTAGTTGTAATTTAATCTGTTCTTTATTTTTTTTTATCTGACATTTTTCAAAACTGACTTTGACAGATTATAAATGATGTAACACCGTATTGTCACATAGTTGTCAAATTTTGGGCGGCATAATTTTCCTCGTGGTCGATTTGAAGTTAACTGTAGAAGAACTTCATGGCGGTCAGAACCGTACTGTTTAAATATTTGTATTATTTCAATTTTGTGCCCATATCCAGTATAATTAAAAAAATAATCAAATCTTTATAAGCCGTAGGTACAAATACTTCACAAAGTTCACCGCTAGTGTTATTATATCTACAGTATTACATGCACCATAGATGATACGACAATAATAACAACGGTCTGTTATATACATTTGGGACAGATTAAATAATTAATAAAAACGTAAAGTGGTAAATTTTCTGATTTATAAACTTTTAAGTAGAAAAAATCTTTTATAGCTTTGTGGTTTAAGCTCAAATGTCTATGGCGAATCGGCATATTATAAAATTACGGATTTAACTTTTACCTTATCCATAGATTACCGCTTCACACATATTGCTCTCTAAACGCTATAATTGCGATTTTTATAATATTTTTAATTATTATATTTCTAAATTGAAATTGTATTACTATTTAAAATTTGGTATTTCATTTTATAACATTACTTTATAATAATGAAAAACTCTCATATTTAAGAAAAGCATTGAAAGAGGAGGCTTTAATAAAATACCAACATATTATATTCAATTTTAAAGTCATAGATTGTAATTTGTATTTAATTTATAATAATTTGTAAACTAGCTAAATATATTCAATGTTATAGTTTTTTAAATGGGCCCCAAATTAATATATAGCATCTTTTAAATGTCTGCCACCTTTTTAACAGATTTAAAACGATTTATTTATGTACATGTTTTTTGTATTGAGAAAGAAAAAACGTTATTTGTTTGGGTGTTTTATGTACAGTATGGTTGACGAGTCTTGACCGCCCTGAAGTTGGTTATAGATGGCTGCGCCGATTTGATTATTTTCTTCCCGAGTGAAAGCCTAACTTCAGAGCGGCCGCAGCTAGTCGAACGTACTGTATACAAATATTGTATAATGTATTGAGCAATTTGTTGTTTTACTAGTCACTATGTTACCAAATGTGAAGTTGAACTATTTTTTATAACATAGACAATGTAGGATGCACCCTAGCTGTTTATTTCTTAAAAAAACTTTAAATTTTCTTAAACTTTTTTAAAGATAAAAGTCAAATTTATAGTTTTAACTTGCGATTGTTAATTAAGTTGCTTATGTCACAAATTGGTAAATATTTTTTTATTTTAATGGTATGAAAAGCCATTGGATATTCTCTAGGAACTCAAGAAAAGAATAAATGATTACATGTTTTGTTTTTTTAGAGGGCAATGAAGTTTATTTTTTTATTTATAATATTGCATTCTATATTGTCTATAGTTTAGTTATGTGGTTAAAATTGTGAAGGTGTTTTTATGTTGCCATTAAGTAGCAAGATCTTCGTAGTATATTATATCTTATATCAATCTTGGAAACTTCTTCAAAGGTGTCATTAAAAATATAATAAAATACTAATTAGTTTGATCTTGCCATTTAAAAAATATTTTTTCCTATAAATATTATTTGTAAATATTAGTTATTCTATTTAAAAATTTATTCTCAAAGTAAGTTCATGTCAATGTTGCCATACATATATTTTAAAATGCATGCTTAATACTGTGAACTTATTACACCAATGTTGTAGATTGTAATAGTACAAGATATATTACATTTTCTTGATTATGTTAAAAAAGTGTGTATAGGTATAGTAGCCATTTTATGTGATATTAATATTTTATAAACTGTGGAATCTGTGTATTTTAATATTGTTTCAATTAATAGTTAAACAACAATTGTCTATACTAATGTTTTTAAAGAGTTTGTTTAGTTTATCACATTATTCTCAGGAACTACTAGTGTAAAACTATAAATAGAAATTTTACTTTTCTTTTGAAAAGTCCATTTATAACAGAAGGCTATGGGGTATATTAGGTATATTATTTTAGTCCTTTTGACTCTGCAATTTTATTTACCGTGAACACTTAGAATGTATCATACTCAACTCTACATATTTTTGCCTAAAAGGCAAAGTTATGTTCTATTATAATTGTTTAACTATTAATAAGATGTCGTCGTGGTGCAGGGTGTGACTGGAATGCCATGGTTGTGGGTTCGATCCCCACTCGACGGAATGAATTATTATTTTCATTTTCTTTGCTCTGGCACCAAGGCAAAACAACATTCGAGTTCCGCCAGTCAACACGCAATGCCTCGAAAAGTGGGAAACGGATTGTCTTAACACTAGGTCCCCTCTGCCTATCCGGCTTGCGTGCGGTAACCGCGTGAAACTAATTTTATTTATTTATTTATAATTAAAAGTATACATGATAGCAGATAGAAACAAAATAAATGGTTTTAGTATCTAAAAATCTTTTCTTTAGGTGTAAAAAGATTTATATTTCAATTGTAATCATCTATAACATAAGGCATGTCAATATTTGGCTACTATGCAAATATTTAAAGAAAATTCTTTTTATCTTGTTGTTTATATGCAATGGTTTATTATGCACTATACATATTTTCTATTAAAACCAATAAAAAGCTGTTAAAAATATTTAAATGTTAGATCATTATTAATTAATTCATATATAAATAATAGAAGTGGTTAATTTAAGCATCAATTCTTTTTATCTACATGTTTATTAACAAAACAATGTTTTTTGTAACAATGTTTAGATACATACAGATCAAAAATGTTGTTGGCAAGTGTTCTTTAATTTTGCTAAATTGCTTGTGGTGAAATCTTTTAAAAAGACAATTATGTATTATTCCTTGATATGATGTTGTTGCTGCATTGCCAGTATTTTAAAATTTGTATTAACAAATAAATCTGAATTTTTTAAAAATAATCTAATATTTTAAATGTTTAATATTATTTTACATTTTAAATTAAGGCCCATAAGTGCTTTTTAAAAATGGTTACAATGTGTTGTTTAGAATCTATTGATTAAAGCAGAATAATTCAAATAAACTTTAAATGTCTATATTATTAATTTTAAATATTTATAGTTTATTTATTAATTATTGTTAGTACAATTTACCTTGGGTGTCTGTGTATGGGTTGTTAAAAATTGTCATCTTCATATTAAATTGTTATTTTCTACTTTTAAGATATACTAAATCCAATTTCTTGATCTTTATTCCAGTATAAATTTGTACAATATTAAAATTTGTTCTTTGATTTTTCTTGTTTGATTTCATATCTATAGCTAATATTATATAGCTGAAGAGTTTGTTTGGTTGAATGCATTAATGTCAGGAACTATTAGTTCTAATTGAAATCTTTGAATTTGATAGTTCTTTTTCTAAGGTTAGATATAGACTATATTACATTAAATTAATTGGTTCAATGTACTTAATTGTAACTGTACCCGCAGTCAGAGTGACCTTAAGTACTCAGGATATATCATACACAACTAGCCATTACCATTTGGGTAAAGCACCCATGTGGGTAAAGCAGCAGATGAAAGCTTGTATATAAAATACTATATACATATAAATAATTTATTCTATTTTTAAGACAAAAGGGTTTAATAAAACATACAAAAATTAAATAATAATTAATAATTATTTGTACAATAAAACAAAATTACAGTACTTTCTAACACATAATCTACAATTCTTTAATAGAATGCACTGTGGACTGGTCATGATTGTATATCTTCATGTTCTTATCTGTAAAAATATGGTTGGTTTATAATTTTACATAACTTTATAATAAAATTACTATTTGGTTGTAGAGACCATCTAGTAACATTTGTAATTGATTGTACATAACCGTTGTAGATTCAATGTCCACTCAGGGGGGAATAATATGTGTAAATTAATTGACATTGAGTTCCAGTCTTTTTTTTTCGAATTGGCTATTGGCTTTTACAACAACACCGGATGGGTAGGAAAGAGGGTACTCTGTCCCTAAAGAAATGCAAGCACTAAGTGGCTGCCTGTGAGGAAGTCGACGAATGTAAGGGTCGCCCCCTGCGGGACTCGAACCTCGGCTTGCAGCCCTCAAGCAGACTGGGCTTCCACTATGAGTAGACATTGAGTATATAAATAAAGAACACAAAAAAATATAAACAAAAAACACAGAATATATAAAAATAAAGATGTATGCAAAGGCAGTTTTATTGCTTCAAGCAATGTCTAACAAACAATCTTTGGTAAATAACAGACTAGTTGTAAAGAAAAGTGGCATAATGTTTCAGCACAAGTTTATTTAAAATAAATAAATAAATACATTATATAAAGTAAAAATCAACTAATATGTCATAAACTTACACATAATATGGTTAATGTTTTTATATTACACATCATATACTTACACATGTACCTAAATGTCATTAATGTATATTATACATCAAGGATAAACTACTGATCTAAATTAAATAGGTTCTATAATGACATACTGGAAATGATTATAGAGAGCAATGTCTTACTTAACAATAGGCTTCTTCTTAATTTGCCTACCCTGCCACAAACAAAACAATGTAGAGCTAGAAAAAATATATATTAAACTTACCTGGTATTGCAGTATTTAAATTATTGTTATGCAGGGCTCTTTTTCTTAGGATTCAATTCATATTCGCAATTAGCATATGCTAAACCTATGCCAATACCCATGCCAGCAATGATAGGCCACCTCCGCCTGCCCAAAAACAATACAGAAGCTAGTGTTCCAAGTGCTATACCACTACCTGAAATAAATTTATAGCAAAAACATAATTAAGATAATGATGAACTAAAACGAAGGAAATAACGAAATATCTCCACTTCAGTCTTCAAATAATTAAAGGTATTTGTATGTACTAAGACAAAAACAGTGAATGAAATCTACTGATACTAATACTACTTAATGTTGTATTGTATATTGATAATAGCATATGTTTGTCTTAAACATTTAGTAATTTTAAATCCTAGAATATATTTTCTATACTGTTAGCCTTAAAATTATAAAGAGCCTACCTGTTTTAATAATTCCATCGGTTAGACACATGTCTAACTTAGCTGAATATTCGTCTTCGATATCGTCTTTTTTTCCTTTCGCCATTGTTAATAAATGTTAAATATTAATAATAATATATAAATGTCAATAAATAGAATTTATTCACAACGAAAGTGATAATTTACCACTTTTACATAATTCGGCACTGAAAGAAAATTTGACAAGCACATGATATTTATTATCTGTGTTATGTTAGGAACGTTCAGTATAAATAAAAGAAATGTGTATATAGAAAAAAACAAAGAATACAAAAATATCTTTGAAAATTAATCACTACAAATATTATTAACACGATTTTAACGAAACTAAAATATTTTGCAATGTGGAGAGGAATGTTTCCGTATCCATTCCCACCAACAAGATATTTAATACTATACAATACATTGATAACATCTGACTTTGACATTGTCATTTATTATCAAACATTAGGATTTAGGATTATTAAAATCGATATTACGAACGCGTTTAAAAATGTAGATATACTTCCTTTATACATAATGTTATTAACTAATATAAATAAGGTCTACAGGCCTGTTATGTTACTAAGATATACAAGTACAATAAATGAAACGAAATCTATTCAAGCTCCAAGTCCAACTAAAATATCCAGTGATATGATCGGTCCACCTGACCCAGTGTCCAACCTACGAAAAATTATTTGTAAGAAGCCTAAAGATGAAACTGGTTTGGAAAGAAAATATAGAATATTAAGAAATGAGGTACAAGAATGGAATCAAAATTTCTGGACTCAACATAACTCAAGATTTTTTAAGGTAGTTTTATGTAATCACATACTGTATTTTTCTCATCCAGATATATAATAGATACTGTTATTCATGGAAAGAAAGTATTTTACAAAATAAATAACAATTTCAGTTCATCTAGTACTTAATAGGCAAAATTGTTGTTTCACTAAAATATATATATATATATATATATAAATGTTACAATTCGGTTTGGTTATTTATTTATGGCGCTTCGAGCGTGCCAGTTGAGCACTAATCACTTCAAAAATGTCACATTGTATGGAGAACACAAAAAAAAATTACAATTAAAAGTATGTGAGGTTTCACCATTTTCACTCCATATTCATTGAAACTGTTTTCACTAAAAAAAAAACTAGAAAGACAAAAGACTAGAAAATACTCTAAAATACTTATTGTTTTAAATACTTTACTATAAGGCCTTGAGCATGAGCTACTGTAATGTGTTCAATACACCAGGTATTCTAAAATATACTTTCCAATTTCAAAATATATGGTTAAAATAGTTTTATTTATAAGAAACTATTAAATTTCTTTATATTCACTACTCAAAACTATTAATTATCAAATATTATTCCAGGAAAGAGAAGCATATTTAAAAAATAATTTACCAGAAGGTAAATCAAATCTTACAGCAGATGAAATGAGTGTGTTTTACAAAGCCTTTTTAGACAAGAATTGGAAAACGCACCTCAGCTACAATAAGGAGTGGTACAAAAAGAATGTGACATTATTAGGCTTATCGATACAAGTAAAATTTAGAAAATTATTTAAAATTAAAGATTCTAAATAATGTTGTGTTTATTTTTAACATAAAATATTAGACACCCGATTAGTATAATTTTTTTTTATAGTAAAATTTTAAAATTTGCCTTGAAAGGATGCTAAAATTATTAAGCTAAAATAAGAATAAAAATATTTCATCACAAGTTTAATAGGAATTGATTAATTATTAAATGAATGTATGAATCAATTGAATGAAAGTCTTGGAAGCACAAAAGGAGTGGGTCTCACTATGTTAATATTTTTATAGCTCTAAATATTTCTCTTTACTTAGTAATTGATGTTATTAATATTATGAGTTTGCATGTTGAGTTCTGTCACTCAACACACAATGCCTTCAAAATTTGGCAGAAAGTGGGCAACAATGTCTCAACACTAGGTTCCCTCTGCCTACCCTGCTGAATTCTTATTTATTTATTTAATACTTCGAAAAATGCTAGAATTACATATGAGTGTCTTATTATTAATTATTAGGGCATCTTTTGTCATTACAGTACCCATAGAGTTATAAAAGAGGTTTTTAATGTGACTTCTCTATTAAAAATTAATGACATTTGTAAATATTAGAAAATCTTGTAACATGACAGAATGTGTCATATATTTTTTACAAATATATATATTGCTGAAGATAGAAAGCTTAAAATTTTTGTATATATTACCCCAAACTTTGTAAAATCAAATTTTAGATCTTTTTTAATATAATAATGTATATTGCCCTAAAATGGCTTATTTGTATGGCTCTTGCTATGTGGCTATTATTATGTTCAGTAGATTTCTTTAAAACAAATACTCAAATTTCAGGTATGTTTTTTTCTATCTTTATTTACTGATTGAAAAATTCTACTTTTAGTATAAAAATGAATATTACTAATAATTATAAAAATCTTAATATTTCAGAAATAAACACACAATCTTATACAGTTCCTTTCTATAAAACTAAATTGAATGTAACTCTTCAAAATAAATTTAACAATGACAAGACAAAATTGAGAATGCCTAAAGAGAGCTCAATCCATAGCATATATTTACATTATTTCATGTTTCTAACGTGTGCTTGTATGATTTCAATACTAAATAAAAAATATGATATCATTTTGTACACCAAAAGGAAAATAAAACATTTAAATCTAATAAAATTTAATGAGCGTTATAGAAAAATGGATATTTTTAAAAATACCGCCATTTGTATTAATGCTGCCAGACTTAAATGTGTTGAACTTGGAAAATTGATAAAAGCTAAATTATTGAAAATTATTTATTCTTTTTGTGAATCACCTTTATTACCATATCCAAATATTCATTTTGAGCTTATAAATAAGTTGAGAATATTAAATCAGGAGCGTAAAAACTTAGGACGACTCCTTATTGCTGCGTTAGAAGAAACTAAATATATTAAAACAAAATATCAATTAGAAACAACGGCAAAAAGCAGATTAAATCGATATGTTGAAGATTCTCACAAACAATTAAAAGAAAACAGATCAAAGTATATAAGTTTCCAACAATTATATTTTATAGCACACCAAGAAAATATATTCTTAAAATCACGTATAAGGAAACTTGCAAAAGAAAAAGAAGAGGCTGAAGGGAACCTTGCAAAATTAGTAAATAAAGTTTGGCTATCAAAAAATCGCGAGTTAAAGAATTTTTGTAGTGGACTTATCGTTGAAACTAAAAATAATTTGCTAAATTCAGATGTAAAGCAGGAAATTAATAAATTTGTTCAGAAATCTAATCTGAATCAATCGCAAAGTTTATTAAATGCATCTTGTAAACCAGATTCTTCAAGTAATCTAGTGAATGAACCACAAAATCCAATTGATGTATCTGAAATGTTAGATGAAGAATATGTTATTTCTTTAATAAAAAATACTCCAGAACACAGAAGTTTTTCTCGTGAATGTGTGTGGACGGTTAAAGACAAAGACGGTATTATTGAAAAGTTATACGAATATGATAACAATTTTAATAAAGGTGACTCCATCAGAAGAATAAGAGAGTATTCCGTTTATTACGACAAAGAATGTTTGTTGGATTTTTCCAAGTAAGTATTTAGCTCTTAGTTGCTCTATTAGTAATTAACTTCCAAATTGTCCATTAAACAAATAATGTAATTTGTTTCAGCAATAAAGCCTTTTTGAATTCTGACAGAACACCAAATTTCTGTAATCAAAGTTTACCGTGCTGTAATAGAAGTCATCGATTTTTAACAGAATCACGAGCATTTCGGCAGTTTCTTCAAAATTATAATTATTTAGATTTATGTCGACCAAAACCTTTAGCTATAGCTGAATAATTAGAAAAAAATAAGATTTTTCATCACGATTTGGAAAAAATATGTATTTATTGTTTGATTTTGATTTTTTACAGTATTGCTAATATGTAATTTATATAAATGACTTTATTTTATAACAGTAACTGGTAACATTTAGGTGCGAATGTCATAACATTAAATATTTGTCAAGTAAATAATTGTTTTATTTACGTATGAAATCCTAATGGAATATTAAGGTTAGTTATGCGACTCTATTACTGTTAATAATTATAGCATCATGTTGTAGTTTCTGTCTTGATTATTATATATCCATTTTAATCAATAATGGCTTTAGTACAAGGAACATATACTAGCTTTAGTATTATAAATTGAAACTTGTTTGACCAGTTTTTATAAGTGTTGCCATTTTTTTAAACTTATTTATAAATATTAATCGGTAACGTTTTCTTAATTTAAGACGTATAAATTATTTATATTAATTTTGCTTCTAGGATGAATGAAATATAATGGCCAAAAATATATTAGGAATAGATATAAACTCTTTATCATGGCAGCATATTAAGAATAATGGTCTTGATATTGAATATGCTGTTGCAGTCCCCAAAATCATTGCGAACAGTATATTAAAAGAGCTTGAAGAAACTTTAGAATATTTTTCGGGAGATTTGGCGAAAATAAAGTATTTATTTTTTATATTAATAAATCATTGTGAGAGAAATCGACTCACCTTCTTCGTGCGAATGTAAACGCGTTTATTTCCTCGCACGTAACGAGTTAAAGGTCATTCAACACGCCATGCCTTTAGAATTCGGCGGAAAATGGGGAATAGAAGTGTCTTAATGAAGACGGAATGTCTTAACACTAAGTTTTCCTGCTATGGGTTACACCGTGAAACTAAAAAAGATTACAAAATATATTTAATTACCGTTTTTTTCTTTCATTTGATTAATTTTAAATAAAACGTGCTGCAATTAATAATACGTGATCGGTCTCTACTGTGCCCCACATAATTGTTATAATTTTACTTAGCTGTGGCCAAATTTAATTTTTAATAGCACTAAGTATGTAAAATATATTTTATTATTATTATATTCAAATATTATTTCTTTTTTTTTGGTTCAGTCGTGTTTTGCCTAACACACAATATCTAAAATATGAAATAATAAAATATGAAAAATATGAAATTTTAAAGAGGAAATTGGAAACTAAAATATTACAGTAAAATTTATTATTTTTGCTGATTTTAGGGTATTTGGCAAAGTTTATCCGCTTCCTCGTCAACAAGTAGCATATGGTGATCCTGGTATCACATACACGTACTCTGGAATAACAGTACCGACTCTCCCGTGGCCTACACCTGTTTTGGTGTTGCGCAATTTTTTATTTAGACTTAAAGGCATTCAGTATGATTTTGTCTTAGTAAATAAGTAAGTATATATTTGATTTACTATACTTGTGACGTTATAATCGTTAAGAATTACATAAGAATATAACTATTGTTATGCCATTATTGAAAATTTTAGATATAGAAATGGTAATGATCATATCGGGGAACATAGAGATAATGAGGCTGAATTAGATCCAAATTTTCCAATCGCTTCTATATCTTTTGGCGCCGAGAGACCTTTCGTCTTAAAACACAAGGACGCCAGGAAACCTGGACCTAATAAAAAAGATATACCTCCAAGTAAGTAGTTTATTTTAAATCTTCATACTTATTTATTGTTACAGAATTATCAATGCTGCGTAATTTAAAAAACATGTAACGTAAAAGTCTGGCTTCGTAGGTAACCGTTCGCTTTGCTTTGTTATTGGCGTCCTCCTCCTGGAACGGTGTTTCTATGACTGTGCTCACTGTTCTACCATATGTCTCACATCCTTCAAGGAACTGCAGGCACTCTTTTATAGTGTTATCTTTAACGACTATAAGATGCTTGGCAAGATTCTCCAAGAAAGACAAAAAACACCTCTTTGCGTAAAACCAAGTGTCAGTACCAAGTCGCTTGTTGAATGGTTCTAATGATTTTATCACTCTGGATATGCCGAATTCATAATTACCCTTGGCACAATAAAGTGTCCCTATAACTAAATTAACGATGCACAAGTGGTAAAACTTTTTATGAGGATCTTCAAATATTTGTTGCTCTTCTTCCTTTTCAATTTTCCTCATTATGTCTTCAGCTTCTTCATTTTGAGAAGTCATTATGTAAGAGACGCACAAATTAGCTAAAACAACTGCACTGACATCCAAAATATTATCATACTGTTTCTTTACGATTGGTTCGTAAAAACTTGCTGCTTCTTTATACTTATTTTCTTGCATGAACAAAACATGGGCCACATTTAAGCGCCACACATCGGATTCGTTACAGAATTCGACTGATTTGCGAAATATTTTCTCTACTTGTCCGTAATTTTCCATTTCCCAATAAATTTTAGCTTGCGCCATAATAACTGGAATATATCTTTCCAAGGCCTCTTCGTATTCAACTACAGCCTTCTTAACTTGATCATTGTCCCCTTGTGATCGACTCTCTTGAACAACTTTTGTTAGTTTTCTCAGTTGTTCTGCATGTTTCGAAGCAATGTCTTCATATTTTTGAAATGCTTCTTCAGGTGACGTTTGACTAGTTATTATTGCATCTAAGAAATCGTAAAGGTACGGTGTCAGATATTGATACGTAAATTGCGCATTTTCAGCCAAAATATCTGCAGCAAGATCATAGTACTCAAACTTGCAGTACAAAAGGAGTAAATTTGCAAAAGTTTCTGGTGGGAATGGATCTTGTTGTAGCAAGAAGTGGAGTTTCTCGAAACCGTCCGTTGGTTTGACGTCGATAGATGTGAGTGCTAAGTTGTGTAATGTGATAGCGTCTAGTTCATGCTCATGTCGGGGAGGCATATCAGACAGAGCTTCTCTTGCCGCCTCAATGTTTTTCAACTGATATTCTATCGCAGCTTTTAAATTGAATACTTCCGTTAAAGCAGTTTCATGAAGAGTCAAAGTATTGCCTACAGATTTCACTTCAGAAGTTTCAGCTTGCATTCCAACTGCTAGTTCAGGATGATCACGGATTCCTTTTTCAATTACTAACGTTATATGTTTAAGAGCTTGAGGATATTCTTTAAGTTTAAAGTAACAAAGTGCTACATTATAATGTAAATGTGCATTAAATCCCAATATGTTAAGACTTCTCGAAAATTTTTGTAAAGCTTCTTCGTATTGGTTTTCTTTAAACAACAAACATCCTAAGTTAATGTCTTTGTCAGGATCGTCTTGAGGGTAAGATTCGACGAGACCTCTCGCCGTTACTGTGTCTTCTTCCCCATATTTAATTGCCGATTGTAATTTAGTAACCTTACTTTCTAATTCTGGTGCAGAAACCTGCGTTGTTATTTTGTAGGCATCATCAAACATGGAAGCTTCATACAAAGCTTGGGCAAAGTAAAATTTATACTCTGGTACATCTGGATGCATGGCTGATAACTGTTCATAACAATTAGCTGCTTCTACAAACGATTGAGTTCTGAAGTAACAATATCCTAACAAAGAAAGTCCAGCTCTGTTAGGGTTAAAATTGATAGCATCGTTCAAAGCTTTAATAGCATCTTCATATCTAGATTCTTTTATCTGTAAAGAAAATTATAGTTAATAACGCAAATGCTAGCTGCAAATGATTACTTAAAAACGTAAATGCAATATTTAGTAGGACGTTACAGTTTAGTCCTTTATTACGTTCGTTATCTATGCAGATTATTTTATTAAAGTGGGTCATATAAGGATAGAGAATATTTAACGATTGCCGCCGGTTTGATATGATTATATTGTTAATATCTTTACAATTATTTGTAGCTTACACCTTTATGATATGTAATGTTGAACTGCTATAATGGGTCAAAATTACAACATTTGTTTTTTTTTAATGTTAACAACAACTATTTATGTCTTAATATATTCTGATTTAGAAAACCTATTACCTACTTATTTTTCCTATTAGCACCCATTTCCTAATTCGGTATTTTACACTGAAAAGAAAGACAATACGTACCTAATGAGTGGCATAACATAGATTTCCCCTTTGTTTTATTAAAATTGTAAACCGCAAAGTATACGACCAAGAGCCCTTCACATCCTGACCACGAAACTTTAGAATGGACTTAAGTGTTTTGTTTTAATCATATCAGTAATTATTTTAAAAATATTCACGTGATAGATTAATATCGGTTAGTAAAGCACTTCAAGTCCATTAACCACAGGGACGATAGACGATAGATAGAGATATAGAAGATCAGATGATGGTTTACAAGCCAAATTATGAACTTGTACATACTACATACATATTCATTTAAATTATCTAACTGAACTGAACCATCATAATTACGTTCTAACCGATCTTTCCAATTACAACACTAGTAGTAGATATAGTTGGGCAAATTTATATTTTAATATATAGGTACCTATTTATTAAAATATAAATTTGCACAACTAAGTAGCATTTTATGGTTCGTTAATCTAATCTTCATCGTTATACGAATGTCCTGCGCAATTCGCTATCATACAATGGCACTCGCTAACCAATGATAACTTTCGTTTATCACAAAATTTGCGAACATTTCCGCGTGGGTTGGGCGGCTTAAGGGCTGGGTCAAATGATATCAACGAATACTGTAAATAGGAAATAATATTACACAATGTTATAGTATGACACTTAGAGGATCAATCACCTATAGATAATTCAAAAAATTAAGCTTATTCACTTGTTTTGATAATTTGTAGGAAGACTCATTTATGATTATATGCAAATTATTTCCTAGACACATTAATACTGTAATAATGAAGGTTTTATTTACATAATATTTTTCAGTGTTTCTTTAGTTTTATAATGATAAAATTTTTAATTATCTTGGAAGCTTTTTGCAAATGCAATTATAAATCTAATTATTGTCATTGTATATTTCATGTCATTTGTATATTTTCATTGAATAATGAAATACTATTATTTACTAATTATTATAACATATTAACATTTAAGTTATACATACAAGGAGACATATGCTTTAGTGTTAATTATATACATACCATCGTGTAAATAGTCTTAGTATATTGTCCATCAGATATTTGTACGAATTCCATTTTTACTTCCGCGTAAAACTGCAAAGTTATTTTTGTATATTATATTTATATGCTTATTGTTCACATTTTAGTTGTCATGGTAACAAGATATATATTTACTATGATTTAAACATAATAATTATAATTAAGGGTTAAGGTTTTAAAGCTTTTTTTAATTATCGTATTTTTTCTTATTATTACAGTTACAATTAAATTGGAACATGGGAGTGTTTTATTTATGAATCCGCCGACAAACGAAATATGGTATCACAGTTTGCCAACTCGTAAGAAAATTTTGGGATCAAGAATAAATTTAACGTTTCGAAAAATGCGCCAAATATCTAAATGAAAAATTAAGCTTTGAAAAATCAAACTCACCTTTTTTAAAATTGAAATTGAAATTATCTTTGTAAATTTAAATTATTATATTTTTTTATTTGGAAATTACACAGAATGTGAAAAAAATTGCCATTTGTAATAGATTTCTATTTTCAATCTTGTATTTGTTTATCATTTAATTTGCTAATAGGGTTGGTATATTTGTTGAATTGTGCCCTTAGCTTTAAAGTCTTTGTCATTACAAGGTTCATGTGACGTTTGCTGTCATAATACAGAAAAATATTGATGACAGCAAAACTTGTGAATAATGTTATAATGTTAATTACTTGTCTTAATAAAATAAATAACTAAATTTCTACAATATTATACAATTATTGAATTGTCCAGTGCTTTATTCGACGACATATATATTGGAGGTAAGCTATAACGTTGATTATAATTATTCACAACATTTTTAACATAATTTCGTTAGCTATCATAGCCTCGATCAAGTACGTTTACGATAAGAATATTCTATATAACGAATAGATTCGTTGAACGTTTGCCGTTATTATATTTGTATTGCGATGAAAGTACTTCCTTCTATCCAATGTGGTCTCTGTTTCAATTGCTTTTCTAAACAAAGATGGGCTGAAGTCCTTATTGAATCATATTACAGTAGACTCTTTGATTGTCGAATTATAAAATTTACCTAGCTTAAATATTTCATGTTAAATTTATATAAATTGAAATTATATAAATTGAAATATCTGTGTATTTCTTTAAAATGTGGTATGGAACAAACCTTCAGAGATCTTACAAATATATGATTTTTGCTAGTAAGATGCCATCTCTACGGTTTGACCAGAGCAATTTGAAATGCAAAAATGGATGTGACTACTTTGGCAACCCACAGTGGCAAGGATATTGTTCAAAGTGCTACAGGGAGCAACTTCAGCGACAAAAGAGGGCTGGTATGGTTTTTTTAATACTATTTTTATTTAAAATATTGTTGTCCATAGAGTCAGTAATATATAGTAGTGTTTGTCTTCATTTAGAGAAATAATAGAAAGACAAACCAACATTCCATGATTCAATCCAAATATCGGCAATATGATAGGAAATTTATTTATTTGTAATATATGAATGTATTATAAATGTTTTATTATCTAGTGATAAGTAATTTATTGTACTAAATAAAATATGGTTTCAGTTACAGTCTAATGAATATCATTTTTTTTTCTTTGTTTCCTTATCATTGTATCATCTTATTATGTGATTATTATCTGAATAATTTTAGTACAAAATAATCTGGAATTTATTTATTAATGATTATTATTGAATAATAATCTAGATTTACTAGAAACAATAAGCATTTTTTAGTTCTGCCACTTGACAAGTCAGAAAGTCAAGAATGGAGTGTCTAGGTACTGGGTCCTCTCTGCCTTCCATAATATGAGAAAAAGTGACAAACAGCATTGTTTGCAGTGACTTGTATTTAGATGGAATGGCCAAAATTTTTTTAACAGATTATTCAGATTTTTTTATTTTTTTTTCTAAGTAAAAGTTATATTTACCCTAGTAAAATGATAATTGTAATTTTAATTTAGTATACCTAAATATAATCAACATGTTATTTTACTCAAACACTGCTTGATAATTTACTCAAGGATGATCCTGATCAATATTACTGATAGTATTGCAGTTATTTGAATATTAAGCAATATGTAATTCGTTTATTATTAGACAGATTATATTATTAAACTTTTTTAATTAAAGTTATTTGGAAATATAGCATTTCTCATATGACTTTGTTTAGTTGTTTCTTTTTAATTTTTTATTTTTTAGAAACATAATATGAAATTTAGCTTCTTTTATTTTTGTCTTGTACAGTACTGAGATGTCATTTTAAACTGCAAGCATTTTTGTATAATTTTAGTGTAGAATACCTAACCTTGATTTAATTGAATAGAAGAACATAATAAATACATGTTTTAAGCTTTTGCATGGCTTTCAAGTTAGCTATTCATATGATTAAAAACAAAAAAGAGACATTATTAACATAGTTTAATTATACCCTTTTTATTTTTTTATTATATATTTTATAAAGATACAGAACTATAATTATTTCATAGCAATATACTTAAGTTTTGAGTGCAATTAATATCAATTATGTGTAGTGTTAAATATTTCAATGTCTTTATTCATATATTTGATTATTCTAATCTCTTGAATAGATCTTAACTGTAATTTATGTCTTACTTTAATAAAGTGTTAATTGTATAAATGAAAAAAAAAACCATTTTTTCCCTGCATAATAATATATAACAAAGTTACCCTTTGTGATATTGCATGTTGAATAGCGGAACTCAACACTGCGCTTCATCTACCAGTGCCGGAAAATGAAAATAAATTAATCAGGAATTTTGTCGAACCCATAATCCTTGTGTTTAAAATCAGAGGCTTTACCACTACGTCATGACGGGATAATAAAATTTCATATACTTGTATATTTTTTTTGCTTTATACTATAGTAGGCAGAAAGAACCTGCTAAGATACCGTCATCACTAATTCTTGCACATCTGTGAGTTAGTTAAAGGAACCCAATGACGGATTTGGTGTAATCCGACCAGAGAATAAAAAATAAAAAAAATATTTATCTGTGTTTTATCATGTGTCTAATTCGTGTCTGCTGTTATTTATTTAAATAGAAAAGGCGTCCTCAGCGACACTCCCAAAGCCAGAACAAAAGAAAACCGAACGTAGTCTAAAACTCGCCTCGCATTCGTCCTTTTCCAAATTCGAAGAGAAAAGGCTGCGTCAGAGTGAAACATTGAAGAAAGCTAATTTGTTGAAGTTTACTGTGTTTAAAAAGAGCAGTACTGGTAAGTTAATTATCAATTAATTAAAAAATTTCCTTGATTTAGCTATTTATCAGAAAAAATTAAATATTTTAATTTTATACAAAAAAACCTGTAAATAGTTAAAAGTTGATTTATCATTTGGATATAACATGTTTATTGTTTATGCATATGTATATGTTTCAAATTTTATTGTTTTACGATTGATTTTCTATCGAATTGTTATTCGATCTCACAAAATGTGGAGCTAAGATAGATACGAATGGGCAGAGTTCAGAGTGTTTGTTCTACAAAATATTACATTGAAAAATATTACAGTTTATTACATTAATTATAAATAAACTAATGTGCAATAGCGGCCTTATCATTAAAAGCGATTTCTTATCGCCACCCAAAAGTAATAAAGAATTTAATTTATAAAAGATTGCAGAAAGGTGAAAAAGAAATTAAAAATAATTAATGATATAAAGTATTATATACATACATATTAAGATATTTTTTTTATTGTTTTGTACTAGACGAGCATGACACACCGGAACGTAAACCCCCAGAGTTCAAAATCCCATCTATAGTAAACGAGAACATGAAAAGAGATTTCCGCGTCCGTTTTCCCACTCTCCCCCCACCTGTAGGCAGGGAGTCGCGGGCGTTTGTCCATCTGTTCATAATGGACGTCATCAAATGTGCCAACGTGATGAGCGTCGATGAATTGTCTGAACGCGTGCAGAGACATTATCAGGTTAGTTTTGGGTACTTTTTTTTAGGTTTGGTCATGAGGAGAGTGGGGTGTTTAGGGTTGGTGATTTTGATGTATTGTTAGTATCATAAAAAATAAACAAAGTCATTATCTACATTTTGTGTGACTGTAAACACGACTGGTTATGGGTTCGATCCCGACTCGAGGAAATGAAATATTTATTTAAATTTATATTTTTATTTCTTCGCTCTGGTGAGAAGCAAAGCATGGCATTGAGTCCCGCCACTCAATACGCAATGTCTTCAGAATTTGGCGGAAAATGGGGAACGGAGTATCAGAACACTAGGTTCCTTCTGCCTAACTTGATGTGTGCGGGATACAGCTTAAAGCTGATAAGAAATTGTCAGCTTACTTTTATATATAATTTGCCATCAGTTTGCTAGAAATAATTGTTGATGAGATTAATCATAATTGATTGAAGTAAGAATATAATTAAACCAAAAACCTATATATTTTACTTATTAGAAATAAAGTACTGTTAGTTCAAAGTACTGAAAAGAAAACATCTAAACAAAAAATTATATAAAATAACTACCATTACAGCAATTTATGAAAAACATGGATGCTTCGTCCCACCTCACCAACGTGGAGCCGGAAGTAAAGGAACAATTGATCGATTTTGTTGAGAAACACGCCATGACTTATTTACATGAGTAAGTTTTAAAATAATATATTATTTTGTATGTCTAACATAATAATATCACACAGTTAAAATCAATTACCATGAGGCCAAACGTGGCGCAGGGGCACAAAGTGTGACTGTATAATCGACTGGTTGTGGGTTCGATCCCCACTCGAGGAAATTAAATTTATATTTCCATTTCTTCGCTCTAGTGTCGAGGCAAACCACGGCGTAGAGTTCCGCCATTCAACATGCAATGCCTCCAGAATTCAGTGAAAAGTGGGGAACGGAGTGTGTTAACACTAGGTTCCCTCTGCCTACCATCCTGTGTGCGAGATACAGCGTGAAGCTGATTTATTTTTAATTAAAGTCAATCATCAAAAATTTTGTATGTATTTTTTCCCATGTGAACTTTTATATGTTCTGAGGTTTAACTATTAAAATTTTTAAGATGAAACAAGTTTTATATACCAAAAGTACTGTTTTATCATCATCATCATCATATACAGAACTGCCAGAACGGCTAGCGTGTGACTGTAAACGCGATAGGTTGTGGGTTCGGTTCTGATTTGAGAAAATTAAATATTTAATATTTTCATCGCTCTGGTGTCGAGGCAAAGTACCACTCAACTTAATGTCGCACACATAGTGCCTCTAGCATGGTACGGAAGATACTAGACAAGACTTGGGAATGTAAACTATGAGATTCGAAACCACAACCATCGTGGTTTTTGTTCCAAGTTGTCCATGTTAAATATGCGATGATATTTTGAATCATCCATATCTTGCATGTGTGCCCTACTCGTTACTAACATTCTCTTGTCTCTTCGAAGTCTACCAGGCGTGGTGTTCTCTCCGCACGGTACGGAAGATGAGAGACAAGACCGCGCCATGTCTGAACGTATACAGCAGCTTAGTTGGTTGCGAGAGACTCATCTGGATTGTAAACTGAGAGCTTCCACTGATACAAGTCAGTTGTTGTATAGAGCTATTGGAGGTGAGTTATTTTAATGGCATAATTTCATGTATTAAAATAAAGAATAACTAGTGTTAAGATACCTTTTCCGCTAATTGGGGGTTTTACTCCATACAATAATTTCGACTAACAATGACTTAATTTATTTTTATTTGAAATTAGGTGGATGAAGTGAACCCAGTGTCTTAACACTAGGTTACAGCATGTAGTTAAAAAAACCTGTTTAAATNGCGTGTAGCTCCCTCTCTCTCTCTCTCTCTCTCTCTCTCTAACAAGGTCTTTAGACAAAGGTTTTAGCCATAAGAAAACTTTAGTTTATTTTTTCTAAAATAAATATAATGCTAATTAACAGAAGGTTCTATTTTATAAAAATATAACATAACAAAATATATAACAATATTGAATAATAATTGAAAGTCACCACCATCATCACAACAATTTATTTTATTCTATTATCTATATATATAAAAGGACTTGTCCTCACTGACTGAGGTAAGACGCACGCACAGTCGTAACCGCTGTGCGTAGAAACGTGGAATTTGGACAGATGTTTACTTTCGTAATCTGGACATCCACTAAGAAGGGATTTTGAAAAATTTTAACCCTAAAGGGGTGAAATAGGGGTTCAAAGTTAGTATGGAAAAAAATTTAAATCGGCACCGATTTTTATAAAATTTGAAATTTAGATTTTTAAAAGTATTTAATTGAACACGTGTTTCATCGTTTTCTAGAATTCTCCCCCTAAGGGTGCAAATAAGGGGTTGAAAGTTTGTATGGAAAAATCTTTAAATCGCCACCGATTTTTATAAAATTTGAAATTTAAACTCATAAAAATATTTCAATGAACACGTTTCGTGGTTTATTAGAATTCACCCCTAAATAAGCAAGCGAAGCTGCGCGCGTCCGCTAGTAATTTATAAGCAACATATAATATATATTTTTATCAACAGGTATTAAAAGCGAACCCACCTCGTCTTGTCAGCAACATTAACTTCGTGACGCGTTTCTGCAACGCGCAGAGGCTCATGACGGGGGAAGGCGGCTATTATTTCACCAATTTGGTAAATACATATTGATATTTGATTTTTTTTAGCTTCACGCTGTATCCCGCAATTAGCAGAGTAAGTAGAGGGAACTTAGTTTTAAGACACTCTGTTCACTACGCAATATTCAATTTTAGCAGTATTTGAAGCCGCTACATTTGAATAATATTACTGCTATGTGAGTTGATTTCGAATTTTATTGAACACCACTGTAAAAAGAATTTATTGAAAGTTTATAAAAAAATCAGTAACACAATAAATATTACAATTTTTAAAAAATTTACAATAATTATTCTATACATGGTGTAGGTTAAAAATATTTACAAATTTAGAATTGTAATAATTAGAGTTTAATAGTGAATTCTTACAATATTGTTTTTTATGTAAATATTCTTAACTTGTACAAAGAAGTGACAAATTTATATTGTGTAAAAAAAATTAAAAACTCATATTTTTAATATTACAGTGTTGTGCCGTATCTTTCATAGAAAATTTAAACGCTGAATCACTTAGTATGGACAAAAAGGAATTCGATTGTTACATGGCGATGCCGGCCTCCATCGGTGGCAGTACTTGGGTGAGTATTGTGGATGAGAGAAAGAGATGAAGATATAAACAACTTTTTTTCTACCATGCTAAGATTTCTCACCAGACCGGAGACAGGAAAATCATTGAGTACCACGAATAGAATCGTACCCAGAACCGTCGAGTTTACAGCCATACGCTGTTTATACGTAACACAGCCTTAATATTAACAATTATCAAAGAAATAGATTCTTTATATTATTAAAAAAATAGATTTTGTATAAACTTTTATTTTACAGGTGAACTTTTTTTGAAATTTATTATAACTTTCAATTTTCATTATTTCTTCCGATGTTATTAAAATTCTTTGTATTGCTATACACAAAATTTTATTATGGACTTTACTTTAAACACTCGAAACCTCAAATATTACAGGTACATTAATTTTATCATAAAAATCATATAATCACAAATGTACAAAGTAAAATAAAAGTAAAATAAAATCAAGAAGAGCAATTAGAGGCCAGTCGTGGGGGGTGGGTTTGTTTGTGCCCCACAAAGTGTGACTGGTAAACCGACTGGTTGTTGGTTCGATCCCCACTCGAGGAAGTGAAATATTTATTTAAAATTTATATGGCAGACAATGCTCTTTAGCGTTAGCCCCGCCTATTGTACATTTTTTTTGTAATTATGTGCAATAAAGTTTATATTCCCTTTCAAATAAATAAATTTCCATTTCTTCGCTCTGGTGTCGAAGCAAAGGGCGGTGTTGATTTCCGCCACTCAACACGCAATGCCTTCAGATTTCGGCGGAATTTGGGGAACGGAGTGTCTTAACACTAGGTTCCCTCTGCCTACCCTACTGTGTGCGGGATACAGCGTAAAGCTGATGATACTAGTAAAGTATTACTTATTAAATTATCTTAAAATATTATAATTTATAGATAAGTATGATATATAAAGTTTTTTCATAAAAGCGGTAATAGATGGCGTTACTTGTATTCTGAAACGCGCTATCGTTTGGTAACACACTTCGAGCAAAAGTTTTTTGACGTCGCCGTTCACTTAAGACGTTCTTGTCGTTGAAACAAGATTTATCCTGAAAGGGAATTCACTAGCAAATTGACTAGTGGATTCTCAAGAAATCATTATGAAATAAAAATAAATGCTTTTAATAGGGTTTTTCGATTTAGCTCTTTAAATCGTTCAATTCAATCACCACGAATACTATGTCATGTCATGGTATTCATGGTGATTGAACATGGTAACCATGATCGATATCGTTCATGATTATTTGTGAGAGACGAGAGTGCACCGGACCGGACAGTCCGGACACCGGTTCATATGACCCCGATCATTGGAATGATTGAATTACTCGTGAAGATGTGCAACCTAGCGTTTTGCGTAGACTGATGTTATTAAGTTCAATTTTATACTTTGATGGGTCGTGGGTGGGTTTTGGGTTTTGATCTTCATTTACTTATTAATATCTAATGAACACATTAATATTTTTAATTTAACTTTAACAATTTCCTGTTTCATCTCTATATATAATAAAATAGTAAAAATATTGTTTTTGAATTTCTTGTCTGTCTGTATGTATGTATGGTCACGCTTATCTCTGAAAATACTGAACCGATTTACTTCAAATTTTCACCAATTGCTTTGTTTTAACTCAACTTAACATCTAAGGTTTGTTTCATCAAAATCGGTTCATTAAAAAAAAGTTATCGTCATTTGAATGAACTCAAGGCATGAGTTTGCCTGCAAATATATAGCAATTTATATCTATACTTACAATAAATCTCAAATATAAAATATAACATATAATATGTAAAAAAATGTAATATTACACAAAAATCTACCTATAATAAATTATTAGCTTTAAGTTCAAAGTTAGTAGGAGAAAGGTAATTAAGCTTTAGGTTTAAGTTTTTGAGTGTCGTAAACGGACTAAACGGAGTGTCTTCTTCAAGCGGGCGAAGCCGAGGGAGGGCCGCTAGTTTAAAAATAAAAGCGGGTTTTAAGGAAGTACCAAGTCAAGATGGACACATCATACTTACCCATTTATAATTATTTGTAACTGTCTTACCTACCGATGTACGATGCACTTATCAAGAACTATTGTGACTCTTATCTCATATCGATATCTAAATATTCGATATCAAATAACATTCTGCTAACACCTCTTTATCTCTTCTCGTACGTTTTATATTGTACGAGGAGAGATAAAGTGAATATGAATTTTGACATGATTTATTAAAGCTATGGCAACACGCATGGGCAGACTCGACCGGATCATTATCACCCCCGGCATTTAAAACCGGCGTTAAGTAGTGGCTTTATGCCACTGCGTTTTGCATTATGCCCGGTAATGCCGGGCTCCGGAGCCCAACCCCCACCCCCTGGAATATGAAAGCGGCACATAAAGAGAATCTACCCCAGAAGGGTACCAGCACCTCCGGTGCTGGAGAATCCCTCCCTGAGTCCTCAAGCTCAGGCTGCCCTTCGAATTCTGGGGAGGGCACAGTACCGTGCACAAGACCAAATTGCAAACAAGGCAAACGAGACGTACGCCCCACGGCAACCCCTATCACACTAAACGTGGACTTTTCTAATATCAGGGGTCTTCACTCCAACCTGAATGCCGTCCACCACCATCTTGAGACGGCACGGCCGGCCTTGTTATTTCTGACGGAGACTCAAATTGTCCGACCGAGCGACACAGCCTACCTCCAATACCCCGGCTATAAAATAGAACACAACTTTATGCCTCATGCCGGGGTCGCTGTGTTCGTAAGGGAGGACCTGAGTTTCCGTCGTCTTGCTAATCTTGAACCGGGACCTGTCGACTATCTGGCTCCGTGTTGACTCGGACGATCGAACCCGAGACTACGCATGCCTTTGCAGGTCCCACAGTAGCAATGCGGAAACGGATCGGCTCATGGAACACATGCAATCGGCCATTGACGATATGCTCTCACAGATCCCCTCTGCTGAGGTCGTGATACTTGGCGATTTTAACGCGCACAATGCCAGTTGGCTTGGATCACGCACCACCGACCACGCTGGGAGGGCCGTTTTTGACCTTGCTACGGCGAATGGATTGTCCCAATTGGTTGAGTCGCCTACGCGACTCCCGGACGTGGACAACCACAATGCCTCCTTATTGGACCTTCTACTGAATTCGCACCCGGAACAGTACCAGGTTGTCGTCGATGCTCCTTTGGGGGTCTTCCGACCACTGCCTGGTACGGAGTGTCGTGCCCATTAAGCGCGGCAGTCGCAGAACACCCGCAACTCGTCGCGTCTGGCACTA
>JAKRZM010000862.1:582668-612498 GCA_036379175.1 Heliconius cydno galanthus
ACCTTCAAAAAGCGCGTCTATCTCCACCTCAAAGGCCGGCAACGCACCTGTAGCTCCTCTGGTGCTGCACGGGTACGTGGGCGGCGGTGATCATCATCAGGTGACCCGAACGCTCGTTTGCCTTGTCCTTTTTCCATAAAAAAAAAAAAAAAAACTCAAAGCAAACTACCTTCACGCTGTATCCCTGAGAACCAAGCAAACTTCGCAATATAAATATAATAGTTACTCATAGTCGTTGTTACATTTTAGTATTCGTTTGCCATATCAATTTCTATTATATTACCTATAATATTTAGGGACGTGGTCAGCATCATCGGTTAATAAATCCCGGCCTCCCGGGGTCTCCCTAGATCCCACGGGTGACGTTTGACGTATGAGCACGCGTTGAGCACTCATGGGTTTGTCTGGGACTCGGCTTTATCGAAGTAACTACTGAAGAGTTTACGACAGTGGTCTTTTTGATGTCTCTTTGTAGTTCATTGTTACGCACGTACCACGGCGCACGTGTACACGGGTGCCTTGTCCTTGTTGCCTTTATTGGAAATCTACCGGAAAAGCCGCAGCACAGTACAATATTACATATTATTTAGTGCCGTATATTTTTCTATAAATGGTTGCTCTTTCTTCATAACTTTAAGGAACAATAATAACTATGTAACAACTCCAACAACAGCACGTCATTATTTTGCCTTTCCATGTAATAATAATAATAATAATAATAAATTTATTTAATTAAGACATTAGTCCACTTGTTAGTAACAATTAAAACTTAATGGCCTGTATTTAATAACGTTATAAAACTTGCAGTCCCTTCACCATCAAATTTGACTTTCAAAATATTCACAAATACTTTTGTAAGTACTAATCGTCGTCGTTATATAGAATTGTACAGTATTTAAAAAATACAGCTTCACGGTTTATCCCGCACATAGCAGAGTGGATAGAGGGAACCTAGTGTTATGACACTCTCTTTGACTATAAATACATATATCTATCTATACACTATATTCTTTATTTCTTTATCTACAGGCGGCTGCTCTTTCTTTATGCGGCGCCGTGCGAGAAACTGACGAACAAAAGTCACAAGCGAAGAAATTAATGGAGGAAGTAAACACTCTACGATCCAAAGCTGAGCTTCTCGCTACAAATGCGGAGACTTTTGAGGTGAATGTCCTTTTATTTTATTTTTTTGTTTAATCAGATTTTTTTAAACGCTATTAATTTTATGATTAGAAGTTTATTTAAACAACTTCTAGTGCAATAATTTAGGTGTGGTAACTACATGTAGGATGTTCCGATTACACAGTAATTACTACACTTTAATTGATGAAGTCCTTATAACTGTGAGGATTCATAAAAAAATGTCAATTTTATTTTTTTATATTATTGGATCTGATGGTATGGTGGCGCAGTGGGATAATTTTTATACAAGTGATAGTTATAGGTTCGATACCTATTCGAAGGAATTATTATATTTGACCCAAAGTTCTGCACCTTAGTCAATATATTAATTTATAAACACAATTGATGTAACCATTACCTAACCATCCACAGAAAGAAATAGCGAAAAAAGTGCAAGATGTACTAGCGAAGACACCATTAGAAATAAAACCTAGGAGGGAACCGCCTCGCCTGGGCACTTTACATAACTCTAACGCTCTTATAGACCTCTCAACACCAGACGACCAAAATAAACAAATACAAGAGGAAATACCCAAAATTGAAGTTCCTAAGATAACATCAGAATCAATTGATCCAATATTGCTGTTTGAAGAGAAGCCGTCGCCCCCAAAATCTCCTCAAAATCAATGGGATCTAAAACAAAGTGGGTCCTTTGAGCTTTTGACCCCGTCGCCATTGGGTTTCACCCCATTTGACTCGAGGTCCATCGATGAACTGATGACACCTGAGGACTTTACATCAGATCAGGCGCCTGGCCTCAGTAATATTAACTATGATATTGATTTATCTGATTTGTCCAATGATAACAGCTTAGCAGACGACGCTAAAGAACCAAAAGACCCGTTTAGTCCCGACGCTTTAAAGAAATTCGACCCGTTCCAACCCCATACGAGTCAAGATTGTAAGGTTTTGGATAAATTTGATGAGTTTAGTTTAATAGATGCGAAAACGAACGAACAGATTGAGTCGTTTGAGGTTGTTCACAGATCTGAAGACAGTAGGGACCCATTTAGTCCTATACAGAAAGAGACATCCATTTTGGATGACAGTGGGTCCCCGTCAGCTGAATGTTTCTTACCGTCACCTCTAATGCCTCAAACTAGTAAACCTATGTAGATTATCTGAAATTGAATATGTTATATGTTCAATTGAGTCCCCTTTATTTGCCATCCTTAGAATGCAAGTGAACTTCCTGATAAAATTGGAAAAAAATACCATGGAATCTTAAAATTACTTTATTGTGGCCCGTTTTTTTAGTAAAGTTAGAAATTAGAAGCATTTTTTATTTATTTTATTCTATTCAATGAGTGTGTAAATTGTATTGATAGACATCTGTATATTGAATTTGCAAAGAGAGGTATTTCTGTAAAAGTATATGTGGCGAAAAAAACCAGGATACAATAAACAATGTGAGTACAAATTTTATTTGAAGGGATGTACTGTTATGTCAACCATAATAATATCATGTGATGTGTTGCTGTTGATGGAATGTTAATATCAATCTATATGATTTTACAGGAATATCTTTTTTTTTATTTACATGTTACTAAGGTTATCTTATTTAGTTTTAGTAAAGAATTTATTGGCACATTTCCTACTACATATTTGTCAGTTAAGGTAAAACGTCTTAATGGGAATGGCATTTTTTAACACTAGGTATCCTGCTATGTGCAGATTATAACGTGAAGCTAAAACAGAAGTTAAACTAAAAAGGTGTTAATAACTAGATATATATGAAACTATTCCACTTCTAATGAAAGTGGCTGACAGATAGCCGAAACTACTGTGTTTAGGATGCTAAAATTTGACAATTATTTTTTTGACATCCTTACTGGATCGGGAAAAATGGGTTTTTCCGTTTTACATTCGAAACTATGGTAATACAGTAAATTAAGGGTCTTTGCAAAAAGTGAGAACTATTATATTTGGGCGAAGTCCTTTAAATTACTTAAAATATATATACCTATATGAAATAAGTTAACTTAATTATTTAATGAAATTATAAAAATATTAAATGTATTATATATGTTGTTTTATTTTGTGCGAACTAATTATTTTACCTTCACCGGGATTACGCATATAGCAAGGTAGGCGGAGTAAACCTAGCGTTAAGACACTCCATTCCCCACTTTCTACCGAATCCTGGAGGCGTATTGAGTGGTGGAACACTACGCCGCAATTTTGCCTCGTCACCGAAGAAATTAAAATATATATTTAAAAAAATATTTCGAGATCCTCGAGTGAGGATGGAACCCACAACCAATCGCGTTTACAGTTACACTTTGTGCCCCTGCGCCACGACTGGCCTGGCAATTTTTTATTACCTACATTAAATTAAAAGTATTTTATATATTAAATTGGAAAACGTTTTTTTTTCCTTTTTTTTTAATATTCGTTATTGTTCTATTGTAAAGAAATAAAAACTACATATATATTACAAAAATTTATTTCAACCAGAATAGGGCTTTATCTAAGACGTAGAAAAGTTAAATAATGAATAATTCTACTGCAAGTGTCACTTACAGTCACTTGATAATAAGTACTGTTTCTACATTCCAATAATGTGTATTTAAAAACTAGAAATACAACAATGCCGAACCTCAAATTGCTTAAAAAGCAAAATAAAGCAAACATCTTAACTTAAATATATATTGTACACTCAAATCATATAGAAGCAAATATAGCAATATTTTTTTTGATAATTAAGTGGTTATTTTATGTTCTACAAGATATAAACATTTGTTCAAAAGTTACAGAAATTATTGTGAAAACATGTCTTATTTAATTTTTCAAATATTGCTCTGAATGGAGATTGCTTCATTTGATTCTATATGATATTTTTTTAAGGCATGCATAATTATAATTATGAGATACAAGTATTATCGTTTTTATATTGGCACTTAATAAAAATAATTTATAACTGAATATATAGGTAACTTTAAAAAAAACCTCTCCTGGATTTTGCTTCAGATTCTAGTTTTTTGGTATATTGAATAATTATTAGATACTGCTGATAGGCACAAAAATATTATAAATTTTCAGTGAAATGTATAAAATTTATTGGTTTTGTTTCATTCTTTTGTGTTTAAATTTGTCTGTTAATAGAAAAAATATAATTATCTATACCCTAAATAGTTATTACATTACCATGATGCAGAACAGCATATCACTTAGACTAGGATTATATGCAATTCTACAGACAGTCATTCATGCATTTTAGTGATATTGATACATTACAGTTTTTTGGATGTCATCTTTATTATAATATATTATGTTATTTAATAATCTTTGCATATAATCCAAAATCTTTTAATATTTGACAACATATATCCCTTGTATAAAAATGTATGTCAATATCTGCTTCTAACACAACTTCCATTCAGTTTCATAAACTAACCTCATTCATATATACATATTCTATACTAATTATTTGCTCATTTGGAATTAAATTTACAAAATCTGCCACAGCTCTCTCTGCTACTTAACTCTAAATTGAACACACATTTACAATAAAAATGAAAAAAAAAAACGAAAATATTTTTTTGGTTCATTTTTATGCAGATTATACAATTATATTGATTACAAAGTGTTACATGTCAAGTAATAATTTGTACGTCAAAAAAATATTTATTTCAGTTCCTTTAGTTATTGTAGTAATTAATATATAGTTACTATCTATTTAGTTTGTTCTGGTATCCTCTCATTGGTATAAATTATCAATAACTCAATAACAATTAATATGATCAATTAAATTGGTTTTAACTATTGTCTTAACATAAAATGTCCAGTGAAAAGAGTGCGGCAACCTGTGGCTTACCCACCAAATAAAACAGTATATATTTTGAAAAGCTGCAAAAAATTACTAACAGTTCAACCGTAATACTCTTAACACCCAAAATAAGTAAGTGGCACAAAAGTGTTAAGCAATTGATATTGTGACATTGATTCCAAGGTTCCCATTATCAGCAAACAATTGTGCAAGGGATGTGTCAAAAACAAGACAATCAGAGTTCATGATGGCGGATGATACCCCTTCATGAATAGATCGGGGCATAGCTTCCCATGTGAGCCTTCTTCTGTGCCCATTCAATTCCAATCTGTATGCAAAGTTTTCTGCTTCCTTCCGAGATCCTATTAGCTGGACAATAGCAAAAAACTGTTGGTGACCATCAAATTTCTCTTGTTTTTCTAAAACTAACATAAAATGATGATTGAAACATGACTGCATCATCACCCAATCCACTGCACCTGGCAAGTTGATATCTGTTGCCAAGAAAACAATGTCCTCTCCTTGCAAAGTTGTGATACTCTTATGAGACATCATCAAATGTGGCATAACTTGGTCGAGACCTCCTTGCCACTTGCATGATGCTCCAGGACAGGGGCATGAGTAGGGTCTGAACTCACACGCCTCCTCGTGTTCTGCCTTCTCGGTGTGAACTAAAGTAACGGTGCACCCCGTATTGGAATGTTTGCATGGGAACATTACGTTGCTGGCGACCTTCTCCATGGCCAGGTTGCGTATGTTACCAAGAGGGCCGCGGCACGTCGGGCAGCAGGAAAGCTTAGGTCTGCAACTCGAACACACGAGGTGCCCGCTCTGACACTGCAGGATGGGTGGTAAGACATAGTCGAAACACACAGGGCACTCGAACAGTGAGGCGAGGTCGGCAGACATCGCGGTCGGGACGTTCACAAGCGCGGGCACCCCCGGGACAGCACAACTGGAACTGCTGGCGCCGCGTCTCTTGTTTGTGCTCATGTCACCGTCACGCGCACATAAAATACGTCGATCGCCGATCAACAATACAGTTATCACAAAATAAGCGACGAAATAAAAATAGTCTGCAGTATATCATTTGTATCCCTCCACTGTAGACATTTTTCGTCTGCTGGTATCGTTGAAGTATGATCCCATCACAGCTACGGAGGCCAATGTTTTACTTTTTATCAAAAAACTTGTAATCTCTGAAATCTGAGATTTACAAGGAAATCCATATGTTTTTATGTAGGTTCGGAGTTTAGACGAGAATTTACATTATCTATTATGAATCAATAAAAAAACTATTATTACGAATGTTCTAGTCCACGACAAAAGATGATATTCCTCGTACCATCCAATGACGACTTCACCAATCGAAAACAAATGACAGATAGTAACAGTGCTGCCAATTGTCAACTTTCAGAACACAAGTACCACAGAAAAAAAAAATGGAAATTATTGCGGATTCTGGAATCTGAAACAAAATCCAGGAAATTATTAAAAAAATGTTTCAATAATTTTAATAATTTTTGAAATAGACTAGCTATTGAAAAAAAAAATGAAACTGGACTGTTTTCGCTGTAAAAAAAATATTGGAACAATAAAATTAATGTAATAATAAAATATAAATAGGAGGCCAGTTGTGGCGCAGGGGCAACAAGAGTATGACTGTAAACGCTGCTCTGGTGTCGAAGCAAAACACGGCGTTAAGTTCCGCTAGTCAATACGCAATGCCTCCAGAATTCGGCGGAAAATGGGAATTGGAGTGTCTTCCTCTGCCTGTGTGCGAGATACAATGTGATTCTGTATAAAATATATTAAGTTATAAAAACAGGATTTGATCTTCTTCAAAACATAATACGGTATTTCGTATCGTATTATGTGATATAATTTATACCGGTACCTATATTTACCTATGTTTTTCCTTTATATATATATAAAATGACAAAAACATTGATATAAAGATTTGGGCACGTAAATTGAAGCAGGTTAAATAGGAGTTCTAAAAATGTAGTTTTTTTCATTAATCTTGATAATAGAATAAAAAACAAAATGAATAAATGAATAACATTATTCTATTTAAGCTCTATTTTTATCTCGAATGAGAATACTAAATAATTAATGAAACTTTTAGCATTCTTAATTAAACTGAACGAAAATTATTACATTGGAATACTTAATTATTGGTAATTAAATTTTAATTATATTTGTGTTTATTTTCTCTCTAATAATTTTCTTGCATGCAACTTCTGAGAATACTTGAATAAAATTGTATCTAATGTTCAGATAATTTCATTTATAATTACAGTACATAACTACGGTAAGTGTAAAAAAAAAACCGGACAAGCTCGAGTCGGTCTGGCCCGTCGAGGGTCCCGTAGGTATAATTGGTGCGTCATAAAAAATGAATAAAATATGTATTGGCCATACCTCACCTGAACTAGCGGCTTTATTAACAAATTTAACTTCTTTTAAGGCTATTATTTTTTAGGATTTAACGATATATGTATAGTCTTCCGATTTTTGCTGAACTAATACTAGTAGGTACCTGCCAAATTTCATAATTCGAGCTCAACCGGAAGTATTTATTTCATTTTGATTCCTTTCATAGTTTAAAAATAGGCGTTTTTATGATATACCCGTCCATATATTTTTTCTAAGTAAATGTAGAAATACGATTTTTCACTAAATCAAGCGACAGTAGATCTGAGTATATATATGATTCGAACTTCAACTCGGTATTTCCAAGCATTCCTGAGTGACTCATGACAGATAGGCAGAGTGTGTGCAAAAAATGGAATTGGCTAAATTTAAGTTATTCAATAAAATTTAATAAATTCATGCTCGAATATTTATTAATGAAGAATATTTTTTTATTGAGGCCGTCGTATGACAGTAAACGCGACGTCTGTTGGTACGATCCCCACATAATTAAATTATGTATGTTCTTTTCCTCTCTTTGGAGACGGACAGGGAAGAGAACTAAGAGTGACATTGGGCCTCACTAGCCACTCAACTCGAAGTGTTTCATAATTAGGCGGAATGTTGGGAGCGGAGTATCTTAGCACTAGGTTCCCTCTGCCTATCCTAGTTTTAGTCCATAGTTTGTCTAGACTATTTGATACACATCTAATTTTGTTATTCTGCTATTTAAATATTACTTAACAATATATTCAATTACAATATACACATAATTGATGCTGTATTACATACTAACGAATTAAGTATTAATAACTATTATATTTCTTAAATAATTGTACCTATGTGTATACAGGAGCCTTGTTATTTTAAGAGGAACTTAAGGTTCCATCGAAGGAAATTGAGTTTGGAATGTTAAAAAAAAATGGCCTATAATTCCTTCCAGAACGACTACTTTACATTTCAGGCTTCCATAATTTAAGTACGTTTCATTCTTATGTAAGTTTCTCTTGAAATTGAGAGAATTTACGATATTTTGGTAACATATTAAATTTTGAGGTCTTCGTGGCCCAGTGGTACAGGATGTGTCTGTAATTACGGCGGTTGCGTGGTCGAGTCTCATTCGGGGAATGAATTATTTTCATTTCCTTGCCTTGGTATCAAGACAAAGAGTATCATTGAGTTGCGCTACTCAACATACAATGTTTTGAAAATTGGTCGGAAAGTATCTTAACACTGGGTTTGCTCTACTATATGCAAGATACTGTGTGAAGCTGAAAAAATATGTAACATTTTTTATACAACATTTTAACGAATTGGAACGTACCAACACACATTTTGATTATTTATCAAGGATGCTAAGATAATCACAATAGATATCACATACAAATGTCGAGTGTCTGATAATTGTGATGAAATTTATCTCCAGTAGAGATTGCGAGCTAAAATCACATATATTTTAGGTTACTATATTATGATTTTACTCTTTTTATACCAGAATGAACATTGAATAACGTTATTAAGGCCAGTCGTTGCACAGGAGCACAAGCGTGTAAACATGATAGGTTGTGAGTTCAATTCCTACTCGAGAAAATGAAAAAAAATATATGTAAAGAGCGGTATTGAGAATCGCCACTCAACAAGTAATGCCTCCAGAATTCGGCGGGAAGTGGGGAACGAAAGTGTCTTAATGGGAACACAATGTTTTAACACTAGGTTCAAAAGGTTTCCTCTGTAAAACCTTGTAGAACCTTGTGTATTGTAGAATGCAACCTCAAAGAATACTACTTTGCTAAAAACATGAGCTAATATGAGGTGTAGCGACATAGCGTCTAACTGACTACAGTTTAACTATGATAGTTGTATGTCCGATCCCTTTCGAGGAATATGTTCTCGTAAGACAAAGTTCGGCGTTGAGTCCCGCCACACTCCCACATATGGGAACGGAGCGTCTTAACAGTAGAATCCCTCTACCTACAGTGCCGTCGACAAATTTTCAGATTTATATGGCATTATTTTAAGATAATATATAGGCAGTAGTGTAATGGCAGTAAAGACAATGATAACAATACATTGTTGCCGCCATCCGTGAAGTTTACCCACAGATACAATTTAATTAAACAAAACACGCTTCTCACAGCCTACGCTAATAATAGTAAACGTGGATAGGGTTGACGTAAAATATTATTTTTCATAAATTAATATTAGAAAAAGATCTTTCAATTTATTAAGAGCAAGTCGTTGAGAGGCGAGTAATAGCGTCTGACTGTATACGCAACGGTCGTAGTTCGATCCATTGAAATGGTTATTTTTATTTCTTATCTCGAAATTCGGGGGATGGAATGCCTTACATTAGTGCCTTATATTACTCAATTTATTAATGAAAAATCTGATGTTCGGACACTCCGGCGCCTTATCTATTTGCTTAAGGAAATATAAGATAATGAAAAAAAAAACACTATTATTAATTGAAAGTTATTTAATTGCGAAATTATTTAATTCTATTCATTATTTTTATAATTACATATTTTTGATTACGATCAACGAACTCCAATTCGCATTGTTATAGAGTAAATACTAAACGATGTCTAGATTTTTAAACCTTAAATTAAATGTCTCGAGCGGGACTGGGGCATGGACCCACTTTTCGTCGACTGTTCCATGCACTGTAAGAATTTTTTTGTTACTTTAATTTTTAAAGAAATTGGTAACAATTTCAGAGATACAGACTCTGAAGATTTAACTGCCTGCTTCTTTTTGGGGAAAGAGTTTCGTTTTTAAATTAAAACATTTAAAATATTTTTTCCCCTTAAAGGTAAAATCTGGCAACCCTGATATAATATGGTCAACAAGTTGTGGCTGTTCTGAAATTAGGTTTTCTGAATTAATGCACATTGTTCACTCGGGAAGAACACATTCAAAAGTAACAAAAATCCTAAAATCTAATTTACACAGCAAGCTTCAGAGCGGCCACGACTAGCTAACCGTACTATACGTAAGTATTAGGACGCGTAAAGTAAACGTTATTTACGTCTAGCTTTTATCGTGGTTTCGTCGTAGTCGGTTAAAATAACAATGCTATGCAGCGTTTTATTCTTAGAATGGATTTGGAGTTAGGAAATGAATTGTGAAAATCGTTATTAATTTGCGACCTTATACATTATTGCTTTGGATTAAAGTAGAAAAAAAACATTGGTGCTTGAGAGAAATGGCATCAAAATAAATATATTTTTATTATTTTAAATATGACATATTATATATTTTTTAGCTTCACACTGTATACCGCAGGATAGGTAGAAGGAAACTGGGAACTTAGTGTTAAGATACTCCAAGAACAAAGCTCTTTTGTTAGTTTCACGTTTAAAACACTACATCTCCCACTTTTCGTCTAATTTTCGAAATTTGGCGCGTTGAATGGGCGAGCAAATGAAAATTATTAATATCCTCAAATAAGAATCGAACTCACAATCGACAGACGTCGCCGCGGCTGCCAAGATAGCCTCAATCTATATTTAATGTCAATTAAACACTAATTAACGTCTGTATTCTTTAAGGACAGATAGGTTATTAAAACAATAAGCAAAAAAATACACAATTACCTTGTAAAATGTGAGTACATATTAAAATTATCTCATGTTTCTTAAGAGACATAATTGAAATAATAGTTGTTGAATGAAAAATGTCATGATCTCGAAGATACTCGTCAAGATACGCGCGAAGTGCGAATATTTAGTTTTGTTTGGGCTCTCCGCTGCACGAGACGCGTTTCGAGGGAACATTTGTTAAATACATTTGTCTATATATATAATTAATTACGTTCATTTTATTTACGATATAAGTGTTGATTAGTTCGTTTCGAAAGTTACCAGTGAAAGTGCTTGTTGGATTTATTGTGTGACAAACAGGTTTGTTTTTTTTTTTCTAATTTTTAATTTAGGTAATGGCTGTTTGTTGTTGTTCCTTAATTTTAAATTTTGATATATATTTTTTTGTTTTTATTTATATTGAGTATTTAATGAAAAAAATATTTTTTTATTTAACGTTAATTTCAAAATGTTGTTATAGGTAGGTAGTAAATAAGAAATTCTCAGCTTAACGCTGTATCCTTCATATAAGAAGATAGGCAAAGGGAATCTAGTGTTAATACGCTCCGTTCCTTACATTCCGCCTAAATTCCAAGGCATTATGTTTTGAATGGCGGATCTCAACACCACGCACTACCAGACCGATGAAAATAAATAATAATTAATTTCGCGGAGTAAGAACCGCACCCGTAACCGTCGCGTTTACAGCCACATGCTTGTGCCACTGTGCCAAGACGGCTCTAATAAGAAATATAGACAATTTTTTACACTAATTATGAACAGCTTAATGTTTATTTCTTTTGGTATATAAAAAAGTAATTGTTTTGTGACAATAAACTGTGAGTTTTAGTCCCATGTTGTCAAATATCATTGGTTTTAATATTATTTAAAAGAAGTGACTATATCGGTATATTACTTAAAAATAAATTACGTTATTGTTATTTTTGTAAAAAATCATATTGTAAAAATTTTTCATTTCATCATTCCTCATGTTTTTCTTTTTATCGATAGAATCGTTTTGAACTTATTTCTATTAAAAATTCGATAAATCTGAAAATATGTGTAAAATCTTATTATTTCTATTTATTTTAAAAAAATATCATTGCTGCGGTGTGGAAAGCGGTGTTGTCAGTTAAAAAGGTCCGTGAGTCTTGTTTAACAGCTTTGTAGTCTATCTAAACATCATTCCATATTCCTATTTCCATATTTTTGATAGACTTTGACCGGTAATCATATGTGTAGGTAATTTCTGAGTCCTAATTGAAAATTTATCTAATTACAAACTCTACTTGTAGGACTCTGTTTCTTTTTAAGCCTGAAAGGATTGATCGAAGCTGAAAGGCCGAGGACGGACCGGATTCCTATAAATACAAGAATTCTTTAAGTTTTATTAAAAACTGCGTGTTCCTATCAACTAGCACACTCTAGTGTCTCTAGATTTAGCGTAACTGGAGTAGCTGTATGTACCCTGCAAAATGACAAGAAATGCCAATAATTTTAGTGTCATTAAAAATAAGTTCAGTCGTTTTATCGTCAAAATAGCAGACACATCACTTCTATTAGAAACATCTTTTATATTTAAAAAAAAATCGTAATTTATGCTATGGTGACGAAGTTGCATTATATATATATGGAGAGCTCAAATCTTTTTTCTTTTAAAAAGAATCTTTCCTCCATCTGGTAGACAAAGCACGGCGTTGTGTTTCGCCACCCAACACGCAATACCTTTAAACTGAGCGAAAATTAGAGAGCATAGAGTTTTAAAACTAGATATTTTTGCCTATCAAGGCAGGAAGTGCTGTAGCAATATGACAAAACAAAAAGAATAAAGATAATAATTAGATATCAACATCTGCATTAATACGGAGTCACCAAACATAAATATTTCTGTCTCACAGCATTACAGCTGTGATAAGGGCTGACGTAAAGTCAACAACACAACGAGCACCGAGTATGGTACGTGGTAAATCGGTACTTTCCAACGTACCCATAAACTTTATCATTCGCATACAAAGTTCGTTATTGTATTGCTATTTTATTAGTTTTTCGCACACCTTTATTGGTTTTTATTGTAAACTGTTTTTATTATTCAGTTTTTGTACTAGCATTTTGATCAAATCTATTCTTTTTAATTCGCGCTGCTTCCTACTGACTTAGTGTTGAGACACTGTTCCCCATTGTTGATTGAGTGGCGGAACTTTCTTTGTACACATTTTTTCTCATTTCCCCGAGTGGGATGCAAACGCACAACTATCGCGTTAACAGGCGCTGTGCCTCTCCTACAAAAGGGTCTCAAATTAATATTATAATATCAAATAAATATTTGTTATTTTATAAAAAAAAGTTTTTTTCCTTTTATATCATTAATTGTAGTTTCTTATTTTATCGTTAGTTTTTTTCTTATTAAATCAAATATACGGCACAAAGTGAAATTGTTATTTGATTGAACTAAAGTATGTTGCTGAAAAGGCAATGGCTCTGAAACTATGATAAAATTCTATCTCCAGATAAGATACAATTTATTTACCAACATATCAAAAATTTTAACTTATTAATGTTAAGCTCTATTACTTAACTATGACGAAGCATTTTTTTTGGTCTTCACCAAATTTCAATTTCTACCCACAGAACAAAGACAAAGTACAGAGTTCTGAGTTGAGTTCGGTCAACTCAACATGTAATGTCCATAAAATTATGCAGAAATCAGGCAATGGAGTGTCTCTACATTAGATTCTCTCTGCCTACCCTGCTCTATGTGTAATACCGTGTGAAGCTTTAAAAAAAAGAATACAGTGCGTACTACTAACACATTTACACCACCCGGAACCGGATGTTTCTTACGTTAAGGAAAAACCGTTTGACCGACATCATAATTGTCATGTCATTCATCTCATTCAGAAAATGGACAACATAAATACTTATTATGAGTTATTATCTAAAATTACTTAAGTGTTACAGTAACCGGTTATTTAAGACGGTACAAGTCGACACTGCCTAGAGTCTCTTAAAATTAATATTAATAAACCCCCTGTATAATTATTGTTATAGTAAATAAACATATTATTATTCCAGTATCAAGATAACTTGCAGATAAGAAAGCTCAAAGGCTCGATTCTTATGGTGGGTTCAATAGCATATGGAGTTCCATAAAAAAGATAATTATTTTTCGGGGTACCGCTATCTTAAAAGTTTGGAAATCCCATATGCCATGCCAGACAAGATTACTAAGTAAATATCAAGAAGGATCGTATTTATCAAATCACAGCGAGCAAACTACTTACGACAACAATGTAATTATGCTATTCTATTGTTAGATTTTCAATGCATCTCTCATCAAAATAAGCTATCAACAAATTACTATTATATCTCGATTATTTGTTTGTATAACGTACGTACGCGCTAACATTCTCTTAAGCATAATATTATGTTAATTTCGTATTAAATTTGTATATACTCGTACTTACGTTTAATTGTTAATTTGTTTATTTTGATAAATCTCCCGAATTTTAAGAATTAGTAGATAGAACTGAAAGTGAGTAATACCGTACTTCGTTCTCTAGTTTGTCTACATTCTACATCCTCTGTATAACAGGGTGGGCAGAGAGAGTCAAGTGTCAAGGCACTCCGTTTTTCACTTTACGCCCAAATTCAAGACATGCCGTGTTGAGTAGCGGAATTCAACGCCGCCCTTAGTATTGATAGAGCAAGGAAATAATAATTATTTATTAATCCGACTGATATTTTACTTAACAAATAATGTTGTAATTTTTATTATAAAACCGGAAAAATCAATCTACATATATCGCAACGAAAAAAACACTAATGAACGTCAAACAACTTTGTGATGCAAATAATAATTAATTATACGTTGTACAAATACAAGTATTTTTTAAAGTACTTCAGTTTTTCTCAGTGCCCAGTCACGCGTGTTTCACACGAGATGTACTTTCTTTAGAATCTTCTATAGTTATTGTCTCATATAATTTACATAGGAATGTCTTTTTTTTCACCTTTCTTTAATGTTATGCGTATGTATGTATCTGTATTTGAGGTCGTCGTAGCGCAGGGGCAAGCGTGCGACTGTAAATTCAATGGTTGCCGATTCCCACTTAGTGGAATTCATTATTTAATATTTTTATTTCCTAGCTTTGATAGCGAGGCAAACTGAGGCATTGAGTTAGAATTCTGCGGAAAGTGGGGAACGATAGTGTCTTAATGAGAACGGAATGTCTTAACACTAGGTTTCCAGGTTTCTTCGGCCGACCTTGCTATATGCAGGTTCCCGCGTGAAGCTTAAACAAATTGTACCTTCATAAAGAAGTAAAAAAGATTTCTGCGACCATTAGTGGGCAGGAGAGAATCTATTTGTATATAATACACGACGTATTACGATGGTCCTGCACTCCGTGCTTTACTTTTCGGGAAATAAGATTTTAAATTAATCCACCTGCTTAGATTTTTACATAAATTAGAATGATTTTACAGAATCTGTTTGATTTCTAAAGAAAACAAACTACATAATTGTTTTATACACAATGTTATTTTATTTAATTAGCCGACTGAGGCGAAGCCATAAAAGAGGGTCATGTTTTAGATTTTTAGCGCGTATGTATATAATATGTATGTCCGTTCCTATGTTTCCTGGTTTCCTGTTGTAACCGGTAAACCAGGGAATCGATTTTCATCTAATTTAACTTGGCGGCGCGAGTATTTTTTCATATATCTATTAATTTATCTTATGCAGTTGTTTTAGTTCTGTTTATAATTGATATCTTTACCTACATGAGTGTACTTGAATATAATGTCTAAGAGGCCTGGTCTTTAATGGCTTACACGATTTAATGACAATGTTGCCCGAATTTTAAATATTATATATTATTTGCTTTTATTTCCCACTTGAGGAAATTAAATATTATTATTTTTTTTTTTTTTTAAATGTACATCCACGGGCGCATAGTTGCCCGTGCCTTTTTTTATTTTATGAAAGTTCTTTTAATGTGGCGTACTTAATTTTGGGACAATTTAAACTGTACTTATATCTAGAGCTTATACTAGAGGGGTTGGATGAGACCCCTACCGACAATTTTTTTTTTTNGCTAGGAGTCTCAAATTTTGCATGGACGTCACTTATAGGACGTAGGTACTCATGGAGACAGAAATTAATAATAACGTAGTTTACGCAGGCGAAGCCGCGGGCGGGCCGCTAGTTAATATATAAATGTGAAAGCTTGTGAGGATATTTGTTTGGTCCATTTTGCGATAAAAATAACTGAACGGATTTAGGTAAAACTTTGCAGTATTATAACTTTTATATTAGAATAATATATAAGTTACAATTTATAAAAAAAATGAATAATTTGGTTATAATATAACAATAAGCGTGTTAACAATAAGGCGGGCGAACCCGTATTGGGGTCGCTAGTATTCAATTCACTTCGCTCCGGTAACGAGTCAAAGCACGGCGATGAGATCCTCCACTCAACACGGAATGCCTTCAGAATTCGACGAGAAGTGGGGAACGACAATGGAAGTCTTAAGCCCCATGTCTCCACTGCTTACCCTGACATGTACAGGATACAGCGTGACGTCATATGTATAAAATCGATGAAAAATGTACAAATAAATGTGATCTCATTGTGTTAGGTCTGGCTTATGGAAGAAAAACTATAAAACGTTCAATGACTACGGCGAACATATTACTGGTAAACGTAAAAATTTTCATTAGCTGACTCTATACACTCTTATATAGTCAGAAGCAGCTGGGCGATTATTATTTTTAACCGAGTTTAAAAAAAACAGGTTATCGGTTCGACATTCATGTATGTATCGAATTGGATTGCATTTAAGTTTATAATTATCTATTTAAGCTTCAAAGCACGTGCTTTAAATTTCGTAAGTGTATGTTAGGATTATCAGGCTAAAGTGGCAATGGGCTGGTAACATTTGCCGCTGAACCGATGACCGTTGGGGTAAGCGCGTTCTAGAGTGGAGACCACGCCTCGGTAAACGTACTGTAGGACGTCTTCCAGCTAGTTGGGGTGACGATATTCGCAAAGTGGCGGGCAGCGGCTGGATGCGAAGAGCTGAAGATCGAGCTCAGTGGCGTGCCATTGGAGAGACCAGAGTCCAGCAGTGGACGAGGACAGGTTGATGATGATGATGATGATGATGATGATGAAGTGTATGTTTATATATTCGTCTGCAACTTTCTCGGAAACTAAAAGCCATATGTATTCCAATTTACGGAACAGTCTAAGTTCCATTAGACTGCGTATTTCTGAATGGGGTAATAATATTTTTTTATATAATATAATACATACAGGTAATTTGACATTTATTTGAATCAGTCAGTATATATTTTTTTAATTACTTTCATTATCTATTTGTACCATCAGGTACACTTTATACCTAACCTAACAAACATCGTTTCCCAAGCTTGTTTACTGCGCTATTATAACGTCTTTTTATTAATATATGTGAGGTGTCTAATAAAAACGATAAAAATATTTTGTATTTTACGTATTTTTAATAGCTCGACGTATATAAATAGTTTATTGATGGATTCATTCAAGCTTTGAGTAATTATATTGGAAACGACGCCATCGTAGAGCGGTAGGACTCGATGAAAGTCCTCGATTCGAATACATGCAAATAAGGTGTAGGTTTAAGGGAATGATTTAAAATGATTAACGCTTGCCGCTTCTGTGCGAGGTCTTTATTTTGTAATTCGGATATAGCCACTAATTAAATATTATTGACATTTGTATTGTGACTTCAGAGAAACGATACTTTAAATGAAACTAATTTACGCTTATCGAATATAATTTGGTGGTTGACATATATGTTTTAAGTCAATGATACCTTATACAAGGTGAGATCAGTCGTGGGACAGGGTCGCAAAATGTGAATGTAAACGCGGCAAGTTGTGAGTTCGATTTCCACTCGAGGAATAAAAATATTTAATATTTTCATATCTTCACTCTGGTGTCGAGGCAAAGCGTGACGTTGAATTTCGCTACTCAACACACTATGCGTCCAGAATTCGGCAGAAAATGGGGGAACGGAGTGTCTTGAAATGGGTTCCCTCTTTCTACCCCCTTCTGTGTGCGGCATACAGCGAGAAGCTGATTTTTTAATAACTTATGTATAAGGTATTAGGGCACTTGCAGACCAAATATAAATGCACTATCTTACAACATGAAAATGATTTCCTTGATAATTAGGATAATTATAGTTATTACTTACATTAACATTACTCAGGCCACCACAATTACTCCCAGTTCCGTGTCAACCGGGGTCAATAGCTACATAAGTATCTCTAATTCAATGCCGCTGGTGCCTTGCGAGTATGGGCTGACTAGTGTTTGCACTCGGTTTTGTCCGCTGTGCATATGCTATGCATCTTAATCTCGAAGGCAATATAATTTGGGAACAGCGGAAGGTAAATGGAAACGGTAAAGTTGGGGGCGGCAACTAGTAGTATGTTTTTAGGTTTCGGTCTTCACATTCCGCTGAATTTTCAATTTTTTACGTGTTGAGTGGCTAAACTCTTGCCTCGGTACCAGAGGGAAGAAAATGAATATATTAAGAAGTAATAATTAATTCTTCCGAAGCTGCTGCTGCGTTACAGTCATGCGCCAAGACCACCTCATAATTTTTTCATTGGCATTAAATCAGATTTAATTTAATTTAAATATTTTTTAACGCATATTCAATTTACACATTCAAATTTATATTTATATATTCATGCATTTTAAAACAAAACATTATGTACCCCAATTTAACTACCGTTATCGCAAACGCTAGTTAAAATAATGGAAGTAGGTACTATTTTTTAGTCATTTACATACTTTCCCACTACGCCATGCTAAACTTCAATGAACCTAATAATAAATAGACTTTTATAATGGTTGTAAAAAAACTACATTTTTTTAATAAAGCTAAACTGTATAATATAGTGGGATTTTATAGTCCATTTTTATAGTCAGTTATTTCCTATAAATACATGACATTTACAAGAAAATGCTGAAAATTATAAATATTATATAACAAGCATTTCAATATTATTACTATAATAATTCACCTATAGGTCAAATAAAATACATGAGCAACTAATGTGAAGCATTCCTTATATTTTCACGTAATCTCGAAGTACTTGAAAATATAAGGAATGCTATGTAAATTATTATGGAGTGAAGTACTTAGTTAAGCAATATTTTCCACATACTGTTATAAATTGTTCACAAAAAATTTATAAAATATTTAGTGTTGAGAGACCAAACACCTCAGGACTAATATAGAACCTTTATTTCTTTTCCAAGTCAATTTACTAGGTATGTGGCTTCTACCGTATATTTCTTATATTTAATTTCGTTTCTTCACATTTCTTTCGAGTTTAATTCTATAGAATAATGATATCTAGAATTGGTGATAATTTCTTAATTTTTTTTTGATTTTTATAATTAATTTAGTGTATATTTACAACTTTATCATTCCAGTACTTTAGGTTAGATAAAGCGTGACGTTTGGTTCTACCAATCGAAACCCAATGCCTTTAGAATAGCTTGATAATGGACAGCACATAAGAATATGCGAAAAATGTCTCAATAAAATAAAATGCAATAAGGTGACGTTAAAGTGCTTTTTCTTACATAGAAACTAGTATGAACTAGTCACGCCGTTCTTCACTTTCCGCCCGAATTCGAGACATTGCATATTGAGTGACGGAACTAAACGCCGCGGTTCGTCTTCCCAGTACGGAAATTAAGAAAATTTAACTCCTCCAGCAACTACAATGACTTCTAAAAGTTTTTGGCTTAAAATTTTAATGTGGCAAATGATATAATATTATTTAAAATTAATAATATCTTATCAACAGTTGTTCCTTGCGTGTAAATGAATCATCTCCGTATCTAGAACAAATAAGATGAAGAATGATAACGCTTAGATCGTTGTAAGTAGTTCTTTCATTTTTCGTATTTAATGAAAATACAATAATGCTCATGTCACGCACACGACATGTCACAGACAAGTCGAATTTTGTATTTTTACTCATCTTTAATATGCCAAAAATACGAATAAAAAATTACCTCAAGCTGTATTCCGCATATATAGGCTTAGGAGCTGCGCCACGACTGCCTTAATTAAATAAAAAAAAACAACGAAATTTTTTTTTATTGTCCATTGAGAATAGAACCTAGAGCTATCGCGATATCTTCGAACTACCACGAAGTACTTTTACTCGTATATTATTATTCCACTTATAGATAAAATTAGCCCAACTTTTACACAAAATTTGCATTACATAGAAACGAATTGGTGGAAAATCTCCAAATTAGAGGAGTCAATTGATAGTACCAGTATACCATAGATAAAACCATAAAATTCGTTATTTGGACGGCGATGAGCTACGCCCAGCTGTTACGCTCCCTTGTGATTAGGGCATGTAGGAAGATTACGTACTTATCTGTAGGATTATATTACTAGCTTTCTACTCGCGGATTTGCTTTGGCTTTTTCCTACTACGATTTTCGTATTTTTTTTTACAAAACATTTTCTATACCTTCTGCCCAACTTTCAAGACATTTTGTTATTGTACATAGTGAACTGAACGCCACAATTTGTATTGATTCCAGAAAGAGGACATGAATTTTCTGGAAAAGGAGCACATTTCTGGAAATAGATATTTCTGCGACAGAATTATCGCTCAACAATATATCGTAGTACACGCTTACACTAACTCAACCAGAGTACTTTATAAAAATTGTCATTAGCTATTATTAGAGTAAATATTAGATAATTTCCTAGTATTTCTAGATAATCGTCTATCTGGTCATTAGAAATCACATGAATCAACCGTCAACACTCATAGATATTGATTACAATAGGCTTTTAATGTATAAAAAATTAGAACATTCTGTTACTAATTCTCGATGACCACGCGATACTCGCCTGTATATTTTGTCAAGGTTCTCTAGGAAGGTCTGAATTGTTATTTATGTTAGTTCTTTTTATATTGCTAAGAAATTTTGATACTATAAGTAAATAATTAAGATGTTATCATAATTGTATTAGTATATTATTTTATTAAGGCGTATATTTATGTTATAATTTGAGGCATTTTGGCCCAGTGGCAAGTGTATAACGTGTGTGGTACACCGAGTGTTCGATTCGATTCTTACTAGGAGGAATGAAATATTGAATATTTTCATTTACTCGCTCTGGTAACGAGGCAAAGCGCGGCGTTCACCTCCGAAACTCAAAACGCAATGTCTCGATAATTAGGCGGGAGGTGAGGAACGGAGAGCCCTAATACTAAGTTTACTCCGCGATTTTTCCTGCATAGGTAGGCAGATGAAACTTAGTGTTAATACGAGTAAAGTACGCTCCCTGCTTTTACTCTATTTTTCGAGTGATTGCTTGTTGAGGGGCGGAACTCAACGCCGCGCTATGTATATTAGAGCGGGGATAATTAAAATATGTACTTTATGCCATGTTAATAATAGATATGTACATTTAAATAATTTCTCACAATATTATTCTTTCCCAGGTACGACCGTACTTGAATACAAGGTGATTGTTTTTTTTGTTAATTTTTTATTTCACATTTCATTGCTTTAACTGAATTGTTTACTTTTTTTGCCTCATCGTAGAGGAAATAGAAAAAATAAAATAGTACTAACGATGATATAATCTAGGTACTTATAAATAGAGAGATCCTACCCTCCAGACACTGGCCTTTAGGAGAAACTCACTGATTTCTCTGGTATCACTAGTGGCTTCACTGGCCTTCTTCACTGGTGGTTTCTTCACTGGTGTCTCACTAGAGGCTGAAGTAAATAATAGTTTAGTACAAATATTTTTTAAAATATTATTTATTCAACGAGCAACTTTTAAGTGACATAAAAATGTCAGAAGTGTCAGTCATATAGGGATCTACAAGCAAAGCCCCATGCAGGCCGCTAATATATTATAAGCTTTTCTACGATTATATCCATACAAAACGCGATGTCGACATAATTATGAATCATTACAATTGTAATGATAAAGTACACCTACACAATATGTTAAATGTCAGTTGAACTCAATTTCACTTTTAACAAAGGTAAGGACGATATATTATGTACATACCGACTACTCTAAAACAGAACTTACTGACTGCAGGTTTTAGGAAACTTTTCACTTATGATTTAATACTTTTCATCATTCATCATAATAAATATTCGTAATTATATATAAATTAAGTGTCAAAACAACCAGAGAAAGTGAAAATTAATAAATAACTTGATACCCCCCTCGAGTGGGAATCGAACCCACAAACATCGCGTTACAGCCAGACGCTGTGCCATGGCGACCTTTTTATCTAATTGTATAATACAGGATATCGACATGAGACATCACTCCCAATCAGGGGCGTTAATGCTAGTGTATCGGTAATAGCGTCAAGTGGATTACTATCTGATATTGTTCAAATATATGTGATATTTTTGTTTACGTCCCTCTCATAAGCCCATTTACATGTAAATTATACGTGGAAATTTTGTATCTTAACTTCGCGGTTTTTCTAAAATACATACTTATTCTTGTTTGTTTTTTGTTTGAATTTTTTTAAAGATATTTTTAGAACTACGAACAGAATTCCATAATATTTATTGTATGTACATGTTTCATTTTTCGTGGTTCTACGGTCTACATCTACCTTCCTAAGTATAACATTAATCAGCTCAAGTAAGCTTACTACAATAAAAATTACAAAAAAATGTTTTTGTTTTCAGATGTATAGCAAGTTCTATCAAGTTTTGAAGGCGACCCTATTAATTTTGTTATGGCCAGATATTCAAACGCAAAGCTTATCGTACGATTCAATATGTCCTATCGGCTTCCAACTTCTCCAGAGAAAAGATGACAGCCCTCTCTGTTTCCGTCCGAAGGGCCCAGAGACGTTCGCAGATAAATACAAAGACTGCATTGGAAACTTATACTCGTCAAAACTTTACCATGAAGTTAAAAACTTTAATCTCGAACAAGTTGTTTGGACCGAGTACAAATCAATGCATCCTGGTGGGATATACGTTGATTGGTCTTATAGTAAAAATATGGGCGATAAATTAAATTCTGAGTACGCAGTGACTATGGACCCCACATTAGACTTGGAGGAAGAATTGTGTCTTGTAATGGATCCTTATAGTAATTACACTGCTGTCAAGTGCAACGAGATGTACTTCAGTATATGCGTGGTTAAGCCTTACAGTAGTATTGATCTCTCTAGCAGCAAATGTAACGATTTAAAAGATGCTGTAAGATTTTATAGTCCTGAATCAACATGTTTGTCACTTCTATCCGGGGTGGGAGGTGGTACTGTCAGGGCCACGTGGAATCAAGCCCAGGATATTTGCTTGAAGAAAGGAGGTTCCTTACTCAATCGTGGATGGCCTTATGTAAACCATAAGAAATTTCGGAAATCTGGTGTGAATCATATTTACCCATTTGGTATCACAATGAGCTCAGATTATTCTGTGTTGAGGTATGATACGACAGACGATAAGTCAGAGGTGAGTTGTTAGAATTATATATATAGCTATTAGAATAATTAAGAAGCTATTTTAATAGTCTTACATATTTTCTGTCCCTCTCATTTATCATCTGACGAGAGATCCAATCCATTACATTTGATATTTACTGAATGACATATTTATTTATTTATTTATTTATTTATTTATTTATAAGGCCCACCAACAAGTGATACAATTATTACATGCCATTAAAGAAAAAACAAAGTAAATTATTTCTAATTGCTCAATTAATTACAGGTAAGCTCCACATGCAAAAATAAATTCAACGATAACAACAAACAACAACTTAAACATAAACACAATACAAAAAAATAAATAATAAATTACACACAACTTATACATTATTAAGATAAAAAACAGATTCATATATGCATTAATAAACTATTCACTTATTCTATTTTGTTATACAAGTACGNTAAAGTGGCGCTGACAATTCCACTCTGTATATATATATATTCTAATAAATTAAACTGACATGGTAATAAAAGCTTTTAAAAAGAACGATACAGCTGAACAATAATTTTTAATATCTTTAAGTTTCATTAAGTATTTTATTGTCAACACAAGTGTATAAGATTTTTAATAATTAATATAATAATTATATTAATAATATAAATATAACATAATATAAATAATAATTATTTATTACCATAAAGTTTTTAAACTAATAATGAGTATTTTGTATCAATAGTAGAAAAACTCGATATAGGAATATCTAAGTAATTTGGCCGTCAATAAATATTATGAAAGATCGAGGTATCAGTTAATATTGGAAGAGGAATCTCTGGCCCTAAATAGTTCAAAAATTCCTTACTTCCAAACAGTCTCAAAATAAAACAATTACACCTTGTTTTTTTAGGATACTTTGTATTTATTTCTCTATTTTAACCACAGTAGTCTCCCAGCCGCCCAACTTTTCTAAGCAGAAGATGAATGAAGATATTTTTTTTTCTCAGATACCTTTTGAACAGTGGAATTTCCGAGACGACATTCACGGTGAGGATACGTTGTTGGGTTCCATACAAAATAATGCTTGGGATCTAGTTAACAGTTCATTTATCTTTTACGATGTCATATGCGAGAAACCAGTTCCATTGAAGAACATCACAATGCAGTTAACTATAGATGAGTAAGTATAACTTTGTCATAAATATTTTTATATTAAATATTTTTGTTTCATTAATAAATTTAATACATTATTATATCACACAATACTGAACAAACCTATCGTAGTTTTTATGCTAATTAAAATAAGTATTATTTTTATTTTAGTGAAAATAAACTGACACTAACAGTTAACGAATCAATGGATGAAGAAGATATTTACTGTTTCACAGATTCAATAAACCGTTACCCAGTCAAAACAAGCATAAGCAAAATCGACGACAAACATTTTATTCTCAAGCCAAAACAAAACGGCTATTACTGGTGTACACATATAAAAATTAAAAAATATAAAGTGTGTGAAACGAAAAAAATATTATTCATAAGAGAGAAAAAATCTGTGGTGAACACTTACGCGGTGAAAATAAGACATAATGAACTTTATAAATTGAATGACATACCGACGTTGTTGCCTATTTGGAAATCGAAGTTGAGAGATTACATCACTTATAGGAATCAGTATGAAAGTATTATTGGAGATGTACCTTTTAATGTAACAGAGGATATACTGAAGGAATTTATAAAGTCTAATCCTAATATAGACAGAAACAACCCAGAAATAGTAGAAATCAAATTGAAAAGGCTATATATGGACAGGCGGTCTGTATTAATTCACACTAAATTACGTCCGTATGTAAATCCTGTGAGTCCTGCGACTTGGGAGCACATGGAGATTGTCTCGATGAAACCAGTATACTATTGTAAATCCTTTGATACAATACCACAACTGCATTTGGGTAAGGTATCAAATGAATAATGTATAATTATGCTTGTTGCTTGTTTCGTTATAGTAGTAGCTATTGAATAACTAAACTCTATAGAAAGAAAAGAGTCGTGTTGTGTTTTTCTCATTTTTTTAGTATATTTAAAAAAAAACCAATTAATTTCAGGTGAATCTATTATATCAGTTGGGTGTCGAGCCCATACTTGCATCGGAGATTTCAACGAAGGAGTACAGTGGGTAACAACAGCATCAAACAACTGTACTCAACCATTAAACAGGATGTTTAATAAAGCCGATGATTTTGATGATGCCATGCCCACTATATCATATGAAGTAAATATTTAAACGTTTTGATATTTTAACTTGGTTCTGATTTCTCTGAAGTTTGCATGAATTTTCACAATATGTTTAGCATGTACTTGAAAAATTAAATCTTAAGATTACATTTGAACTATTAACTGCATATTAACAATCATTGCACGTGAATAACACACTAACAGAAATATTAACAACATCATAGGCAGATAGCACAGAACAGATTGAAGTTAACATAACCGACAGTTCAGAAGAAGTCACCGTAACTACTGTAGTAATGACAACTAAGAAGAAACCTTTAAACATCACATGTCTACCTGACGTATCGACCACAGAGTCGACTACGCAAGGAAATGAATCTACTACAGAAACGACTACCAATCCCATTCAGTCAACTACTACAACACCTATAATAAGACCGGTAAGAGCTTTGAGGTCCACAGCCTCACCGGCGATAGTTGGCTAATATTAAGTTGTATATAAATATTTGTAATTAAAATTATCGTAATAATCGAAGCTGCGATTAAATAGTCTATAAAAACATACGTAAGCCCTGAAAATTATATCCACAGCCTGAAGAAAAGTTAAGAGAAGTGATGGAAGAACTCGATCAGCTCATCAATAACGGCTCCACAATCATGGTAGAAGATATAAATCCAATGTTTGACCAGGTAACCTCTAAATATAAATTACAGTGTTGTTTTTATATTATATGTACTCATACATACATAATATATTATGTTCTTTTTGTACCTTATAGTTTATGCAAATATTTGGTCTTTTTATTATTATTACTCGGTTAGAATAAGACTGACTACATACTCTAAGGGAAGAAACATTTTTAGCAGAAAACTATGACCCTTATACAAAATTAAATCAGTAATTTTGACTTCAATCTGATTTTACACTCATTCCGTATTTGTATCGTATCACGTCTAGAAATTCTTGTGGCCTTCAAACTTTAATAACTTGATCAACAGAAAACGAAATAAATTTAGGTGTTTAAGTATTGTTACTTATAGAATAGTAAAGCCCTAAATGAAAATTCAACTAGTATTATAAAATCTACAGGTGGACGATATCCTAGAAGTTCCGGATAGCCTCGAAATTCCTGGCCAGTTCCTACATTTGTTGGAAAAACTAGGTTCTGCGATAGAACTAAATGGTTCGCGCAGCGCCTTTGTTGTAAGATCTAACATCGCCCTAGGAATGACTGATGCAGGGCCAGGGAACCCGGTACGAGGCTTGAAGATAGGTACCAGGGAGACTGACTTATTCACTAATGGCACCTTTGAAATGTTATTTGGTAAAATTTATTTTTAAGTTATTGTATTTTTAAGATATCAGTAATAACAACTAATTTAATTTTGCCCTTACATACATTTAAAGTACCATTAACTGAACCGTTTAAGTTCCACCGCTGAGATGCAGCGGACAATGGAACGAATATCTTGACACAAGGTTCTACCTACAATGTAGAGAAAAGAAAGAAAAGTGACACTATTTAGTAGTGACTACTACTCTAAGTAATACTCTAGTCTTTGCTGATATATTTTTATTTACTACAGACATTTTTAAGATAATGTTTGTGAGTTTTTGCTCTTTTTCAGGTGAACCTAACAAGACAGAGTTGATGGCAGATACAAATGAGCTGGTGGTTAACTTGCCGAAATCAGTGCTAGATTCTTCACAACGCCTTAGCTTTGTCGTTTTCAGAAACGATAGGGCCTTCCAGTCTTCTGAAGGATTCTTTGCTGTCAACAGCAGAGTTCTGAGCGTTAAAGTGGGAAATGTTACCCAATTCGATAATGGAGAAGTAATTTATTTTAACTATTGCTAATACTCTAATAATAATTTGCTAGCAGCTTTTAATGACTGTTTTAAATTGCAGTAACAAGTGCAATATAGTGAGTGCAACGCTACTATAAAAATATTAGATTGTGAATGTTAATATTAACTTCGTATATGCTTAACGCGTACCATAAATATATTTTTGTAAAGATTTGAACAAAATGTTAATCAATACGTTTTATTTACTCTTTCAGGTTATCGACATACATTTGAGCCCTTTATCTCCAGACCCAGAACGAAATATTTCCAGAACTTGCGCTTACTGGGAATTCCTAGAGGATGGTAGTGGCTTCTGGTCCCAGGAAGGTTGCCGGCTTATAATATCAGAACCAGGTAAACTAGACATCTGCAGATGCACACATCTCACTCACTTTGCTGAGGTCTTATTTCCACGATCGGTGTTCTCCGAAGCAAACGAAAATGCTCTGGAAATGTTAACTATAATCGGTTGTGCTCTTTCAATTTTCGGCGTCATTGTCGTGGGTGTCACGTCCGCTATGTTCAGATCTTGGAGACGGGAGTTTAGCAATAAGATCTGGTTTCAGCTCTGCATATCCATATTTATATTGGCTCTTAGCTTCCTAGTTACAATTTTCGCGAAGTTCGATCATTACAACGTGTTTTGTATGCTATTTGGTATCATTCTGCATTATTCAGTTCTATCATCATTTTGTTGGATGTTGGTCGCCGCCGTATTATCTTATAGGAGGTTGGTCCTGGTATTCACGAGAGATGCTTCTCATAAACTCCTTAGGGCTTCGGCCTTTTCTTGGGGTGCCCCTTTTGCGGTCATTGGTGTCCTACTATCTATCGCCCCTCACTCTTACTCGGGACGTTTTGTAGATAAAACCCCAAGTGGTTCATTCTGTTATCCATCAGATTTAGCACTTTGGTTGTCTGTTTACTTGCCGATTGCACTTATTCTATTTGTGAACTGGACACTATTCGGCTTAATAGTTCGTTCTGTGTTTGCTTCAAGCAGGATCCAGAGGCATGGAGATACCAACGAGGCGTTTAGGTGTGCGTCAGTAAGTTGTTTGCTAGTGTTTCTGTTTGGTTTGCCATGGATTTTTGGTCTATTTGCGTTTAATATCGTCGCTGCATACTTATTTACTCTTACAGCTACTTATCAGGGATTTATTTTATTCTTATTTTTTGTCGTTGGCAATAAAAAAACGAGGGATCTGTGGTTGAATAAACTTAAGATAAAGCAGACGCGAAAAGTGCCAGTAACATCATCTACTTACTCGAACCGGAGTACAGTATGGAGAGGAGCTACTCCAAACGTAACGTTGGAAGCTAAAGCTTCCAAACCAAAGTCTTTGAATCAGGATGATTCGAGGTTTTCTTGACAATAGTTCAACAAATACTTGAACTTAAATGCTTACATTTGTATTTTATAAAATTTAGTTTTTAGCATACTTGTAATAAATTGTTTAAATAATACAAACCTCTGGTATAGAGGTTTGCTTTGGCTGCTGTTAAAGTTACAAACATTTTTAATTTTTAACGTCTTTTTATTTGATCTTCGCTTCTATCTAGGATTTCCGTCATATTATATTCAAAAATCATCGACGCTAAGTGATCAGCATGTAGGTTCGATTCTTGGTTGGACAATTTTGATAAATCATTTAGTTTGGGATAGATTAACTTTATAATAAAACGTTTTAAACTGGCAACCCACACTCGGTTTCCCCCGCTTAAACTTATTGTTAAATCTTTACACAAAACTGAATGCTTCTATAACTGTATATCAATCCTTTCAGTTTTGTTGTTTCAACATTTTTTTATATTTATGTTTCTTACTATGAAATCCGATTTTTAAAAAAATACCTATTGGTTTGATAAATCATTTTAGTAACTTAAATTCCAATAATTTATACTGTGTGAATATCCATCTATTTTTTAATGTAACATATTTTTTATCTATATTTGATTTGATTTTAAAAAGATTTATGGAGCCATGTTTAAGTTGGTTGGTTTTATTTTCTGCTTTGTTCTTTTCACATATATTTTGAGATATGTCTTTGAAAGGATCATAATCATTTATTGAACTCGTCTTGAGAAAACCTCTCAATTACAAGTTATTATAGCAGTAATCTAATTTTGTTCGCAAAATAAACAATTATAAGTATTACATTTTATTTAATAGATTAAATAAATTTTAATATCTTAAATATATGAGGCTTTTTTATAGCAAAAGTAATATATGTATGTGCAATAAATAATAAGTCAACTTGTAAGTGTATGAGTTAGG
>JAKRZM010000862.1:620312-699616 GCA_036379175.1 Heliconius cydno galanthus
AGGGTTTAATTAATTTTCACTTTATCTTAAGTGCTTTGCAAACATACATTATATGAATAATCCAGTAGTAAAAGCGGGCGAAGCCGCAAGGGGGTCGCTAGTTATACTATAATATGTTAATTTACTAAAAACAGCAGCAAAAAATTTAGAGTTAGCCTTATACTTAAATAATGGCAGAGAATAATTAACATGTGTTTTATTAACATGCTGGCAAAATATTAAACCCTAGGACACTAACAATACCCGTTGTCATGGCAACGTGACTAAATAATATTTTAAGGACTTGTTTGCTTAGTGTGTGTAATATTTAATTATATTTATGGAATGTATTTCTAAACAATAATATTATAAAAAATATTGACCTTCTGCTCTCTTTCGTTATATAAAATGAATTAGGTAAGCCAAATTTCATAATGCTCAGAAAGTTTTTCGTTTACATGTTTAATGTAATGATTATAAAAAAATAACTCACGGTGGTACATCGCCTTCAATTCTATAGTGTCTGTCAGCTTCTGTTTCAGACATCCTTATATCTTCAGAGCCAGACGGGCTCATGTGCCGACTGGAGTGATGTTCCAACTGTCTTATGAGGTCCTCCAAGTTCCTGATCCTAATGGGTCCACATGGCGGAGCCTCGTCTTCCTCTTCATCACCTCTCTGCCTCCTTAGCTCCGCTTCATGGATCTTCTCGGCACTAGGAGCCCGTTCCCTTTTGTATTCGTATTCTTGTAAAGCTCTGAGGTCACCGGAACCAACCGCGGCGCCAGCACTTGCTCGCTGTGCCGCCGCAGTTTTGAGTGCTACAATTATGTTCTCATGGTAGCCATTCAGGTCCTGGAATGATATAATTTACAATATTATTTTCAGGCATGGAGTCATATATTTTTTGAGGCACTCGCGGCATTTGCGGTTGGTTAATACTTGGCGCTGATTTCCACCATTCAAACAGTAAAGCCTCAAGAATTTGACGAAAAGTGAAAAACGGAAGTGTTATAATAGGAACGGAGTGTCTTAACACTAGGTTCCCAGATTCCTGTTTGTTCCTTGCTATGTACGGGATACATACAGTGTGAACTAAAAAAATATATTGTACTCAGAAGATATAATTTTACTGTTACGTTGATAATATTAACGGGCTAAGTTACGATTACAATTTTAGTAAGTGACATATAGTTTGCCAATAGGAAAAAAAAGTCTTCAAAAGTAAAATAATTTTATAAGGCAATTTTTTCTCTTTACGAATAAGTTACCTTAAATTTATATTCCATATCAGCAACTGCTCCAGAAGGTTCTTGACCATCAGATTGAGAGCCAGCTTCCAGTTGCTCGGATTGGGAGTCGTCTCCCCACTTGTCCTTCCCATCAACCGCCCCATAGCCATGCTTCTTCAGAATGCCCTTTTCGGGCAACTTCGCCATGGAGTTGGGTGCGACGTCTATGAACGCTATGTCTTCTTCTCCTAGAATTTAATTAATTATAGAGAATTTTAGTACACTTTAATAGATGTGAATGAAGAATGAAATTAAATTTCATTTAAACTTCTTATTTAAATCGTTAATCTTTGCTATCTTTTAGATATTTATTCAGGAGTTTTTGATGTAAACTTTACGCTCATCGTATCTCTAATTAAAATATGTATTTTAAAACATAACAGCTTTCATTATTATTTAAACTAAAATTATATTATGAGATCATTTTTTATTTTTATAAAACTAGTACATAAGGAGGTATTTTTACGTACCGGAATGTGTCGGTTCGTCCTCACTGCCAGAATGTACACGTTTCATTTGTTTATGATCTCTGGAAAAGAGTGCTATTTTAATAATCTTGATATTTTAGCAGGAAGAGACTCAGCAAAAATGATTTGCGCATGCCGATGGTTACGTAAACGTGATTTTAATGAAATTTTATCGTTGTTGCTCCTGTTTATGGGAACCATATTTTAGTGATGAAAGAGAAACAAAGTTGAAGTATGTTATAAGAAACGAAGGACCAATTAACTCATTTCAGCTTAAAATAATAACTGATAACTAAAATTATCAACAGCTATCTAAGACATAAGCAGCTAACCTAGAATCTAATAGGGGTAAGGGGCAAATCTACATAATTAATATATTTTTACAATAAGTATATATAAAATAATAGTAACAATAAATAGCGTAGAAAGATAGACCCCATGAAGTTATAAATTTGTCTTTTTGTGATTGGCAACTCACGGATATCTGCTAGTGTTGCCAGCTCCCGACATGTGATTCCCGTGTCTGAAGATCACGCGCTGGGAGTCCCCGCGGCTGAGGAATTTGGAATCGTTTAAATTTTGTTCCTTGTTCGAATTATTCAAATTTCCAGACCGTTATAAGCTGCGTATCGAATGTGCCGAATGCTTGCACTTGTAATTGTCCTACCTTGACGTATTTTTTTTCTCGTATTTGCTTAGTTAAGTCCTAATAAGAAATTCCTGTTTTTTTCTATAATCTACTTTACATCTATGTTTTATTCTAGCCTGTGCTTTATCTATTTAGTATGATGTGCATCTTTACCACCTCACAACTCTTTAAATACTAAAAAGAAATGATTAAAAGCGTGTATTTTAACGCATATGTGTGATTGTGCCTGGTCACACTAGAACACGCCAAACCAAATGTTGGGAATTTTTTCGAAGCATAACCTTAAGCCGAATGTGAAAAGCGTAAATCGTGTGAAAACTGTAATAGCAGTGAGACTTGAAGCTTTGACGTACCTGAGAAGATTTCTGTTACACCAGTTCCGATAGGAAGAGGAAAAAAAAGTTTAATTTTGAAATAATCAAGGGTAATTGGAACGTGCTCTAGAGATTTTGTAAGTTTAAATTTGTTCACTTTATTTAGTTTAGACGACAATATCAATGAATATTATACGTGTATTTCACAATAAAGATGTTTGGAAAATAAATAATAATATGTTATTAGTCTACTTTATTGAAACGTGAAATTAAAAAATAATTACCTTTTGATTTTCGCGTCAGAGAAAAGGGTCATATTAGATATAATAACGATGTTTAATTTTCTAAATTCCAATTAAAAAGATGTAAAGACCTATTTTGTACCCTAATTAAAAAATAATCACAATTTTCATATAGCTTTTTAGTATTACCGCCAGCCAATTAGCAAATCTAGAGCACGTTTAAATGATACAATTTATAATAACTTAATGGGACCTAAATTATATTTAAAGTATAAAATATAAATACACATCGTCAAAAAAATGTAGGATATGGAGACAGAGTTAGAGTAGGGGGAATAAAAAATTAAAGTTGTAAATACATGTATATTGTATCTAACAGATATCAGTATCGTCGTAGTAACTGATTCACATTCAGTGTATGTAATTTAGGGAGAGTGCAGATTTACCCATGTTACCTGATACTTACCTAAATGTGTTATTAAATGCGTGCATCTTTCCACCATCCAGGGAGATGTCCTCTTGCGAGTTGTTCGAAGTAGTGGAACCGGCGGCGAAGCTCTTTGCGATTGGTTTCTTCACGTAGGGAGGGTCGTACTTCGGTAGCGTACTCTTTTTCCTGATGTAGGCGTGGCGTGGAAACGCACACTCAGATCAATCGATTAAGTTTAAAAAGTCGAGTCATTCGATATCGAAACGGAATCGAGAACACCTCAGGGATAAATTTTGTGGTCGTGTTTTCGTTTCCGGACAAAATTTTGACCGCGTTGATGAATGCTGACCATTGTTAAATACAATACGATTTTCTTTAATGGTTAAACACTTTTAGTAATTAGTAAAGAGCTAAAATGTTTTATCTTTCATTACCTAGTCTCCTGTCAGCGTCCATCAAACACGTTTATTTATTTGAATTTATTTTTTAAATGTTAAGCGGCAAATCGGGAATGATATAATCATTAAAAAGATCATGGATTTTGGAATCCCAAATGTAAATAGACTCGAATTTATCCAATTAATATATAAAGACTGGTGCTTTTGGATATTACAACAATAAAAATTAATTCGGAAAACTTTAATTTAATTTATCAACAAAAAAACTTCAATTTTTCGTTTCATTCCTCATGGGAATTAATGTTTATGGGAATATAATCAAATTATATTGATCTTAGCTTAAGTGATGATCTTTCCAATAGAAACTATTTATTAAAAAGAACTTGTTATGGCTGAACTGTAAGCATAGCTGTTGTTATTTAAGCGTGATATGAAACAGGAATCGTTATTATAATATTTTTATTTCTATATTAAAGAAAAAGGTACCATTTTTATTGGAAAGATATATATTTCTTAAATATAAACAATAGGCGTTTCTAACTAGATAGACAGCTGCTTGAAAGAAGAATACGTGCATCGCACATTCGCTTTCGTGCAAAAGTTTAGATAATTTAGTGACAGTGGTATGATCGGTGAGAGTCGAGCGTGCTATATCTTCGCATGAGTCTGTACTTCAATCATCGGTCATATGTCGATTGTACCGCGATAATAAAAAAATCTACTTGAAAATTTGATAAAATAAATACTCAAAAAAAAAACGACTACAATGATATCTATCGAGTGAATGTGGGAAGATATAGACGCGATCGCGCCGTCGGGCAGCAGTCAATGGCTCCCGGCGGCACGGTCCGACCAAGAAAGGAAACGAAAACGAGTCACAGTTCACATAAGCCAATGCATACATCCAAGAGCCCAGAATCTTAAGGGTTTGAATCGAGGTGTCGCTCGAGTACAACGTGGAAAGCCTCGTCGGCATGCAGCGCGGAGGCGGGGGCGCGGGCGGGTGCGGCGCGGGGAGGGCGCGCGGGCAGGGCCGGCGCCGCGCTCCCGCCACCGCGCGGTCTCAGCCACAGAACCACAGATCAAATGCAGTTGGGCCAGCTAGCTCTACGACGACAACGTAAACGACACAAAAAATCTTCAAACAATCAAAAGAACGAAAAACCAATCGTCGACTTTAAAAACGGAAACACCAACGCTAACGTCTAAATAAACATACAAGTATACGAAGGTGACGATTTAAATTTCTCCTTAAAGACTACCTTTGGTCTGTTTTCTGCTCACTAACCTTAGGCACAGGGAGAAGTTTTTGTGTACTACGACTGACCTGTAGCAGAGAGCGCTCAGGGCAAATACTATGAATACCCCCCCTACCACAGACATGAGCACCGCCACGAGGAACACCGTGTTCGAGCCGTGGTAGTTCTCTGCGTCCAAAGAGAAGGGTAAGTCACGCACGGGCCGGCACGCGCCGTGCCGCGCGGGCGGCGACAGCGCGCGGGCGCCGGCGCGACCCCGACCGACAACACCACACGCAGGCACGAGCGACACAGTGCGACAACACCGAGTTACCGGGGTTACCTGAAGCAGTACGCCATCCAGGCGAAACCCACGAACACGGACAGCACGACCGCGAGTAATAATAACACCATGTTCACGGTGCTCATCTTATTGCCCTCGGTGAGATCTGCAAGAGAGGGGTCGTCGGTCGGGGTTAGTGGCGCCGGACCGCCCGCGCTGTCGCCGCGCCGTCACGCCGAGCAATGCTCCCCGCTCTCATTTACGAGTACACCTACTCTAGTATAATTATTAATTAGATAAAAAGTGTTCTAACAAAATAAATGATCTCGGTAACGAAGAGCAGTGCTCGGTGTAGTTTTGCCAATAATTTAGTTTATACATCAATAGCAACTGAAAATACGGGGAACATTAAGAGGTAGGAAGGCACCTGAAATCATAAATCAGCGATACATATTAGTAGACACCAGACAAAGGAACTGTAAGAATAAAGCGAGAACTGTAAATTAAAAAACAACACAATTACAACATTTAAATAAATCACATCACGCACATTGAAGGAAACATTACAATATTTTTGTGTAACGTCCAATCTTTGTAAGCAGTAACACGACGTCTTGCTTTTGAAATTACAAGTTTAAAAGTCAGTTTTGTAGCTTAAAATGCTCAAATATAAACATTTTTAAGTAAGTGGCATGTAATTTCAATAAGATAAAGTATATTTAAGCATACACAAATTACAAGACATAGCGATACTGCTGACATTCAAAATATTACCTGCAATTTTATTTTACTGTATTTCTTTTCGATTTTAAATTTACACAATTACATGATAGTTTATATTATTTTTCTTTAACAATAATTTGAAAATGTATTAATAGTAAAGTAATAAGAAAGAATTAAATACAAAATAAAAATAACTGACACAAAAGCAAAACGAGGTTGTCAGATGTTTATTGAACAGCAATTCTATAATCTATTATTTTCTTCCGTTCCTGAGTGACTGACAACACACAGGTGAAACTACGCAGAGTAGAGAAATGAAATTTGACATGTATGCCCTTCAGGAGTGTAGGGGAGCAGTAAGAAAGGATTTTCCGAAATTCTTACGAGAACGAGAAAAAATGGAACTTCCCTTTTTGTTGTCCACGTTAATAAGCTTAACAGCTAAGAATCTCTTTTATCCTAAAAATCCTTTTTTTATTCTTGAAAAACGTGGAATTGGATTGACTTGACTAATTACATTTTTATCACAAACATTTTAGTTGGTAAAACCAATATAATTTATTCTAATTTCTTTGATGCTAGAGCATACGACAACGCTAAGTGATAAAGTAATAAAATCCATACGACACATTATGATAATCACCAATGGGTTCTTCAGTAAAAGGACAAATGTATCTAAATAAAAAGGGGTATCCAGAATCCCGGCCGAGTACAATATCTTCACAGATAAAGTTGGACCAGGCGGGTGGACAATAAATTCAAGATTATACTGTATTTTTTGCGTGGCTTTTCCCTATTCTTGCAAGTTGTTAAGAATAGTTTATTTTGTTGTGCGGATCAAGAGTGTACTCGGGTCGCATTAAGCTTTTGCGGAAACTTCAATCAAATATCTGACAGTTCTGCATGTTTTGTGTTTTTAGGAGCTTTAGCCAGGATTACATTTTAAATTGTTATTTTAATGTGTTCTTGTTTTTTCTTTTTAGTTTAGCTTACTTCGATTTTTGGTAAGCCCAGGATAGATTATTATATGCATAATTAATTCAACAAGATGCAAAATTATTATTTATTATTGTTTTTTAATATTTAAATGTAATCTCTGACTTCACTCTAGAATAAACTATAAAAAAGAAGAATAACACGACACATACATTTGTTACTGGATTCGACTCACCATACGGTGTTTCCTTCTTCGTCATGTTGTAGGCGGCTTTTGTGGCGTTTTCGGGTACCCAGGGCGTGGGTGATGGCGGCAGGGCATCCGGCTGAGAGCAGTCCGGCCCCGTCCAGCCGCGGTTGCACACGCACTTATTGAGATTAGAACAGGTCTGGAAATACATACAAGATAGGTGTTAGTCGAGGCCATAATTGAATCTTAGGATAATGGGTTTTATAATCTGTGATAACTGCAGCAGTGCAGTGTTGCGTTCCACCAGTTAACATGTAAATACAAGAAAATGCAACAGAAAGTGAGAAACTGAGTGTCTTAACACTGCTAATCTTTTTATGGTATATGATCCTAACCTATGTAATATACAACAATTATAAATCTCGACGTATTTAGGAGAAGAAAAAGTAGATTTTGCTAATATGTATATTTAAATTACCTAATCGTAGACTATACATGGTGATGGTATCAATTTAGCACTTTGTTTTAACCGAACCATCAATTTGTAGTCGTTAACACGCATCCCGCCAGAGGAAAATCCTCGCGAGCACATAATGCTAGGTCTGACAAATTCTTGCTGCGTCATGACGTTGATATTAATTTAATATTTTATTACAACGGCACTTCCAAATTCTGAATTTGCTGCGTATTTTATTTCATTATATTCAGATACAATAAATAAATGTAAAGCTACCCCAATTCTACAATAAGAATGGCCAAAATAGGTCGTCGAGTCTTCGTCGAGTATAATTTGCCGGCTTTTGTAGATATTTTGCCTATAGGAGTTCTTTTCAAAATAGCTTACGGATTTATTATCAGTCAATAAATTAATGGTAAAAATAGATGAAATATACACGATAAATTGATCGAAAACCACGTCCAACCATCCAATTAGGCGGTACGTGCTCCCTACTTCAAAATTCTTTATATTGAAACACAATTTTGTAAGCTTTATCTCAATCCAAGCTAGTTATGCGGGTTTTTGTATGCAGAAAGGAATTAACAATTCTGACTGACATCAAAGTCACAAGTTCAGATCAGAATGACTTTCGACCTGAATTTTGAGTGGTTAAATGCCATAAAATCAAATGTAAGACGTCAAAACTCGGAAAGTTGTTGAGGGATGAATTGCTGTGGAAGTTTTCGAATCGTCCATATTATAAAATAACTTTTACGGGATGTCTATGTTGACTTACAAAACTTTTGCCAACGGAGTGCTTAGATTTTCAACGGATTGATAAATAGAATATTAGCCGTTGCTCCAAATAAAATTTTTACATTTTAAAATTTGTATCTATAGCCATCATAAAAGTTAGTATACTGTGTATGTGTAAAATAATGGCTACAAAATGTTAGGAATATGTAAAAACAGAAATAAAAGGGAATTGGCATTTATGTCACAAATATAATTATTTTCATTTTATACTTTATTACATCTTTATTTACAGTGTAGATCAAAGAGATTGATTAGAGTGAATTGGGGTAGGGTATGTTCAGAGTCGAAAACATTTTCATTACACGAACAACATTATTCGAAGCGTAAAAATGCCTGCTACTCCGACATACCAATTAAATGCCACGGGTTTGGGCTTAAACAGAACTTTTGGGTTTCCACAAACCGCGAGAGGGATTTTGAATCATTTTCATACAAAACTTCACTTATACATGGTTAGTGAAACTAGTTGGGTAGAGTTAGTTGCCAATTGAAAAATTGATTACTTTTGGGACTACATAAAAGTTCATAAAAGGCACAAAGTGTGACTGTAAAATTGACTGGTTGTGGGATCAATCCCCACTCGAGGAGGTGAAATATTTATTTGAATTTATATTTCCATTTCTTCGCTCTGGTGCCAAGGCAAAGCTCGGCGTTGAGTACTGCCACTCAATACGCAATGTTTCCAGAACTGTTACACTAGTACTTGTGCGTATCCCTGCTGTGTGCGGGATATACCGTGAAGCTGATGGATTTTTCCTTTATTTGTATTGTATGTTCTTACTTTGTCGATAAAGAGCAAGGCAAAAAAAAAATGTAAAGAAAAAGTGAGAGGTAAGAGAGATAAGGGGAAGACGTCGGTTGAACTCCGAAAACAGTATCAGTATCAAAGATACTGGAGGAAGTTCAGATAAAAAACATGGGGACCCCCGGAGGGCATGTATGAAGAGATTGATGACAGTGGGCAAGACGAAAGAGGTGTGCAGAGCGTTGCATTTGGCGCTCCGTTCTCTCTGATTACCCCTATAGGGATACAGCGTAAAGCTAAGTTAAGTAAGGACTTATCTTACTAAGGAGTAACCGTAAATGGAGAACGACAACCAGCGAGTTCTTTATCTCTTCTTTCCGCCATCATTATATAACTATTATATTTACGGTCAGGCGATATGCCACTGCTAGTTTCAAATAAATATAGACGTATTATTTTTTTTCTACATTCTTAGAAACCGTAGCATTTCTTACGCGCAACACTTAGACCAATTAAAAGGAGAAGGTCAAACCAAGAGTTTTTTCTCCTCCTTACAAAACGTTATCAAAACACAGTTCGCCGGTCTAACCACGCGAGGCGTTGTTCCGTAGTTATCTGATTGTCAACGAGTGTACACTGGACAAACGTGATCTGAACGCAATACAACGTATGTACAGTATGCACAGTCTGTCTGACTGTATGTGAAGACCCGTCAGAGCGTGAAGGCACCACCGGCTAGGGGAGATGATTGTCAGTACTGTTTATACAAATACAGAAGCAATTGGCAATGCGGTGATGCTGATGTTTACGTTATCATTCCCATTGGTTGGATATTTTGGTATTTTGGAAAGCAGAGAACGAAATGTTTTATCACTTGGTTCTCTTTGCCTATTGTGTTATGTATAGATTAAAGCTTAGCATCAGTTTTGTAGTTTCCGCCATTAAAAGACGTTGTATATAGAATTATGAAATGTAATTATAATTCAAACATGTTTTTCTCTCAATTAATATTTAAGTTTTCTTACATAAAGTACACTAATTATGTTAAATTTGTTTAAATTAATTTATATACATATATACATCTTTCCTTGACAATCCTCCTTTCAATAGTGAAAATCGTATGCAAATCCAATCTGTCATCAGTAGTTTCTGAGATAAGCCCGAAATAAACAAACTAAGAGAAACTCGAGGGAGAGATAGGGGCCCCTTTGGTGAAAGCAAATGTCCTCAATTCCTGGCTATAGTTACGAAATGAAGCGTTGAGTGGAAATCGAATCTACAACCGTCGCGCACATGTGCCCCTGGGCTTCAACAGCCTCATGTCCTATCATCATTAGTCTACTATATATGTAAATTGACACAGCAATCAGACAAGATATGAAACAAACAAATTACAATAACAACGCCCAACTTTATCATGTGAAACTAATTAAAACTTGATGCCGGCTTTAATCACATAGTAAGCTGTACGTGCGATATTGCGTAGCGCTGTCTCCACGCACTCCGCTGTCACAGTTTATTCGTACGGGTGAAATTTTTAAAATTACTATAGTTTAGGGGCTAGAATGGAAAAATCAAAATTAAAATAGTCCTTATTCAATTTGGCTATTACAAACACTTTTGAATCGTTAAGTTAGTTCCAGAAAAGTCAGCAGTAAAGGCAGTTAAAGGCAGTTCTACAGAGAAAAGCCGGCCGTCTGACTGTTACATACTTAGAAAGAGTCAATTATTATGATTTCCTCGCTCTGTTAGCAAGATAAAGCGCGGTGTTGAGCACCGTCGCTCGATTCACAATATCTTGAAATTTAGGTGGAAAGTGATGAAATGGGATGTTTTCACACAGGGTTCTCTCTGTATATCCTGCTTAACGAAGAAAAAAAAATCGGTCAAATAAATTGTCAAATCTTCAGATGCCAGATAAATGTCATAATAATATTAATAATAATTATTGTAAGCAAATCTTACCATATAAACAATTAACCAAAGTCAGTCAAATACGTCGTTGTAATTGAAAATCTTTGAACAACATCCTGCCTGTACATAGAGACAGAGTGTTCTACCTAACATACAAGTAAATTAATAGGCAACAGCTAACTTTCTATAAATCTATTAATAGTTAAAACGGAATTGTCAAAAGCACGCATGAACTTCGAAAATCGCTTATTCCGTAGAATAAAGACACAAACGGCGTTAAACTCCGACACCTGACAGGCTCTACAGTAGATGATTCGTTCCGTTCCCGACTTGCCGGTACAAGACAATTTAACTTGTTAAAAACTTAAATCTTTCTAAGTTACATACGAGTATACTTGCGTTCGAACTAAAATTTATTGTGCGGTTAAAGTGTTTGCCGGTTTTGTTTATTGTTTTGATATTTTGCTGAATTTGGAACTTCTTCATGTTCAGACGAACGTGTCACTGCCCCGGCACAGCGTCTGGCTGTAAACAACGATTGTGTGTTCGATTCCCACTCAGGATTACAAATTATTTACATTTACTGCTGTGTGCGGGATACAGCGTGAAGCATGATGGATTTTTCCTTTATTTGTATTGTAAGTTCTTACTTTTTGGTTAAAGAATAGCAAAAAAAAATGTAAAGAAAAAGTGAGAGGAAAGAGAGGTAGGGCGAAACGTTGGTTGACCTTCGAAAACAGAATCAGTATCAAAAATATTGGAGGAAGTTCACATAAAAAACATGGGGACCCCCAGAGTCTCTCTCTCTCGGCTCTTCATTTCCTTGCTTTGGTATCAAGACAAAGGCGTTTATGGCGGCGAGGGTTCCCCCAGTCTACGTGCAATATATCAAAAATAGGTGGTACTATGAATCCACATTTTAATTTGAAAAATAAGCGTGAAAAGTAAATATGTGAATACATACAAGTGTTATAATAAAACTATACAAAATAGAAATTGAACAAATTGTTGCGAGCAAACTTTAGAAATCGCAGTTTTAGTTATAAAATGACTTGAATATTGAGCTTAGGTTTGAACTAGTATCAAAGTTCACGTAGAATATAATAGAGTGCAGCAATTTGATCATACATAGTTGCCCGACTAGCGTGCCGCGTGTCTTTGTGGTGTTTGTTTATTTCATTGTTAGTCTGTCCTGGTTTCAAGTTGTAACGAGGTTTGTTCATCAGGGATGACGTTGAATTTATTTGAATATGACTTTATATCTCCAATTCATTATATATAGAAATATTATCAATTATTTATATGAGGAGATTATATCATCAATTATCAATTATTTATATGAGGCCAGTCGTGGTGCAGAGGCACAAACGTGCGACTGTAAGCTCGACAGGTTGTGAGTTCGATCCCCGCTCGAGGTTATATATTATTGCTGGGGTCTCGACATGCCTCCAGTACTTGGCGGAAAGTGGGAATCGGAAGTGTCTTAATGGGAACGGACTGTATTAATACTAGGTTCCCATGTCTCTTTTAATATTAACTATACTTTTATGTCAGATTTACACAATTATCGCATTAATTATATAGACAGAGGAAACTAAGACTAAGTAAAGTAAAAAAAATCTATATATATATATATAATAAAATTGTCACTGATTCCTGTCTGTACATATAATACATACGAGAAAGTATATTATTGAGGGCATATTAATGTAATAGAACCCAATAAAAGATTTTACAATTTTTGGGTAATTATGTGTGCGTTTCTGCGCGATAATCTTCGAAATGGCTTTACCGATTTTGTGGATGTTATTNGGAAAAATCTTTTAAATCGCCACCGATTTAAATAAAATCTGAAATTTAGACGCTTAAAAATATTTCATTGAACACATGTTTCATGGGTTATTAGAATTCACCCTTAAATACGCAAGCGAAGCTGCGCGCGTCCGCTAGTCTCTATATAAATTTACTAAATTGTTTTCAAAAAGTCAATGGTGGCGCAAGGGCCCAAGTATGTAACTGTAAACGCGACTGGTTGTGGATTCAATTCCTTCGAGGAAATGAAGTATTACATATAATTTCCTATTTTCCACTCAATATGCAACACCTCGAAATTTGGGACGGAAAGTGGTGAATGAGTGTTTTAATTCCATTTACCTCTATCTGCCATATGTGGGGTACAGCGTATTAGTACAGTATTTTATTTTATTTTATAAATAACTAGCGGACCCGGACGCGGCTACGCCTGCTTGAAATATAAGAATATAATTTCTATAGAAATATAATTTCAATCTAGATGAAATGCTAAAAGTGACTATTATATTTATTTTCATAAGGATGAATATCAAAATGACGCGGTAACGAACGCGGTCGCGTAGCGACGACGGTTGTTATTAACATGGCAGAATAAACTGCATGTCAAATTAGAAAGTATTTTAATTTATTAGTACATATGTGTAATGTAATGTTATATAGCCTATAGCACTTCTGAAGAATGCAGCTTTCATACAAAACAAAAACAAAGTAAATGGGACCAGTAGACCAGAGATCTTAGCGTTCAAACAAACAAACAAACAAACTCTTCCGCTTTATTATATTAGTATAGACATAACTTTGAATATATGAATGCACTCCAGTTTAAATTGAATCCACAATCATAGTAGTGGATAGTGTGATAGTGTCATAAAAATGAGGGTGAAATGTAAATATGTGAACATATACAAGTTATAATAAAAATATACAAAGTAGAAATTGAACAAATTGTTGTGAGCAAACTTTAGAAATCGCAGTTTTAGTTATAAAATGACTTGAATATTGAGTTCAGGTTTGAACTAGTATCAAAGTTCACGTAGAATATAATAGAGTGCAGCAATTTGATCATACATAGTTGCCCGACTAGCGTGCCGCGTGTCTTTGTGGTGTTTGTTTATTTCATTGTTAGTCTGTCCTGGTTTCAAGTCGTAACGAGGTTTGTTCATCAGGGATGACGTTGAATTTATTTGAATATAACTTTATATGTCCAATTCATTATATATAGAAATATTATCAATTATTTATATGACGAGATTATATCATCAATTATCAATTATTTATATGAGCCCAGTCGTAGTGCAGAGGCACAAACGTGCGACTGTAAGCTGTCGACAGGTTGTGAGTTCGATCTCCACTCGAGGATGTATATATTGTTGGGTTCTCGACATTTGATGCCTCCAGTATTTGGTGGAAAGTGGGAAACGGAAGTGTCTTAATGGGAACGGAGTGTATTAATACTAGGTTCCCCTGTCCCCTTTAATGTTAACTATATTTTTATGTCAGATTTACACAATTACCGCGTTAATTATATAGGCAGATGAAAGTTAGACTAAGTAAAGTAAAAAAAATCTATATATATAATAAAATTGTCACTGATTCCTGTCTGTACATATAATACATACGAGAAAGTATATTATTGAGGGCATATTAATGTAATAGAACCCAATAAAAGATTTTACAATTTTTGGGTAATTATGTGTGCGTTTCTGCGCGATAATCTTCGAAATGGCTTTACCGATTTTGTGGATGTTATTTCAATCGGTTCATAAATAAAAAATATATATCAATTTACTTTCCCACGCAGACGATGTCGCAGGCCTAGCTAGTCTTTACTATTTTTCCAGTTGTATTATTAAAAAAATATTTCTAACAAAATATGTCCGCCGATCATAAAAGTACAATTTTACACAATCTATAGCAATATCTAGAAAGTAGAAACAATTTAGAAGGGGAGTTAGTTTAATTGGAATTTGTAACTATTACAAATTAGACTTGGACTGTTTAAATCGAAGTTAGACGCCAATTACAGATAACTATTTGGATTATTGACTGGTAGAATACATTTGTATATTAGAATAATATTGTTTATTAAATATCTCGGGAACTGTAGTGGCGTAGCAGGTCAATCTGATTATATACTAAAATGTTTTGGGTTCAATTCCCATTGTCAGTGAATACACTAATTAATATTCTTTAGTTTCTACAGTTTGTTAAGACCAAACCTGATGTTGATTGTCATTAGGTACTCAAAATTCAATAGTAATAAATTCAGAGGCTACTATATATAGAAAGATAAAATGTCTAAGACTAGATTTTCTCTGCCCATCCCGCATAAAGATAGTTTTTTAAGAAGAACTATCAAAATGACATAGGATAAAGAGTACTGTTTATTCTATCGAAAGTGAACATACCACTTGATGGTTTACAGTCAGTTCCAGTGCGCCAATAAGCAGAGGATATCTAGTTTTAAGAAATTAACTGCGCGCATTTTCACGACTTGAGACCAGAGAGAGGGAGAGAAAATGAAAAAAAAAAATCAATATCCCAAGAAGGACTCAAACATGCAACCGTCGTGTCTACAGTCAGATGCTCAGTCGTTGACCGCCTTTTTCAGCAACAATAAATTTCACGCACTCCAACCACGAGTTTAGTAAAGCTATAGAACCAGTGTATTCTGTTTACAAACGCGTTATCTACTTTGCGGTGACATTATATTGCTGTGCTATCTCGCATGTAAAAGCTGCGAAATTCTCGAAACTACCTACCTACTGTGCGTATCCACAAATGTGCTGCTATTTTGAGGAAATAGATATGGTGAAAAATGTTTTATATATATATAAAATAGAAAAAAATAAAGTCAACTTGATAACCTTCTTTTCTTACAGAAGTCGGTTAAAAATAGAGGCCGTCGTAGCCCAGCGAAGCGTCTGAATATAAACGCGACGATTATACGTTCGATTTCCACTCGAGGAAATGAGTTATTTTAATTTTCTTGCTCTGGTAACAAGATAAAGTGCGGCGTTGAGTTTTGTCACTTAACACATACCTATTGGGCGAATTGGGCTTGATAAGTAAAATATCGCGATTATTTTTCCTAGTAATTGGTATTCAATTTAAATTCGAAAAAAGCAGTTTTTTTAGAATTCACCCCCTAAACTGAAAATAATTCGTGTAGTTCGAGCAGGCGAAACCGCACAGGTCGGCTAGTATTATTATAAGATTTTCCTTCATACAACAAACAGAAGCTTCATCCAAAGCATCACGAATCACACGTGGACTATACCTTTACTATACAATCTGTCACTGTTATGTTTGTGCAGAGGTGATGCAAGTTTTAATCAGCTCCCCGTAGTTTTCGAGCTTAATTATTGTGGACATGGATGGCACTGTGTACATTGTAGTGGGTACAAAGCATATTTTAATACCCTAAAAAATAATTTTCATACATATATTTTGACCGGTTTTAATGAGAGTTTTACGATTTTTATTTTGCTTCTGTTTGTTTGTCGTATTGATGTGTGGATTTGTAATGATCGTTTGACTTTTTGAATTTTACAACATTTAATTTTTTTAATTTGTATTGGAAATACGTGTATATTAAAAATTTATGTTTTAAAACATACAATGGGTCCAGAGTTCAGAAAGTTTTAACATAATCATTTCCATCCATCCATCCATCCATCAGCCTTTCAACGTCCGCTGCTGGACATAGGCCTCCCCTAATTCTCGCCACTCCGTCCGGTCCTGCACCCTTTGAATCCAGCGGATTCCCGCTGTCTTTTTAAGGTGGTCGGTCCACCTGGTTGGAGGGCGGCCTGTGCTCCTTTTGCCGAGACGTGGACTTAAACATTTAAATCTTGTAAAATATACATTTTCCTCTAAGAAATCGAATCTACTACAGTACTGTGCAATCGAGCACATCTGGGCATACGAGAACACGAATCGTCAAAATGGTAATCTTGGATCTACTTAACATAGTAAAGCAGAGTTTAAGGAATGCTATTTTGTATACGGAGTGCTCCGAGAGCTCGTTCCGCTATCTCGTCGCTTGTAAATGCATCTGCTCCCAAAATTTCGTAACTCTTGCAACATTTGGTTATATCCAATTCGATTTAACTTAGATTCGCTTTTGATGTTTTAAGTTTGCTTTTCGATTCTGTAGATTTGTACAATACTTCTTAATGTGGGTGGGATTTAGTTTTACTTGTATGTTAATAGTTTCTTATTCCTACTTTTTGTTCGACTTTACGCTTTGTAGTCTATATAGCAGGGTAGCAAGGGAGAACCTGGTGTCAAGACACTCTGTTCTTCACTTTCCACTGGATAATAAGATATTGCATGTTAAGTGCCAGGACTCAACGTCGCGCGTTTTCTTCCAAGATCGTGGAAACGGAATTTCATTCCCCAGCGATGATGTTATTAAAGAAATATTTTTAGACCACATTGTTATTATTCATAGAAACGAACACTCAATGTCTGGAAAATTCGGTGGATAATAGAAAAAGTAGTGTCTTAACGCCTGGTTTTCTCTGTATTTTCGAGAATGACGAGATTTGTCACTTAGTTGCTTAAAATGAAGAGGGTAACAAAATAGAGGCTTAATATGAAGAAAAGCTAAATATATTTCAGGACAAACGATACAGGCAAGTCATCTTTTTGTTTACTTATTTCTTATTTATCGTAGCGGCGTGACAAACAACAAGAACTTAATAATAAAGTAGTTCATACATATTACTCATGTGATATTTTTTCCCAGTGTTTTACCGAGCAGAAATATTGCGCTTTTTTCAACAAGACCTCTCCGTTTCATTGTATTTAAATAATTCAATCAAACATAAATTTAATCCACCATTCGTCGCGTTACTGTTACCGTTACCGTTACCGTTCGCCACGAGGGCCTCGAGAATAATATTATTCGTTTTTAGGTTAAATCAAATAATTGATTTCCTTACTATGCAATTTCTCCAAATGGTCAAATAGTGGCTACCTCACAAAACATAAGGGACATATGAAGCTAAATAAAAAAAATCTATTTTTCGGATTTTGAAATTTTTAAATCTAAATATATTTTTTTTGATACATCCTGCTAATACCTATTATAAATGTGAAAGTTTTGTGTGGATATTTGTTCAACTTTCATGCAAAAAACACTGAACGAATTGAAATGAAACTTTAATGTTTAAAGTAAAACAGCTTATATATAAGAACTAGCGGCCCGCTCGCGGTTTCACCCGCATGAACTATGTTATTATTAATTTCTGTCTCCATGACTACGTTCTAGTGACGTCTATGCAAAATTTGAGACTCCTAGAATTTGTAGTAACAAAGTTTCATAGAAACTTTCGACCCCAAAAACAACCCCTTAGAAGTCGAATATTGCAAATTCCCGTCTTAGCGAGCACCTACGTCNCTTGGTTTGAATTGAATTTAATTCAATTAAACATCAATTTAATCCACAACAGTTGCGTTACCGTTACCGTTACCGCTCACCACGAGAGCCTCGAAAATAATATTATAAGTTTTTAGTTTAAATAAAATTGATTATCAGAATATATCAGAATAACACATAGATCACAATTTATGTAATTATATAAATTTAGTATAAGCGGGCAAAGCCGCGTTTAGATCACTAGTAATATTTATAAAAAACACGACAGTCAATAACTAAGAAAACATTTTTTTTTCTACCTGGCATTACATGTAGGATGAAATAACTAACTAGCCCAAAAACGTTAGAAGCTTGACCCAAACTTTGCTGTGAGCTTAATTCAAAACGAGGTGTTAATTACAAAAGTATAAGTTCGTATATAAGATTATCCGACAACGAGAGTCGGATCCGTTGCCAAATGGGCAAACTTTTGACGTATTATCTGTCCGTTTGTCGTTCCTTTATAATGTTATATTTTAATGAAAGTAGGTACTAATATAAAATCCTTATTTTATTTCTTTTTCATTTTTCGTACACTGAAAATTAATGTAGAGATAAATCACTCTACTACTGCTTCATTAAAAAGACTGTTTTTTCGTCATGCTCTAAATTCTGGATTTCATATTGTTATGTAAAAATCAGTCATTCAAAACTTTTTTATATAATAAAAAGCTTATATAAACTGAAATTACTTTTATGTAACGTATTGCAAATACTATGGTTATTTCTTTAATTTTAAAAGTTTTACGAAGGCCGTCTCGTGCAGTGGCGCAGTGGCACAAGCGCGTAACTGTAAACGCGGTGGTTTTGCAATCTTTTTCCACTCAAGGTAGGGAACGGAGTGTCTTAACACTACATTCCCAGGTTCCCTCTAATTACCCTGCTATATGCGGGATACAGCGTGAAACTAAAAAAAAAGGTTTCGTAAATAAAAAATTAAATCAACCTCCGCACACTTTAAATTAAGAGTAATTACAGCGCTTGTAGACTCAGATAGGGTAAGCTTACCATAGTAATATAATATAAAAGGTAAAAGGTAAGGTAAAATGTAAGGTAAAATTTTATACAAAATCTATTTCACTATGAACAAGTTATAATTAATAGGGTCCGAGCCAGCGGCGGGTCGATTAAATAATATTGAATTAAATCAGCTACGAGTAGTGCTACGCTAACTACGCTTTAACGGAAGACATACTTCGTGATTCTGGGCGTTGTTGGAACTTACCTTACCTAGTTGGTATATTATATTGGATAGGTAAAAATAAACTGGTGTTTGAGTAAAACTGGAGGGTAGGTAGGCAAAGGCACGAGTGATTGACTGTTAATGCGACAGGTTATGGGTTCGATTTCTACTTGAGGATAATAAAATATTAAATATTTTTTTTATTTCCTCGCTCTGGTACCGAGGCAAAGCGCGATGCAATGCATCCAGAATTCAGCAGGAACCTCTGTTCCTGTCTTAACACTAGGTTCCCAAGTTCTCTCTGTACCCTACTACCCTGTAATGGGCCCACCTACATATTTTTTCGGCACAGCGTCTGTCTATTAACGAGACGACCTTGGGTTCGATTTCCACCCGTGGTAAAAAAAATAATTTGCCTTGCGTAAACATACCTTTTATACAATACTAAATATATAATTATATATAACAATAAAGATATATAATATAACTAGGTAGTTATTTATAAAGTCAGACCACACTTCTACCAACTTTCGCCATTTGCACTTGCTTTAAGGGTTATTACTTCGCGTTATACGAATAAGTTATTAATACAACACCTTACTGTTTATGTTTATATAGACATTGTATATTACGACTTTAAAGGCATTAGAAGCTTATTTCTTGTTCTTTTCAGTTTAGGCTAAGTGAAAAAAAAGGTGTTATAAATTAATGTTATGTAAGTTGAAGAGAAACGGTTGTGAGAAACATTACCACAAAAAAATCATGTTAATTATTTTTTTAAATTCATCCTGTAACCCTCATGTAGAAGGGTAAGCAGAAGGAACCTAGTGTTACGACATTCCATTCCCCATTCTCCTTCAAATGCCGCCCTTTGCCTTTCTTGTTAGCGAGAAAATGAAAAAAACACACACACACTGTTCCATTGCACTACGACGTTCTGGCAAAACTATATTTATATTATTATATATATTATTTGTCTGGCAATCCGGATCCGGATAAAGTACGTAGTTAGGTAGAAAATTAATAACATTGGTTTAAGAACTTTTCTTCTTCAGATTCTCCTTGCGTGGTAGATGTCTTAAAAATAAACAGCTGATAAAGATATTTTATTTTTCACTTCCATATTTTAAGTATAATATGAGTTTTCGCTTAAGAAGTTTTCCTAGTAACCTTATAAAGAAGTACGCTAAAAAGTTATAGCATTTTAACAACTTTTCGTACAAAAATATAAACATGCATACGTTAAAGTCGTTTTATAAGGTCAAAGGGTGGAACGGAAGGGTGGGAACGGAGTGTCTTAACACTAGGTTCCCAGGTTCCCTCTTTTTACTTTGCCATATGGGGATACAGATTGTTTTAAAAAAAATGTATGGTTTTCTAATCCTTGGTAATTTAGCCCAAAATTTATTTCAAACATAGCTAAAAACTGTTTTATATTAAAAAATCTAATAACTTACCCCTTTCGCAGAACATTCATTATTATTGTGATCCGTGGGGCATTTAGTGTGGTCGATGTAAGGGAAGATTGAAGTGCAGGTTTGATTTACGCACACGAGGTTGTCCCCGCACGGCGTCCCATCCATCACCAGACCCAATCGACCGATCTCCGAATATTCTGGTAGTCCTGTCGTTGCTCTGTAACAATAATAAAAACCCTTGAGAATGTATTTTTGTTATAGCTTCACGGTGTATCCCGTATATAGCAGGGTACAGAGGGAAGATATTATTAAGATACTCCGTTTCCCGTATTTCTTTTGTATTTCTTTTCTTTGTCTTGTTACCAGAGCGAGGATTCAATAATTCATTCCTTCTAGTGGAATTCGAATCCTTAACCATCATGATTACATACAGTGAAAAAAAACCTTATGAAATTTCTTCTTTGTTAAGACAAGGCAATTGTGTAGATCGGAAGTAGGTCTAAGGTAGTTCAATGTTGTTTAGTTAGCAGTTTTGGACAAGTAAAAGATTCCTTAAGAATTTTTAAAAATACAGAAATAAAAAAAATATGCTACTTTTGTTATATTTTCTATGCATTAGTAAATAACTGTCAGTCAATAATATTTTTTGACATATATAGATTTGATGTATTTGTTACTTGATCCAAGGAACTCTTGTTTACATTCTTCTACCAAAATAAACAGTTTTTAAACAATAACTAAACTAGAGCAATACTCACTTGCAATCATATTCGTTTCCCTTTATAGTAATGACCGTCCTGGTGTAGTACTCGTCCATGCCCGGCACCACCGGGTATCTGTTCCCTGACTGACATTGTAGCGAACCACATCGCACGTTCCTGGGTTTAATGTAATCTTATAAGCATTTATCATATTAAAGTAATATATTAGAATAATAGGTTTAGAAGAGTAGGTTTTATTTTTTTAATTTAAAATTTTCATTTTCTTCGCTCTGGACACCAGAAAAACATTGTTAATGTTAATATTTAAATATATAATATTTTTTATAATTATTATTTATTTTTTAAACGTAAAACCTAATGAAGTGCTTTCTGCGATTGTCCAAGCAATTAGTTTAGCCTAAACTTATAACCTATACATAAAGTTATAACTTAAGCTACCGAGCGCTATATAAAATAACATAAAATAACTAAAGACGTCACTGATTCGTACATAGATGTAAAAACCCGGAAGACCATGTCACAACTGTGTAAGCATGATTTATACGACGTCCAACCATACTAAATTACAGCTTTTTACAACCAAAAGTCTTGCTAAAACCGCTGCCAGATAGACTTGGCAGAACTATGAGGGTTCCATGTTTTATGGTATGGTATCCAAAAAAGAACCATTTTTTTCATTGAAATTGTATAATTAATATATAACTGTCTGGTATGCCTCGAAAATGCTACTTATAAAAATAATTGCGAAAAGATAAAAAAAAACGTTAAAAAAACGTATTATTTATTAAGATAGTAAAATCATAAGGTGTTCTTAATCTAAAAAAACCTTCTGAAACTACAGACAACTTACTCAGAGTCACATTTCATATAGTTTCCACCATTGTCTTTTCCACAATGCCCCGTGACGGATCCCTTGGAGTTGAATTGTTCGAAACATTCCTTATCTGCCCCATTAGACCCTGTGCCCCATATCTTTTCGCACTGCGCAGACAACGTAGGGCACTGTCCGGCGAAGCAGTACCCCTTGCTGGTCTCGCATGCTTCACCGTTCTTCTTATACGCGTCGGTAGGGCAGGAACCGGAAAGACCAGTGCAGGATTCTTCGAGATCACACTCGTTCGTCGCTTCACGACATGTTACTCCTCGGGGCTTTAGCTGTAAGTATTCATATTTATATATTTTATGTGTTAATCTAGACAATAACATTTTATTTTCATCCATTTATGATTAGAGCTAGATATAATGTGTTATAATTAGTGTGAGAGTGTGAGTGTCTTAACACTAGGTCCCCTCTGCCTACCCTTCTGTATGCGGGATATAGCGTGAAGCTGAACTAAAAAATATATCTACTCTATAACTTGCTTACCTGACATCGTTCACAACACTCTCCCTCAGCGCACTGTGCCTCCTTGGTCAGTCTGCAAGTGAAAGGATCACAGCACGGGTTGAGGTGTTGGCACTCCGATATGGTGCCGCAGTCGCACTCTTCACCCTCATCTAAACGACCGTTGCCGCATTGACGATGTACAACCAACTGGCATGGAAAAATATTACAATTAAATTATTTTATATAAAAATATGGTAATAATATAAGGTAGATGTTGTAGTAGGAAAAAAATTATTTATGGGGCTGATTATGAACCTGAATCTTTTTGATTATTCATTTGAAAAAGTAAGCTTCTTTCGAAGTAATTTAACGATAATAGTATGATTGAGACCGTCGTGGTGCAGGGACACAAGCGTGCGACTGTAAACGTGATGGTTTTGGATTCGATGCAGACTTGGGGGAATGAAATATTTAAAATTTTCATTTCTTTGCTCCGGTAATCAGGCAATAACACAGCTTTCGCCGCTCAATACGCAACGCCTTGCGAATTTGGCGGAAAGTGGGTAACAAAAGTGTCTTAACGGGAACGGAGTATCTTAACACTAAGTTCCCAAGTTCCCTCTACCTACCATGCCATGTGCGGGGAATATAAAAAACCAAACCTACTAATCTAACCCTATTTATTAAAGGAGTTTATATAAAAAGTAGATTTCGATCTGAGATTAATTTTCTCATGTTCTAATTAAGCCCACTCATAAATATGAGCGTCGCTTAATAAAAATCCTGTTATAATCCGGCATAAGGGGTCGTTTAGATTAACTTCTTATAATATTTGACTTAAACTCTAGCAGTAAAAAGCTTAGTCTCGGTCGGTATATAAAATAGGTCACCGAGAGTGGGCCGAGTTAAAGAATAAAACATCGTAATTTAACTTCCATTCTTCACAGTTCCCGCTTTTGCTTGGTAATTAACTTAATTCCATTGAATATGGCTGGCGTAAGAGGTTTCGGGACCTTGAAAATGTATGCACAAATTATACAGGCGTATTCAAAGCGCGAGTACAATTATATGTAGATTATGTATTTAAGAATTTAAATGTCTGTCTGACGTGAATATTTTCAAGTAAGCTCATTGTTGTAGATTTTTTAAAATATTTTTCAGTAAAATATTATGTTGGTATTGTTTAACATATTTTAATTTTAATTGTTAGAAAAGAAGCTGTATTATATGTATATTAAAAAAAATCTAAATGTACACACTGAAATTGTTGTTAACAAAAGTCTCAATAAATACTAAACAAAAATATAAGCAAAAATAAGAGAAAACCAACCAAAGCCGAAGCTTTTAAAAACCACTGAAAAAAAATTTTACAACCGAATACAAAAAACATAAAAAACGTCCCTAATCGATAAATATGTAACGCAAATCGATAGCCCCGTAGCCGCGTAGCGGCGTAGCCTCGTAGGACCGTAGCGGCGTAGCGGCTATGTAAATTTATTCCAATATGAACGGTCTACGGTCCCTACTCGTATTATATATTCGCAAACGATGAGATAATTCCGAGGGAGGCCGATATTACCATAACTTTTATTAAAGGAGTGGGCAAGACAAACAATGCCACCGTTAATTTTCGACCTAGATATCTGTTTTGCATCCGAATGACGGGAGTCGTGTTTGAATTGTCGTTTTATAGGTGTTAGCTCAATTGTAGTAGGGACTTTGAAATTATCTTTTATGTTTAAAAGGGATAAATTAATCATTATTAGACATAGATGCTCTAAATACCATAAGATAGAATAACCTATGTCATTCGTTCAAATAAAGCTATGCTTGACAAAAGAGACCAGTGGAAGAAAAAACAAATAAATATTTTTTGGTAGAGATTCAGGAGAATAGAGAGAAGGTGTCGTTGTCTATTATTCAATTATTCAAACAATTTCAATTCCGGTGTCAGAGAAAGTTAATGAAAAGTTAAAACGTAATTGCACACTTAATTTCGTACCTAGAAATCTATTTAGCATCCGAATGCCCGCGATAATGGCCGGTAGCAATGACGCTGTTGAAAAGTTGTTGGAAGTTGGGTTTGTGGTGAGAGGTGTCGGGGAACTTTTACTTGTTCAATTATAAACGCGAACTTCATTGGAGGGACAAGGGGTAAGTGCGATGTTTGGAGAATCGATGTAATAAGCATTTTTTTTATTTAAAAATGTATTAAATAAAGTATTATGAATAATATTTTATATAGTATACATTAAAATGTCTTAGCTAAGTAATGATAGAGAACATTTTGTTATAATTGATATTTTTTACAATTTATTTTATAATACAATCAAAATAGTACTTTTATACATGAATAGCCCAAGTCTTTTAATTCTGACTTTTCGAAAACAACCGAGAAAAATTGCGAGACATCCCTAACATTAAACACGTTCCATCTAAATAACCATGGCATCATATTCCACCTAAACTATAGCTATCAAAAATTTTAATGAACGAACTATTCTAAAACTTGTATTTTTCACAAAAAAACCTTCAAAGGTAAAAGTTGCGAACCAAAATTCTGTTTAAGCTACAAACTTTAATTGATTCAAAAATGTATTAGGAACTAGCAAAATATTCTCAAAGAGCTCGAACACCGACTAACTCATGAGCTGTAATAGACCTAAGCTTCATTTAAACGGTGCCCCGTCGCATAGTTTACTTCGTTAGGAATTTTACAAGTGCCAAGAATTCTCAATACGGACATTTTGCATCGCCTTCCAGCGGCGCCTGTTGTTGGGCCTGGACTGTGTTTGCTTGGAATTTCTTACAGACCTGTGCATTTTTAGCAAAAATATTATTTCTTCGAATATTATTTTGTATTTTGTGTTTTTTTCTTTTATTAAGACTGCAGTGTGAAAATATTTTATATATTTTGAAGTTGGATTTGGTTTAAATGTAATATTCGTAATGACGTCTATGCTATCTATATCACAGAGAGAACGAAGAGAGGGCATTTTAAATTTACGAAGACCACTAATAATAACATTTTCCATTTGTACAGAAGTATTAGTACTAATGAATGAGCACTCTTCATTTCATCACTATCACATACAATTTGGGTTAGAAAATAGGGGTCGATAGAGAAATTTGATAAAATCAGATGCAATTTCCACAGTCCTTGGCTAACAATTCACTAGCTAAGGTTACTGTTAATTTAATTACTGCTAGCACGCTTTACTTAATTCAATAAACATTGAATCTACATGTAGCAGAATAGGCAGAGAGTCTAGTGTTAAAATACTCTGGTTCTCACTTTCTGTCGAATTCTGGTGGCATTGCATGTTGAGTAGCGGAACTCACCTCGCCTCGACACCAGAATGAAGTAATAAAAAAAAAAAAACTACATTTCAATTCCTCGAGTGTAAGTCGAACCCATAACCTGTCGCGTTACAGTCACACACTTGCACCCCCGCGCCAAAACGTCTAACAACAAGCATATTCAGAGTATAATTGTTCTTTCATCCGTGCAACAACATTACAAAGCCATACCACTCCCATATTAAAGGCGTATCTTACTTGGAAATATAATACAAGTTAGTCTCACCTCATTAGGTTTATTGAGCAAGCACAGCCCTTGGCCGATGCGTAGTTCATTGATGTAGTCGTTTTTGGAGCATTCGGAAAACTTGTAGGGCTGTATGTTTTCTAAGCCGACGATAGATTGTGCCATGATGCAGCCGTGCCAGTCGCGACAGAAGCAGTTGTCTCTACCGTCGTCGTGACCCATACCTAGAGAAAAAATAGATTTGTATATATTTTTTCTATATTCTTCATATATCAGGAAAGGAAAAAAAAATACTTATTAATTATTTTATATATTTAGTTACCTATCAGTTTGTATTCTGTTAAAATCAATGCTAAATGCTACACTTCATATCATAAATAAGCTTCAAAAATTAAATATTTTAAATATAACCCTACAGTAATATTGGAACTTATGAGGTACATTCAATTTAGCATTTTGTAATACAAATACATACATACATGCATAATATATATTGAAATTGAATTTCTCTTTGTAAAAATAGATGTGAGGAATAACATTTGCCTATCAATGAGCATCATGAATCAAATTTGAAAACATGAATCCAATATATCCCCAAAACCTGTGTATTAAGCAGTTCTTTAGAACTTGTAAGTAACAAGTAAAATAATATTAGAAATATTGCAAATTTATTATCATATTTTTTTTATAAATTAGATAGTAATTGATAATGGAAAAGAATGTTCTATGCTATATTCATCCTCTTTTAAATAATACAAATTTTAATTTAACGTTATTAAAAATCAGCTTCACGCTGGATCCCGCATACAGCAGGGTAGGTAGAGGGAACCTAATGTTAAGACAGTACGTTACTTTTTTAACGTAATTTTTCAATGCTTTTTGCATATTATAATGAATAATAAAAGAAAATCTTACCAATATTGTGACCGATCATATGCGCCATAGTACCAGCCAGGAGATGAGGTTCGTAAGCGTTAGTATCCACGGATATGCCAACCGACTTCGGAGTGCACATCGTGTCCGGTACCGATATGCCCGACTCTCCCCCAGGGAAATTTTGGCCGCTGGAAAATGAAAATGAAATTAGCTTACGCTATTCTTAGGCTGATATCAAATGCAATGGAAGTTAAAATTAGATATGGAATATATACCTATTAGTTTTTTTTAGATAATAATTCTAAAGTATATATAGGCATAGCATGTGACTATGTATAAATACTACACAAGCTAGGTTGTGGGTTCGATACATACTCGGGGTAATTAATAATTTTCATATTTTCGCTCTGGTAAGAAGACAAATCGGGGCGTTGATTTACGCCATTCAATTCAAAATTAAGGAATGGTGTCTCAGCAGCAAGTTTCCAGGTTCCCTCTGGCTATTCCGTTATGTGCAGGATACAGCATGAAGCTAAAAATATCTGATTTCCAATAAAAATACAAAATTTACACGATTAATGCGGTTAAAGAGTTTATATAAAATGTGTGAAAATCAAATATATTACTAGACAGACACCGTTCTACTGCGCGACAATAACCTTACATCACAATAGAGCTTCACTTAATTATAACATTGAAAAGAAATATGAGAAATATTTCTTTGTACAATATTAAAATATAATGAAATAGCGTTACAATTTATTTCCACAGAAAGCAATTTACTTTTGAGGTCAACAACCAAATATATCTTAAGTGCCTACCATGAAAAAACTTGACGTACTTGGATTAAAGGTTGTAATACACATATTTTGTATGTAATTTCTGCCAAGTTTTTTTATATTTCTATAAGGGTTCCGAATTCTGGAGGAGTTGCGTGTTGAGTGGTGGAACTCAACGCCGCGCTTTGCCTCTATACCAGAGCGAGGAAATGAAAATATTACGTATTTCATTTCCTTTCGCGTTAATAGGCACACTTGCACTACGACTAGCTACATATTTGTTCTCATTACTTAAGACTACGTCTTTATGTTTTTCCCGAAAGGCTCCCAGTTTATTATAATATTTTAGTTGTTGAGGTCACTCAAATCAAAATAAGATCAAAATGTTTAATTTTGTGTTGAGTATTTTGTACGTGCACAATTCTGATGGGTCTTCTAATAAATTATTTATCTAATAAGTTATTAACAAAACGGAAAAGCTATTTCATTCGCTGAATTAAAAAAAAAACTTAGTGTGTAAATTTTGAATCGTTGATTTTGTCATAAATAAACGAAAAATTATAATAATCTAAATATCATTATTTTCCTTCGAACGGGATCGAATTTACGTTCTCGCGTTAACACGCTAAACCACTGCGCTACGATGGCCTAACTTACCTTTTTTAGGTTACAGGCACACATCCTATTCTAGGTTTAATATTTCATAGGTACATTTTATAGCTACTTAACCCTAACCTAGAGCTGTCTCAAAGCAAAACTGACATATTTGGGTTACGCGGCACAATGGAACAAAAAATAGATATAAGCCTGACGAAGTATTCTCGAGGCTGACTTACATACCTCTACAATATACTCGTATGTATGTGGAGTAATTTCATTATGAATCTTTTATGGCAACTTTTTATATATATTTTTTTATAGTAGCATCTAAAGAACTTGTTATTTTTTACCTAGATTTGTAAAGAATATTGCCTACAAATATGTAATTCTAGCTTTTAACGGCGTTGAGTTTCGCCATTCACTGACTGTAAATGTAACGATTGTGGTTTCGGTTTCCATTGGTAAAAAAACAACACGAAGCGCGGCGTTCATCTCAATTTTTAATTTATCGAATATTGGTCAGAAAATGGGAGTGTTTTAACACTAACTTTACTCTGCCTACTCTGTCATATGGAGAAACCAATGTGAAGTTAAGAAAAAGGAAAATAATCTAAATTAACCCACATCTAAGGTTGTATTTATATTTCTATTTCAATTATTACCTAAAATACAATGAATATACTTTCCACGGACTCTTCGAGGCCCTCAAAATCTCCTCAATTACCGAATAACGATCGAACTTTAAACTTTAGTACTTCGTTTTATTTGGCTCAAGTCCCATCCAAATAATTTTGAATATATATTGGTGTAATTATACAAAATATTACAAAAGAAAATTTCAAGAGACCTACTACATATAGCGCAGGTAACGAAGTTAGTGGAAATAACGAATTTTCATTTTTTTATATAATATTATTTATTCGATTGAAATAATATGTATACAAAATAAAGACGTGCTGTACGTCGGACTACAAACGTTGATAGTTGATTGAGTGTTAGAAAAATGAGGTACATTTTAGCCCAATTTTCGAGACATGATGTGTTGGTTGACGGAATTTAACGCTTTGTCTGGCACATTGTGGATATAAAAATAATTTGAATGTAAAGAACCTAATGTTAAAACCCGAGATTCCTTACTTCTCGTACAATTTTCAAGACTATACACTTTGAATGGAGAAAGTCAACGCCGCGCTTTGTCGTGGGGATTCAACTCACAATCGAATTTATTTAAAAAATAACTTTATTTAAAATTATTTATTATCTCCATTTATTGGACAAGTATAATATTATAAAGATGTAAATATATTTTTTTATTTTTATATATCATGTTTATATTTAACAGAACAACTTTTACGAGTCTGCAACAGAGAAACGATTGCACATCAAAGAAACTAACGAGCGACTAAGCGACACTTAAACGCTGTAAGTGATATAGAATAGTCGGCAACTTTATAATTGTACAGTCAGCAAATAAAATATAAGAAATATTTCGTTTTCTTTTAATTATTGCTATTTGGATTCTTGTTTTTAAGTGTATAAATTATATATTATTTCTTAAAGGAGATCGACGTTTCTTCCGTAAAATAGGTTAGGTGAAGGCCCTAGTGCTGAGACACTGTTATCGCCTAGCTTTCGACAAATTCGCGTTGAATGGCGGAAGTAGATGTCAGGGTTACCTAAGTCAGTAAATAAAAATTATTCATTCCCTAATTGGGAATTTAATTAATAATCGTCGTATGTATATTCTTATTTTAAATAAAAAATCTTAGTAAATCTGTCAAAAATAAATTCGATACTTCTTAAAGATTTTTTTGCGAACAGTACTTACTCGCAAGAGTTTTGTTGATTCAGAACAATGGTAAATAAAATATGCGATACTATTTGTTTGCACCTTGCAAACTTCATTTGTTGCTAACGAATAGTTTACTTTTGATATTACTATAGTAGTTAAAGTAACTTTTAAACTTATTTAATACGTAAATCAATACGGTATTCGACTATTGAAATGGCCTAATTTAAATAATGCATAATTATGCAAAACTATATTTATTTGAGGCTGGTCTGGCTCAGTAGCACATGGTCTTATTGTATACGTGGCTGGTGTTGGTTCGATTCCCACGCAGGGTATAGGATTATCTTCATTTTTTCGCTATGGTAATGTATAGCTCAATGCGCAACGTAATGTCTTAAAATTAAGTTACCTTTGCATACCCTGCTAAATTGTTTGTTTTTGATTTTGTTAAAAAACAATAAGAAGAAATTTACTCCATAACTTCTTATAGTTTTGTGTCAGTTTTGAGTATCATTCAACGATACGTGACGGTAATCATGACAACAAATATTAATAAGCTTGTGTATATAATCATTGAGTGTTTTAACACTATGTTCTTTCTTCCTGTTATATACTAAATATTATTATTTAAAAAAAAGAATTTTAAAAATAAATTTCTAATGAATTTTCATCGTCGATCTAAAACATTGACAGGCAAATTATGATGGAACATCCGCTTGTTATCACGTATCTATTGGTTTTGGAAAATTAGCAGGTTTCAGTCTGTTTTAATATGAACCTTATTAAAAGGCTTTAAAGTCCATTTTAGAATTACACGTTAAAATGTTTGAAAATACAGTGAAAAGTGGAGACATTAATAAAACATGAAGTGAAAAAAAGCGTTGTTCAAAATCCTATTTCAATGGAATTTATATAATTTTCTAACAAAGAATTTCAGTATATTTACGATATAAGTATATAGGAAATGTATGGTAGCAAGTATCTATGCTGTAATATTATAAAAATGAAGAATTTTTTGTTTGAACATGTAAATCTCAGAAACTACTGGTTCGAATTATAAAATTCTTACTGTGTTGAATAGTCTAGTATCGAAGTAAAGCTATATGCTAAAAACGAACTGGCGATACTAGTATTTGATATAACCTGACAACTTGAACAAAAAATATTCATATTTTCATTAAAAGCGTCTTAGATTTGAACCCATGAAAAATCCAAACGATACAAGATTCATCCATTTCAAGCACAGTCTGAGAAAATCCACGAAAGCCTCCAAAGTGCAAAGCGACAGAGCTTACCGCTCTTATTTTAATTATTCTCGTTAGCATTTCTATGGAAAGCTTAAGATATCACGTTTTGCCCTAAATCTGCTTATTCGACTGATACTCAGTTAAATGTCGCTGAGATTGCTTGATACTGTGTAATTTAGTTGAAATTGTTTGCTTTACGATGTGCTTTACGTCTTGGCTTATTTGGGGACAGTTCGAGGATACTTATGTTTAGTAGGAATATATATTTTAGTAGATTTTTTAAAATTATTATTATAATATAATTTATTTTAAAATATAAATTAAAAATTAAATTAAATCATCTTCACGCTGTATCCCACACACAGCAGCGTAAGCAGAGGGAACCTTGTATTTAGACACTCCGTTCTCCATTTCTCGCCAAATTCTGGAGGCATTGCGAGGTGAGAGGAGGAACTTAACGCTGCGCTTTCCCTGGACACCAGAGCGAAGAAATGAAAATATAAATTTAAATAAATATTGAATTTGCTCGATTGGGAAACTTTGATTATGGAACCCACAACCAGTAGCCTCTGCCCCCTCTCAATTGGCCTCAAATAGCTATAATTATTGATATACTGTTTGTATAAGTGTTACCTTTAGTAGACTACTAAAAGTGTTACCTTTTTACATGTACAGAATTTATTGCTCTTACAGGTTTACCATACATACTTATATTATAAATTATTTCGTGCTGTGCCAATTTTAATGACATTTTCTCAATATCTATATTTTGGAAACATTACTTACGTTAGCAGTTGCGTGGTGTCCTTTTCAATTTTGAATAGTTTCCTGGCGCTATAATCGCTGAATTTCTGTATGGCACGAGTAATGTCTTGTTTCCTTTCTATATCAGCTTGGTCAGCGCTCTGCCATGACTCGATGTAGACCACAGACACTCGGGTGTTAAGTGTTCGAAAGTACTGTAGAAAAAAATAATATTAAATTAATTTAAATTGTTATCAAACAAATGAACTAGTCTCAAATCATTATTAAATAGGCACAGGGGGTAAAAAAATATATTTCTCAATTAAAAACATTTATAAAAACGTTTTTAGAACGAGATTTTTTTATAAATTTTTCAAAATCTTTACTAATTAATTAGTATTAGAGATGAATACTAGTAGTCGAGACAAAACTTCGTGTTTTTTTGTACTGCCTAATTATTGTAAAATTATATTTATAGGGATATTTAATGTAAAAAATAAAAAACTATTAGATATTTCCATTTGACACCTGCAAAATTCACATGCAAAATTTTGTATGTCATAAAACCATCAATTAGTACTACTTGTCAGTTCCCAGCAACATTACCGAACACGTGTAAGCTCCACATTAAACTTATAAACTTGTAAGTCCTTAGAAGCATTTCAAATTTCAACCCCGATAATNAAATATATTTATACGGAAATTTAATAGTAATAAAAAACTATTTTATATTTCCATTTGACACCTGCAAAATTCACATGCAAAATTTTGTATGTTATAAAACCATCAATTAGTTCTACTTGTCAGTTCCCAGCAACATTACCGAACACGTGTAAGCTCCACATTAAACTTATAAACTTGTAAGTCCTTAGAAGCATTTCAAATTTCAACCCCGATAATGTACTGCTAATGTACTAGCACGGTATGTATGTAACTCTCTGCTAAGAGAACTCGTTAGTATAAAGAAGGGCTAAGTTGGCGAAGCCCGCATCGTGCTCGGTCTTTAGATGAAAATTTTTGTTCCTTGGAATAGCAAATGCGGATCTCTTTAAAATCCTGCATTTCTTATTTTTGATCAATTATTCATGTTCCTGGAGACTGGAGATGTAATCGTTTGAAGATTATATCTGTATTTTTGATCTACATACAACGTTTCATATTTTATAAATATTCATTTTGTTTTCTCGATGTAAATTGTTAATAGTTGTCTTGTTTATTTACATATACATAAATAGAAAACAAATCTTAAATATTATTGTTAAGATTGTATTTTTTTTATTGAATAGATTAAATAGTGGAACGGGCAAATAAACTCTACATTCTCAAAAATTTTGATGAAAATTAAAATATTAATATAGGCAAACTTTCGTTGTTTTTCTAATATTGTTTATTAATGGAAACACGTATTAAAATCGTATAAAGTTCTTTTTTTACAAACTCTAAGTTCTCAACTATGTAATTGTTATTTTTTTAAAGTTTACAATAATTTACTGTAAAAGTGGATTCTGAGTACCGAAGTAAATTTTGAAAATGAATCATTATTCTCTTATTTTAGTTAAAAATTAAATGACTGCCCCATAAATAAGCCATTAATCAACTTAACATTGTTTTATATTTACAAAGAAAAATCCAAGAACAAAATTAGTATAGTTAGCTAAGAAATATAGACGTTTGTACTAAATCATCTATGCATAGACGAATCTCTATTCGTCTAAAGTAAATGTTGGAGGTAGAAGCATAAAGGCACTTGTGCAATACGAGGGGCGGCGATGGGGTCTCTTTGTATGAGATTGCGTGTTTGTTAAAAGGGGTTTGGGGATTGGTTGAAACTTAGCGTTTATGTACATCAGAAATATTGTTATAGTTCAAGTGTTTTCGCCTTTTACTGACATCGTAATGGATCTGAAAATGGGGGAAGGCACAGACAAGGTGATAAGACACTCCGTTCTCCACGTGTCGTTCGATAATTTAGAGATTACCGCTGTATTTGGATACCTACGAGACAAACGAAATTGCGAGATTTGTTACCCTAATCATTTTGATCAGCAAGGGAATAAAAATTATAAATTACTCCGAATGGGAATCGAACCTGATAATCCTCCCTTTTACAGTCAATCGCTGTGCCATTGCACCACGACAGTATTGTTTAGAAACAAAATATCATTATAATGTAAAGCTGATATAATGATGGAGACGTTACCTACACTGTAACTATTAAAGTAACAAGTTCTATCTAAATAAGGAACCTTTCCTTTGAATTGTCTGAAAAATACTGGGAGATGCTTTAAAAGATGCAGTTCAATTGCAATTCTTACAGTTGCTTCTCATATATACCTATACCTCATATATATATACTATAATATTTTGTTTCTCCTAACAATACACCCAATTTTATGGTAAAAATAGTGATAGATATACTATAGGAACGAAAAATAAAGATAAGCTGGAGTTTGTCATCAATTTTGAATTTGTCTACGCAAAGATTTTATTTCTGTACGAAGTATCATATAAATATAGGTGCAATAAGTAATAATAAAAACATGTTCAAAATCTTCTCGGGATTTTCCTTACCAGATCAGCAATGTTGGCGACTTGTATGGCATCGTGGACGACTTCCGACCTCGTGCTGCCGTTCCTCCTCTCAAACATAGCTCTGTCGATGACTATCGCTGTTTCTATATACTTGGTTGTTTCTCGTACATCTCGTTTGTACCTTTGTAAGGCTTCAGCGCTGAGACCTGTCTGCCACCATTCCACTGTTGGGCCACTGTGGATTAGATAGAAAATCATAATTATTAAGATTATCATTAGAAAAGGAGCAAAGGAAGCAGAGGAAATCTTCAGTTATGACACTCGGTACTCTACGCACCACTAAATATTCGAGATATTGCGTTCTGAGTGGCGGAATACAACGCCGCGTTTTGTCTTATTACCAAAGTATTACCATTCCCTGGAGTGAAAATCGAAACCACAACCGTCGCGTTCATAATAGACGCTGAGCTACTGACTTCCAAATTAATTATTTCATTCTTGATAAAATATTATCGTCACCATTACTTTTCCTCTAAAAATAGAAATATTCCTTCACATTTTCATAATTCTTTAGCTAACAAATAATTATGGAATTGGAAAAGGTGGAGCGTTTTAAATTCTAAGGTTACCTCCTTAATTTTGGCCCTTAATCTACTTTATCTTCGGTCCGTCAAGTACCTCATTATCGGAACTGAGAAATTTGAACGCATTTCGAGAGCCTTCGAGAATTTTCTATTGGACCAATCCGTAGTGGAGTCGTTTGAATTTATGATTTTGTCTAAATGATTGACGTTATTGCCAATTAAACGAGGCCCGAGGGTTGGAATATAGGGGGAAAAATATGTTTTTTTTAAATAGTAGTTTTTATCTTTTTATTTTTAGTACGCTATGAGGTCGCCGTGGGTTTGATGTCGTTCGGAGAAGAGAGTGTATTAATACTAGTTATCTTCTGCGCAGGTATATGCGAGATAAAGCACACCGTTTTACTTATTCCACACATAGTACAGGGTAGTGATTAGTGTTAACACACTCCGTTCCTATTAAGATAATTCCATTCTCAATTTGCGTTTTCGCTTTGCCTCGATACGAGAGCGAAAAAGAAAAAAAAATTTCACTCCCCCGAGCGGGTATCGAACCCACAACCGACTAAACTAAAATATATATATTCATCCCCTAACTAAACTTCGAAGCTATAATCATTGTACTCAACCAAATTTTTATCATCTCCACCACATCAGCGACACAGTTATTTACCATCAAAATATATGAGCACAGTAGCAGGAAGAGCGTGTTTTAATGGACTGAATTAATTCCCAGGGCTGTGCCGGGGGGTGACCTGCGTGATTTGTCATGGCCGCTTGTTTCCTTGTGAAAATGTTTTTGGGACGTTCCGTTACACTTACGTCGTTGTACGTCCCAAAAAGCCTTTGGGGAATTTAATTTCGCTTATGCCCCGTATGTGTGTAGCTCATGTGGCAATCGTTTTTCCCCAAGTTATTTTAAAATTGCGTTTTAATTGCGTTTGAATGGGTTTTCTCGTTTTACGCATTGTCACTGTTTTGGTTAGGAGAAGCTAGTGCTAAAGTTTGTTCTTTTTTACCTTATTTTGAGGTACTCTACAGAAGTGCAGTAGTTCCATAAAGTAATGTATTTTTTTCGATCTTTCCTCACTTTTCGATTAATTTTCGAGACGCTGAACGCTACACTTTCTCTTGTTATTAAAGAAAGGAAATAAAAATAATTATTACTAGTGGGAATCAAACTCTCAACCGTCTCGTCCACGGTCAGACGTCACGCTGCGCTACTAAGACCTCTGTTATTTATTTTGAAAGAAATGTAAATACAACAGTCCTTCCAGTAAATAAAACTGTACAAAATGGTTAAATAAAATATGGTTTTTTAAATCACCATTCCTCAAACATTACCACCACTGCACTCAAAGGTCTGAAAAATATATCCAAATGAAATATTTAATTAAATCTTTTGATATTCCTCCAAAGAAGAATCCAATAAGCCTGGAAGCCAACCGGTCGTTATACTTTAAGTCAATTCGAGACGAATCGAAATGCCAAAGGTACGCTAGCTATCATTAAAATGTTCCATGGGACGTTATCACAGGCTCATCAGATAAACTGTGATTTCGACTCGGATTTGTGAGCAATTTCATCTTTTCAATATAGATTTTTAAGAATTTGGAAAGAAATATTACTGTCTTAATGTTTGTGTTTGGGTATGTTATAAATCCTAATTTTTAGATTTTAGTTCCTTTTTAGCTCCGTGCTGTATCCTGCACATATGGACATATAGGTAACAGGAGGGATGAATGTGAAGGCACATCATTCCCTAATTTCTGCTTGATTCCTTATTAAATAATTCGTTTTAAAATAGAAAAACAAGTATTTACTTGTAAAATAGGTTTTTTATAATTTTTTTACATTTTTCATTAGTAGATATATTATAGATATATTATAGAGTGTCTTGACATTAAAATTTCTGTCTCTTCCTCGTCTGCAAAGCATGGTTCTTTATCTTTACAGATTTGTAAAGCAATTTTTTTAAATAACTTTACTTTTATTCTGTATCCCGCACATACATAGTGTCCATAGAGTTAGGATACTCCGTTCCCATTACGACACTTCTGTTCCTCATTTTCCGTCGAATTCTGGAGGCCTTGTGCCTTGAGTGTAGGAACTAACGTAACGTTTTGCTACGTTACCGGAGCGAGAAAATGAAAATATAAAATATTTCATATCCTAGAGTTTTTGTTCGAGTAGAAATCGAAACCACAACCTGTGGCGTTTCCAGTAGCACACTTGTACCCCTGCGCCAAGGCTGGTTTCCGGGCTAAAAGAATAGATGCTAACATAAAACCTAAAGAAACTCCAACATCTTACCCAAGACTACATTTACAATATAGAATAAAAAAGGTTTTTCCTAACAAATTGGAATCGATTGATTTATGCGGCGTTACTCGAGACACGCACAATGGTCCCTAGTCATATCGATGTATCGAGATATCGTGTATTTTTCAATTGAATAGGGATGTGCCAGGTCACAAATGGCCTCAGAATGTAGCTGACAAAAGGGCAACAGCACGTGACTAAAGATTCCATCTCTAATACACCTATTAGCGTTGTTTACGAAACGTCACGCATTTACTGGACGTGTCACGTTTTATACGGATAAAATATTGCTTAATATACTATAGTGTAGTCGGGTTGTGTGAGACTGATTGGTGATTGTGTGTTCTAATTTTTCTAGGAATATTATTTATTTTGATCCTCGGTTCTACGTTTTAACGAAATTTTTGAAATTAAAAATTTTACATTTTATATAATTTTACATTATGATTAAAAACAAAAAAGCTATATAATATAAACATTATTATAACAGTTTATAAGGAAACCACCATCGTCGTAATATTTAAAAGCACGTCGTAATATTTCACGCTGTACCAACATATAGCAAGGTATGTAGAGGGAACCTAGTGGAAATACACACTCCTGGCTGTGTTTAGTGGCGAAAGTCAACGTCCTGCAAGAAGCGCGATTGCATTAGAGTAATGAAATGAAAATAATTCAGATTTCGTGCCACGACTGCGTCAATGATTACACAACCTATCTCAACGATAACATATTCAGTAAAAAAAAAACTAAAGAGAAAACTTCAGAANACACAACCTATCTCAACGATAACATATTCAGTAAAAAAAAAAACTAAAGAGAAAACTTCAGAATCGTGCTCATAATTCTCGGTCCACAAATCCCAACTGTTCCCCAACATTCGCGAACAATTTTTCTATAGGAATGGAATTCATCAAGAAGTTCCCGTACGCTCGGACAACGGGGAACTAAAAAACTTGTTTGGTAACTTCGGGCTGACTGCATTATTCACTTTGCTGGTGCCTCTGCTATCATAAGTAGTTTATATTGAATTTTCATATTTTTTCGAAAAATGAATGTCGGCATGTCGATAACGCTTTTGTAGCATAAATTTGTCCTTTTCAATTGTTGTTCTCTAATTCAATACTTCTGTTCAGTTCGATCCAAGCTTGGGTTATTTATTTGTTTTTATTTTAGTTTTTACTGATCAAAGTTCAAGATAAAGCACGGTGTTAAGTTCCGCCGTGCATCAGGCAATGTCCCGAAGTCGGATAGTCTGTGTAAAAGTGTCTTGTCTCTTTCTCTCTGCCTACCTTGATTTGTGTGAAGCTACTTTTTTAATTCAGTTGAATTGACTAATGGCAGTTAACCCTCTAATTGGCATATCTGAGATATAAATAGATATCATCCCATTGATTCATTCATTTATCTAGTCAAATGCAAAAGATATAATAAATAAATTTCACATTAATTTCAGTTCAATGAAAAGAATTTCTGTATTGAATTATCCATAGATATTAATTTAGTTCGTAGTAATTTGTATTTAAATACTTGGTAGTATCTTGTAATATGTCCAGAACAAATGTTGTCTGCGGCGTGACCTATGTGCGTGACATTTAATTCATTTATCATACACAGCTCCGACATGCCTATGTAAATAGTCGTTTTAATCTATACTAATATTACGCTGAGTTTGTTTGGTTAAGCGCGTTTATCTCAGAAACTGGTGGTTTGAACCATTTTTTGTTTTGGATAGTCAGATAAAGGTCCTTTACCTTACTCTTATCTAGCATTAAAATAAAACGTTACAATTTGTACTCACGTATATTCCGCAACGTCGGTTAGCAAAGTTTGATGGTAGGTAATGTGTTTGACTCGTCTATTCTTGTTCCTGTAGTCGAGCTTGTTGCCACACCCCTTGTTCACTTTTGTGCGCGCCTCAAATATCACATGTGGGTGCTTCTGCTGAAACAAATCGACCAACATATTAGTATTTTGGAATTGTTGCTTAATTTATTAAATTTAGATTACTAGAAATGTTCTTGAGGTTACGCAGCGGCGAATGGTCTGGCTGAAAGTGCAATGGGAGTTCGAATCTTTCTTGGGGTGAATTGTTTTCATTTTCTCGCTCTAATAAGAAGAGGGGACAAGTGAGTTTCGCCTCTCAAAACGCAAAATTGTGATCAAAAACTGGGTGGAAAGTGGAGAATGCATTATCGTAACAGTAGTTTTCTCTGCTTAACCTGCTTAATGCGGGATACAGTATAAAGATAAAACAAAAACAAATATTTTTCTTTTTTTTCATCAAAACAAATATTCTTTTTCTAATAATCTTCACTTACGAATTAATATAATTTTATTCCAATATATTCACAATCTTGTTGTTATTGTACAACAATACAGTAGTAGTATAGATATAAAAGCTAATTGAGATATATTAAATACCTACATAAACCCGGGAAATTAAAAAACAATTTTTTAATTTAGATTTGAACACCTTAGCATCGCGACCAGCTGGATATTCCATGAGGGTATCTTAATAGTTCATTACCAAATGCTGTAGTAACCATCTTGTACTTTTCTTTACGAATTTTCATTCTAATCAGGATAAAAGACTATTTTTTAAACAAAGGGGATCAACATACAATACAAATGAGAAGTCTAACAAAACTTCATTTGAATTTCTATCAATAAATAAAAGTCGTTTGAACGTTTAACGCAAAAAAGACAAGCTCCGAAGAGTAACTGATTCTTTTGAAAGTAATAAACTGGGAAAAGAACGTGCGCTGAGTGACGAATGGTGCCAAATATAGGTCAGGTCGAACTTGATACAGGTGCGTTTCGTACAAAGTTGTATTGGAAAATTGGTAAATACCAATTAAGCAAAATGGTGAAATTGGTGAGATTGATTGGTAAATTTAAATTGTTTATCAATTTCGTTTGATATATTTCTAAATGGAAAGCTTCTGTACAATTATTTTGTATCTGACTGCACACGATCGATGGTTGGAAATTAGAATTTTGTTTGATTTAAAAATTGTGAAGAAAATAAATATATTTCCTTTGTATGGTTCAGTAAAATTTTGATGTTTTATTTGCAATTAAATTGTACATGGGTAAGTGATTGGAAAGACGATGATAAAATTGTATCATCTCTTTCCAAAAGTACAATTGTGGGAAATTCCAAAGTTAAGTTCCACCATAGCATGGTGGTGAAGGTGAGGAGGACATGGAACTCCACGTCCTCACCTACATGAGAATTGAAGATAACCTAAATTCAAACGATAGGACACACAATCAATATTGAAAATAGATAATGAGGTTTAAAATTTAACCATTCCACACATCCGTACATACTAAAAAGGTGGTATAGTATACGAATCTCGGTTCGTCAAGACAATTTGATTTCCCCCCATGTACCGTGTAAGTGCCTGTGTATTGAATAAAATATTGGTGTGAGTGATGAAAGCCTGAACACGAATTTACTTTCCATTCACCGCTGTTGCCAGGTGAGGTAATACATAAATTGAATTAAAGGTCCAATCACGTTCGATTTTGTGAGAGAAGGTTCAGAATGAAAGGCTGCCGGTTTTACGACGCGGTTTTTAGCTTAAATATTCTGGTTTTTTTTTCTTTTTCTCATAATAAGATTGATGGGGATGTTTTAAAGTTTATATCACTTTTTACGATGGATGATCGTAAGTACGCAGTNTTGGAAAGACGATAAAATTGTATCATCTCTCTTTTATTTTTGTTTCCAAAAGTAGAATTGTGTGAAATTTCAAAGTTCCACCAAATCATGGTGGTGAAGATGAGCACATGGAACTCCACGTCCTCACCAAACGATGGGACACACAATCAGTATTGAAAATAGATAATGAGGTTTAAAATTTAACCATTCCACACATCCATACATACTAAAGAGATGGTATAGTATACGAATCTCGGTTCGTCAAGACAATTTGATTTCCCCCCATGTACCGTGTAAGTGCCTGTGTATTGAATAAAATATTGGTGTGAGTGATGAAAGCCTGAACACGAATTTACTTTCCATTCACCGCTGTTGCCAGGTGAGGTAATACATAAATTGAATTAAAGGTCCAATCACGTTCGATTTTGTGAGAGAAGGTTCAGAATGAAAGGCTGCCGGTTTTACGACGCGGTTTTTAGCTTAAATATTCTGGTTTTTTTTTCTTTTTCTCATAATAAGATTGATGGGGATGTTTTAAAGTTTATATCACTTTTTACGATGGATGATCGTAAGTACGCAGTAGTGGGTGGAGTGCTAACTAGAATTCTGGTGAAAATAAAAAATGTTTCGAAATACTTTGAAATTGCGTTTGAAAATTTGATAGTATCTCCATTCCACATTCCAGTCTGCATTACTCGTTAATGAAGCTATACGTTTCTAAGGGGCTAGGTGGGTCTTAATTCGAATTAAATAAAATGTACATGTAAAACAAAACAGAAATACACGTTTTATATGGGAGCACAGCAGAATAGGTAGTAGAGGGCACCTGGTGTTAGGACAAAAAAATTGGGCAGAAAATAGAGAATGAAGTTCTTCCGAATGAAGTTCCATTTTCCGTCCAATTTTTGTAGAAATTTTTTTTTTATACATTTCTAAAATTATTTTTTTCTTACATCTCATCAAGATTAAGCGGACAACCGTGTGAATTGGCCAATCTGACTGACCTACTTTTAGTTTAGTTGAAGGGAACATTTGGGATCTCTACATATCTAAGATGAAATCTAGAAAGTTTTTTATATTTTCAAGTAATCAAAGATATTTAGTGAGGTGGAGAGTGAAACGTATAATAGAATATATAAGTGCCTTCGTTGATGAAAGCAGAAGCGCTTATATTTAACTATACATAACTTCGATAGTTGATTCAATTATATGATTACAGTTAATTAAAAGATATATTTTCTTATCTTTCCGTTTCTTTTCTTAATAATATATAGAATTTGTAGTTTCTTTTTGATTCTATCTTTATATTTTTATTTATTAAAAGGTATATAGTAGAAGATTGGTGAACTAAATTTCACCCAAATACCTAAATAGGCAGATGAAACCTATTATTAGTCTAGTAGATATATATATAGGACGTTTTACAACTATACATTAAACGTATAGATAATTTATTATATCAACACAGCAAGATGGCGGCGACGGTCATCTCATTGAAACATGGTAGCAATTTTCCGTGTAAATACGCTAAATTGGCCGTCTCTCACCTCGCGTTTCACCCGGTATACAATTTTTTACCAGACCACTACACTTTAGTTCAGTTTTTTCCAGCTTATATAGGTTAATGGTATGTCATAATACGCATATATTGTTTTAGATTGGCATTTTGTTTACGTGGCGGTGTGTATAGTGTTATTTATGGTGTAGCTTTTTGTTGTATACAAAAATGTTTGATATCGTGTAAACTGGCTTAGTTTTGTTCGTTTAGGTTTGTAGATTGGAAATGTATTTATGAAAAATAGTCCGTTTCTCCAAAAAAATAATAGCTTCACGCAGTATCACGCACGTACCACCCGATTTCAAGGATATTGCGTGTTAAGCGATGGAACTCAACGCCGTTCTGTCTTTTTACCAGAGCCACAAATTAAAATAATTAATTTCCTCGATTAGCAACCGAATCCACAACCATCACGTGTGCAGTTAGATGTTGTGTCGTTCCTTCAAAATGCAGGAAAAGCATAAGGAAAATAAACATTAAAATCTCTTTTCTTTTAATTTTCCTAAAGAAAAATAAAAGAATGTTATTTTAAACAGTAAATATATAAGTTTATAAAATAAATGTTATACATACACAAAAAGGTAGTCATCTCGTATAATGGACAATGTACGCTTTGCATTCTGTGAAGTTTAATTTAGTTTCAGACTAAAATTGCAATTTAGATTTTGCACGGAAAATTTTGTATGAGTATGTTGGAATTTATTTTTAATTTCTTGTCTCGTGTGGCGTAATTGAACGCCGTGGTTCGTCTTTGAAGGAGCGAAGAAATGAATAATTAATTTCTTTGAGTGAACCAACCACAATTACGTTTATATAAACCCAATTGCGTTACGGTGCTTCAAATTTTTAACATGCGGCGTTACTTTCAACATTTAAAACTCGAAAATTGGGCTTTAAAACTAGGGAATGGAATGCCTTAACAGTAAGTTCCCTTTGCTTCTCCTGTTATTCCGAAAAAAGTGTGACGCTGTTTTTTAAAGAGGAATTTCAGTAGATTTTTTTATCTTTTTTTAAATTCCTATAGACAAATTTGGATCTAAATTGGAGAAACAAATTTAAAAATTACCAAAAATTCTATAAGCCCCGAAAGATTTTTAATTTTTACTCTCCCAATCTATTTGAATTTCACTAATATAGTCTCTATAGATGAAGTTTGAGTTGGAATACATGAAGTAACTAGTACATTAAGGGGTTATGATGGTGCATAATCAAGTTCCTAATTCAGTACTGTATATATCCATATATTAAGATTTTGGATATAAAACGTATTTAAATTATTAAAATATAATATAGCCACGTTTTTGTAGAAGTTAGGTCAAATGCATCTAATCTTTCTGTCTCATCTCATCTTTCTGACTTTCATTATTTAGCGTGTTTAAAAGAACGATCCTTTGGTATTTTTAGCTTATAAAATCGACACTTTTAATATTTTCAACTGTAATATCCCATATATAGCAGAATAGGTAGACGTAACCTATGGTTAAGACAATTCGTTTCACACTTATCGCTGAAATGTCAAGACATTGCGTGGTGACCGCTCGGAACTGAACGCCGCGCTTTATCTTCTTACCTTGGGCAAGGAAATTAAATAATTAATTCCCCCCATTAGAAACCGAACCCACAATCGTCGTGTTTTACGGGCCCTGTGACATTGTGCCACGACAGCTTCGAAAATAAAAATAGTATCATTATACTGCAAATAGAATTGTGCCTGGTCCCTTGAGAACGGAAAGTGTCATATTAAGGTATTCTTTCGGCTGTCTGATTATTCGTAAGAAGCTTTCGAAAGCGTCGACGGATTTACATTTTTGGTACATTTTTAGATATTTTATTTAGAAAGTTTTGTTTTGTATTTGTTACTATATTATCATGGATTTAAAAGATATTTGATATAACTCGATAGTTTTAAAGTCGGAAGTTTATGTTTTTTTTTTTGTTTTTATGTTGAGTTTCGCTACTAACCACACAATGTCTAGGAAATTCGGCGGAAAGTGGGGAACAGAGTTCCCGGTAAACGGTTCTGTCTGCCAACTTTACTGCATGGCTGCGGAAAAGTTAGTTTCTTAGCCTTACGCTTTATCCTTCTTATAGAAACTTGGGCAGAAGGAACCTATGAAGAGACAATTCTTACCACTTTCCGTCTTAATTTGGGACATTATGAGTGGAGTGTGAGAAATCAACGCCTGGCTTTGTTTTACCACTATGGGGAAATAGCTTTTCATATTTTTTTTTAGTTTCACGCTGTGTCTCACAAGACAATTAAATCGGTTTCTGAGATAAGCGTGAACAAACACACAGAAAAACAAACAATTGAAAAGGTTCTATTACATTATTAAATGCCACCATCAACATTTTTCTTCTATGTCTTCCACGCACAGACACCGATCCGTTACGATTTTATTATAAGTATAAATTTATCCTATATATCGGGATCCGCTACCTTGAAGGAACCAGTTGTCAAGCTGTTTTGAGTTGGCAACCCCGCTCACTACAATATTGTCATATATACATATTTGTCCTACATATTAGCCAGTCTGAACATAACATAATTGCCCTACATATATAAATCTACTATAGTATATCTAGATGCAAATGACAGAAACTCTAACTAACCACGTAACTGTCACTGTAGTGTGCACTTCTGGAATTTCACTTGGTTGCTGAACTTAAACGTTTGATTTAGCAGCGACTGTAGTTGAGTGCTGCGGTGTGATTCGATTGTTGACTTCGCTTCAATATGGTTGCTAAAATATTATGCCGTTAGTTTTATTACGTAGTATATATGTTGATGATGATGATTAAATTACATAATGGGTGACTGACTGATATTTGTGGACCTTCGGTTGGTGAGTATGACTCGCACTTCACCGGTTTTTTCTCATTCAGTAAGGGAAGATAGAGGAAGACGTTAAGACAGTCCGTTTCATCCATTCTTCAAAATTTTTTGAGACATTACGCAATGTTGTTGAGTGTTGAAACTTAACTCTGCACTTCGTCTATCAGAGCGGGGAAATGAAAATTATTTAATTAATTATGACGCCAGTTGTGGGGATACGAATATGCGTCTGTAACATTTATAGGAAATATTATTCAAAATATATAATAGGATCTCCAGCTCTAGGTCTGGTACCGTTAACTAACCGCGTTACTGTGACCAGTTCATCGTACCATTCACTGTCGGGTCTACTGCTACTCGTAGATCCGACAGTTTAAACTAATTTTCTTCAACGTTCAGATTTTAATAGTTTTAGTAGCTTAAAATTATAAGAATTCTAGTATTCGTATTTTGCAGGAATATATTATTTACATGGAAGATTTTTTATACACTTTAATTCTTTGTTTTAAGTCCAAATTCAAGACACATGAATGATGACTGGCGGAACTCAACGCCGTACTTTGTCTTTCTAGAGCAGAAATAAAAATAATTTATTCCCACTACTGAGGTTCTATCCTCTAGCAACCATTGCCTTATAGCAACCAAAATTAGGTAAACACTAGATTCTTTCTTTATACATATATGTACACATTTTCAGGGTACATGGGAAAATAAACATATGAAAAAATATTATTCAATCTTTTCATCAACCATTTAATGTGATATAGTATAATTCCTCCGCTTTTTTACCATTATCCAGTCCATATATTAACTTTGACCAACCTCTTAAGAGCGGGCATTTAAAACTGATTTAAACACCTTTTAAAATATGCATTGGAAACGTTAAATACATTTCGATTTCACAAGTTGAAAACTCTTGAATTATGGTCTCACGATAGCAACTTGGCGTAACTCTGCCTCCTTACCTTACATTCTGATATATGAGTTATAGATCGACCGACTTTCACGCAGCACCTTCGATATCTTATTAAATCTTTGTGTTGATAGATTTATGTGAGTGGAAAGGAAGGGACATTAATCCTGAGAATTAAATGCAAATGTATAATGGAGTATATAGGAATAACGACGTAATTTAAGTTTAAAAAAAAAGTGATTTAGAATAATTTTTATTTATAGTTCCTATTTATAGGTTTGGCCCTGATTTAGTTTATTCATTCAAGTATAAATTTACCGTGCTAGTACATCGTGTTTGAGGATGATGAGCTCAGAGTAGACCCTGGAACTTGCGGGTCAAGGCTTGTTTAAAAATATTTCTATACTCTTAATTACACTCAATTTAATACAAAAATGTACAAAAAAACTAATAAGAAATAATATGTAATTTATAACATCATAGCACGAACAAAATTCTAAAAACTTCTACCTTTGCGTGGTCACCATCATAATTTCAACAAACGGAGATTATTAAATTAATTTTCGCTCACAAAATCAAGAGCTAAGCCGCGGGAAGACGGAAGTAATTCATAATTTTGCAAGCTAATTTACGAGGTTCTTATCAGCTGTTTTAAATATACCATATTTTGTCTTATATTTTTAGTTGAGTGGTTAAAAAATTAAAAGCTTATTTTTTAATTTTACATTTTGTTTTACGTGTGGCATTGTTTGCTGAGAGGCGGAACTCAACACCGGGCTATGTTTATTAGAGAGGGGAAATGAAAATAATTCTGTTCTTGAGTCTTGGTTATTTCTGGCTCTATATGCCAAGGCTGACATAGAAATGCAATGATAAAGACCTCATTCAAAAATACAATTGTTTCTGTTAAAAACGATAATTAATGATGCCTCAAGAATTCCGTGGAAATTGAGGGATGGAAGTGTCTTAATAAAAAACGGAGTGTTTTAACGGTATTCAGGTTCTCTCTTTCTTTCCTGCTATTTAGGGAAAGCTAAAAAAAGGGAAAACAGAAACAATTTATTACCCAAATGGGAATCGAACACACAACCACGCGTTTACAGTCCGTCATACGTTATTAAGTCAAGTAATATAAGTGTTACTCCTAAGTCCTAACATCCTATAAATTCAGTTAACCAATTCATTGGTACCTCTAAAACCCAAAGTGCTGAAAGGTCCGCACAAATGAGCTAAATACGTCATAGTGACATTGACAGAGCGAGAGAAGAATAGGCTATCGGCCAAATGGATGATGCTATATATAATCAATGTGTGGCAAAGTTTTAGTTTCAGATACTTTGTTTTTAATAGGCTATTATTAGTTTTAAATCAAAATCAGCTTCACGCTGTATCACGCACACAGCAGGGTAGACAGAGGGAATCTAGTTTTAAGAGACTCTGTCTCCCACTTTCTGCCGTATTGTGGAGGCATTGCGTGATGAGTGGCGGAACTGAACGCCGCGCTTTGCTTCTACACCTATTGTGTTCTATTTCTATTGCCTTGCTCTCGTAGAAAATTTTTAGAAATGTATGCTGACATGAAAGATATAACTGCAATAAATTTTCAATTTATGACAAAGTTCTAATCGTTGGATCGACATTTATACGAGCGACTGTTTGAATTTTTAATCTCCACTCGTATGGGAATATTACAGTCATAAAACTAGTCAAGATAAATCGAGGGCGCACTTTAGACTGTTCAGAATCACTTTTCTATATGGATTGTGGGCATATATATTGTTTTTCTTTCAGCTTCATGCTTTATTTTACGCTATTTGACGATGTAAAACGGAAAATTTTGTTCTATATCCGTTCCAGACACAAGGACTTTCTTGAAAAAACAATGAGGGAGACAGAGAGTTTGGAACTAGGTTTAGCTATTAATAGAGACAAAACAAAAGTTGTACTATGTACCAGAAATAAAGATACATATTACAATAGCAAAATAGTACTTGGTCTTTGGAAAATCGGTGGTATTGCCAACAAAATCAAAATACTTGTTAAATAATCATGTACGGCGTAAACACCAGGTACAACAAAGCAAGAGAGATGCAGAGGATTGATACTTTTGAAATGTGGTGCGGGAGTTTTTTTACTTAGTATCCACTTGCTGAGAATCCACTGGAATTAAAAATTACTGCCAAACCGCCGCACAATTGAGGCTGTCGTCTCTACACGGCTTTCTATGAAGTGAAGACAGCCTCAAAAAGCTGGTGATTGTTAGGGACAAACAAGGGAAAAGACCTAGATGCCGTTCACTTGTCAGAGGATGCAAATTTGCAGACACACCAAAATTTGACACTGTTACTAGCAATGCATACGACAGGAACGATTGGAAATGGTTCATCCATTTAAAACATACATTCCACCAAGATCTTGAAAGACCAACTACATAAGAGAGGGAGGTCCAGTAGTTTCACCATATACATTGTCTGTTATCCACAGAGTAACGAGAGAGTTAAAGAGAGTAAGCAGTGCTAACAACATGAAAATTAAAAAAAAACATCTCACATTATCCCAATTTAAATAACGACCACTGGATTTTTTCTAAAAAACATTACATAATCGAATAACACACATTCACATATAAATAAAATGACGACAACCGGAAATAGAACTAGCACCCCTAGTGACATTATAATTTATTAGCCTATTTTTAAAACGTATATAAGTAGGTAGGTATCAAGACATTTATACCGGGTAGTTATAAATCTTCATACAAAATAGGGGGCAAATATTTGCGCTTTTCGTGGCCATAACTCAACCGTAGTCCGGTTAGTAATAAATGTCAGTTGCCCAATGGAGTGTTTGCACGTGTTATTTTGGCGTTAAAATTGTGCGTTACAGACACTTTGTTTCTCTGTTTATCTTTGTAACAGAGAAATTGGTGATAAATTTCTCTACTTTATTTTAAAATTAATATTGTAAGAAAATCCTATACAAATAAGCACTTTTTCAGAAAACATATCAAAATTTGAACGTAGCGGGATTTGAACCGGTGCCTCTTGTATACCGTCCAAGCACTCTCCAAACTAAACTATACAGTGACGACCCGAATCCTTCTACGCTTATTACTATCTAAATAAAGGCTTCGACAGCCTCAGGGGGCCTTATTAGGCGTTCACACGTCACCGCTCGTCTATCATAATGTAATTGTTAATACATACATACATATATGCAATCCCTAGAATATTGGACACAATATATTCAATTAATACGGCAAACGTTTCTATTAGTTATCTCAATGACAACAATATAACAATATAGTGTCAATCCTCATTTCTATATAATTATATAGCTGTAGGTATATTAGCAATATCTCAAAATTGAGATGAAAAATAAGAACGTGGAAACGGAGTATGGATCCAGGTCCTTATATAAAACCTGGTAAGCACTCTAATTCTGATACACTTGTACCTACTTAAATAATTTTATATATCACGTATTTATTAGAAATCAATAGAAAAAATATTTGAGAAAAAAGCTTTTAAAAATGATGATAGCGTGAGACCAGTCGCGAGGCTAGACTGTAAATGTTTATTATGAGGTTATATACTGTAATGTAAGCAAATAAGAAAATAAACGCGATAATTATTTTTTTCTGTTGAGTTCCGCCACTTAAAGAAAAAAAAAATTAGAGGGGAAAAACATCAATGGTAGCTCTTAAAATTTTAAAAAGAGAATTGAATTTTAAAAAAGTATCCGTAAAGAATAAGTTAAAATAAATATCCATATATATTATACGTAAGAAGATAACAAAACAATATGAAAACCAAGTGAAAAATTAGCAAAAGGTAAAAGATAATTTAAATGCCGTCGTTTTAGTTTATCTATTATATAATTTAAATCACCACCTAGAACTAACAGAAAATTACCTAGAAATTATCGATTCTTTTGTTATTGGGATCAGAAACCAACAAGCAGGCTCACAAACTTCGCCATATTGTATCAGCACGAGTATTACCCCCTGACGGAAAATCTGCTGTTAATCTTCACCCGAGGCGCGCCGGTAATATTCTGAATAAGTAAATATTGTACGTTCAGTTATTATTGTAAGCTCTTAATAGTTTGCATTGTGTTTTTTGTTGTTATAAAAGTTTGTAATTTTTGTTTGTACGAGTAGTTCGTGTTGTTGACTTGCCTTGTTGTTACAGCTTTTGTTGCGTGGTTAACTATTAAGAATGGTTATTATGTAAATTTTTATGTTTTTTTTTTCGTATATTTTTGTATATTCTGGCCATTACGTTTTGCATGGTAGGTAGATTTCTCTCTCTGAAGATAATTTGCATAAAAAACCTTCTCCCTGTATCCCGCATATAATACCGTAGACAAAGGGAACTTCGAATTTTCCATTCAATTTTCGAGATATGTGCGTTGAGTGGTGCATCGCCGTGCTTTGTCTTGTTAAATGAACGAAGAAATTTAAAAAAAAACATTCTACTGAGGTGGCAGAGGGAACATGGGAACCTAGCGTTAAAATACTCCGTTCTTATTAAGACACTTTCATTCTCCACTTTCCGCGCTAATTCTAAAGGCATTGTGTGTTGAATGCCTCATTCGAACTTATGTTGTTACCAGAGCGAGGACATTAAAATATTAAATATTTGATTCCCTTCAATTCGGAATCGAACAACGGCACGCTTGTCCGCGCTCTAAAACAATATTCAAAGATAAAATATTTTTAATATTAAATACCTAACATTTATACCTACATATAATATCTATGTAAATAGATGTCAAATTGTGTAATATGAACGGGATCTCCAGGGACGTAAGTCTGAATCAACCATCGATTACTAACCGCTTTAATAGTTCTGTGTATTCTATTAACAATAGGTTTTGCTTAACAAGTGGACTGGAATGTAAAATACATTTATATTTTTAGTTTCATGCTGTATCTCGCGTACATAATGATAAGGAGGAGAGGAGAAGGAGGAGAAGAAACCCTAGTGTTAAGACACTCCGTTCCCCATTTTCCGCTTAATTTGTCCACAATGTCTCGAACATAACGTGTTGTGTGACGGAATTTTTACTTCTAAAAATTTAACTATTAAAAATAAATAGCCATACCCAATTCAATTCAATTCAATCAACCCAACATTAAGTATGGCTGGCGTCAATGACAGTTTTCCTACTTTTATCGACTTGCATATATCCATCAAAAAACTATAATAAAAAACTCAAAAGTGCTATATGACAATATTATTCAAGCTCTATCGAATAAATTCAAGGTGTCTCGCTCACATTTCTAAAGCATTTTATTACAGATTTTCTGTATAAAGATGTCACCTATGGCTTAGTTAAATTGATATTGCATTCCTCTACTACTTTACCACGATGGTAAAGATTCTATTTTGATGTAATATTGCGAATGTTTTTTTCTAATAACAAATAGCGGATATCAGTAATTGTCACGCAGCTAGTCTGTGATAGAATTGTAAGGTTATTAATAATGAAAAATAAATCAAAATAAATTAAATCAGCTTCACGCTGTATCTTGCACACGGTAGACGGGTAGGCAGAGTTAACCTAGTGTTAAAACACTCCGCTCCCCGCTTTCCGCTGAATTCTGTGTGTTGGGTGGCGGAACTCAACGACGCGGTTTGCCTCGACACAAGAGCGATGAAATGTAAATATAAATTTAAATACATATTACATTTCCTTGACTGGGGTTCATTTCCACAACCGGTCGCGTTTATAGTCACACACTTGTAACTGCGCCACGAATGAAATACTGTTTTATAGATTTTTTATTTTATGATTTTATATCTATTGCTACAAGATTTAGCATAGATCTAGAAACATTTTTTAGTGTATATAAATAGATTTAATATTTTCATTTAAAATTACGCTATAATTTTTATTTAAAATGTCTAAATCTATCTTGACCTAGTGGCTCAAAGGTGTCACTGTAAACACGACGATAATAGGTTCAATTTCCACCCGAGGAAATTAAATATTCAACATTTTCATTTCCTTAACTAAAAATAAACTAAAAACTTAATTAAACTAAAACATATTTCTGTTATATATTAACAAGAAAAAAACATATATAACATAAAAATATATCATCAATAACTACAACATTTATACAAGTAAATAAAATAAAGTATCCAAATTTTTCAATCACAGTAATTGAAATACAAAGTATATGAATATTTACATACAATACGAGTACGTACATGTAATAAAAAAGAGTGATATCATATAACGAGGGCCGTTAGTGTCTACTTCAAAAAAACACCGTATAAATTTTGTTTGCCGGTCAACGGTATAAGTTACGTGGCGTTGTTTGTTTTCCGTTATTGAATAATTTTGTATATGGAAATACCGTTTTTTAGCTCATTCAATGATATATTATTACAGGAAGCTTTTATTGTTGCACAATTGGTGCCAGATTGAGCCCTCGTGGCTCAGTGGGTAGCGTCTGCTTGTCGATGAAATGTTTGTGTGTTCTTTTCTACTCCTTTTGAATCATATATATAAATTATCTTATTTCTCTGTTCCCCTAACGTTGTATCAATGTAAAACTAAATTGACTGACTGGTTATTAAACTTAGATTATGATCAGACAGAGAACCTATTGATCGTATAGCTTGATACCGATGAAGCCATCATACGTACGCACACACACATCCACACACGCACACACGTCCACACACACATACACACATNCGTATAACGAGGGCCGTTAGTGTCTACTTCAAAAAAACACCGTATAAATTTTGTTTGCCGGTCAACGGTATAAGTTACGTGACGTTGTTTGTTTTCCGTTATTGAATAATTTTGTATATGGAAATATCGTTTTTTAGCTCATTCAATGATATATTATTACAGGAAGCTTTCGTTGTGGTACAATTGGTGCCAGATTGAGCCCTCGTGGCTCAGTGGGTAGCGTCTGCTTGTCGATGAAATGTTTGTATGTTCTTTTCTATTCCTTCTAAATCATATTTATGAATTATTTTTATTTCTCTGTTCTAATTGGCAAAACGCAGTGTTGAAATCCACCACTCAACACACAAATGACTAGATAGTTAGGAAGTGGAGAATGGAGCCAATATAAGGTACCTCTGCCTACTTATTCTCCTATATGTGTAGCTAAAAATATATATATTAAATACTTATGTACGCTTAAAAATTCTAACCCAGGTTGGAACATAAAAGAAGATGCACAATAATAATTCAAAATAATATAAAATCTGAAACATTGAGAATGAGATGGGTTTTCCTTGAAAGCTGAGGGAAGCAGACAAATAGATACAGGTTTCAAATTCCTTTTGACGTCGCTGGCCTTGCTAAATATATAAAGGAGAGGTGACTGACCCATCTATCAATGCACAGCTCAAACCACTGGATGGATGGAGCTGAAATTCAGCGTAGTAAATGATATTGTAGCGTTATTTATATATCTAGCTTTAATACAAACGTAGTTGTTTTAGAGACATTGCGTGCTGAGAACGGTGGAATTTAACGCCGCGCCACAAAAAGCAAATAGTTACTGTTTATTTTTTAGAAAACTCTTACAATATCTAAAAAACATCGTAAACATAAGAATTTAATGCAAAACACCGTAGGTCAATTTAAACATGATAAAATAAAGAAGAACCAACCGACATCCAGGTCACGCAGCCAGCATAAATTACCAAAAAAGCTTATCAGATCTAAAATGTGAGAGCTAAAACACTGTTATCGGGACGTTTCTATCTTTTCAAATAAATCTTACGAAAAAAGCGGCAGAAGAGCACTGCGTTACGCGAAATTACTTTCGCCTTTGGCCCAAATCGGTTGAAATGGGCCCAATTGACGGCAAATGGGACTATTCCATGTAGATACCGCTGGTCATGCTAGTTACATTATATTTAATGATTCGATAGCTATTTGAACTTCTATGTAAGAGTTAATGGTCAATCATTTTTCATGATCTTTTGTGTTTGTTTATTTTGAAAAATATTTTTATTTTAATGGTTTTTACTATACCAAGAACTATGCAGAGAGAATCTAATGTTGAAGATGATCCGAGTATCATTTTAAACGTGAATGCTGAACGCCGAAACACAAAGCTGTGTTTTTTACTCTAGAGATGAAATTTAAACAAATTATTATATTTCCTTAACACTAGAAGTGCCGAAGATTGATACCCCCCTTGAACCGCCGTCGTGACNGGTGGAAATTGGGGAACGGAAATGTCTTCATATGAACGGAGTGTCTAGCACTAGGTTCCCAGATTCTCTCTGCCTGCCCTGCTATGTCCAGCTAAGAAAAAAATAGAATATATTATAGTTTAGGCCGTTGTGTAGCAGCGGCCAACCTTTCTCTGGTAACAAAAGAAAATACAGTATTGAGTGCCGCCACTCAACACGCAATGTCTCAAAAAAAATATAGAATTTGGGGACCGAGGTATTTTAAAACTTTACCTATATATTTTTAATAAGCTTTCGTAAGCTTTTCCAGATTTTCATGACACTTAACGATTATAAAACTGAAAAGTTAACATAATAAAAGGTTCTACGTCGCGAGTGATTTGTGAGATCATAAAACCAGGGCAACCGATAAATAAAATTAAACAGCAATAAATACTGTTTCATCGGCATAATGACTGAGTGCCTTGAAAAAACACCTGCTTCTTGTAAAATATTGTGTTTACCTCCTTTTACTAATAATTCCGTGTTTTTAACCATTCTTCGTTTGGGAAATCGAAAGATCTATTACTTTTTTTTCAATATCACGTTGTATAAGCTGAGAATCTGGAAACCTTAGTTAAGTGGCGTACCTCAACACCGCACATCGTCTCGTCTCAGAGCGAAGACATAAAAATATTAAATATTTCATTTCATCGAGTGTAAATCGAACCCCACAATCTGTCGCGTTTACATACGAGTATATGAGTTAAGATGAGAAAACTAAAAATAATCAATATCACGGAGAACTAAAAATAATCAATATCAATACCCCATGATGGATTTTAGTGAAGTAAATGTAAATATTTTAAAAATATAAGAAAGAAGAGAGAGTTAGGCTCCACAGACAAGCGAGGAGACATCCAGAACTTACTTTAATACTGTATCCCATTATTTTTTGTTAAAACAAGTTTAATTTCGGCAATTAAACCGCAACGTACCTGCCAATTTCCTTATTCCTGATTACCATTTAGGGTCGTCGTTTTAACTTTCGCCAACACTGAATAACTATACAGCACGTGGCCTAATTAGGTCATTTATATTCTATAATAAGAATAAATTTGCCTTTTCATGGTATAAGGTAAACTATAGACAATGTTTTCTGGCGTAGTTGGAGTGTGCTTGACTGGTAGTTGTGAGTTCATATTATACTTAGTTTATTTACTAGGAGTGATTAAAAAAGTAATATATGTTTGGGTTATTAATTAAAACATGAGGGATACGTTATTTATCGATTTCAACAGGAGGATGTTCATTGGATTTCTTAGCCAATTATAAATGATTTTTTTGTTATGTTAGGTCCTATTTTAGAGGTAGTTCCATGTAAGTTTATGGCAATTGGTTCAGTGCTTTTAAACTAATATATTCAAAATAAAAAAAAAAAATTTGACACAGTTAGGAATAAAACTAATTAAAAAAGCTTAAATTATATCATAGATCGTGACTAAAAATTAATAAACAATATGATCAACACCTAAAAAATACCTACATACATCTATGTTATCGAGTAGGCAAATATACCACATTCGAACAACCTCCATTACTTTAGCTAATTGAGAAATCAATTAACCAAAAAGTTTATCCCAGCTTTCGCCATCGTCAGTTTAAAATTGGGACAAAAACAAAAGGTAGTTCGGGGTACAAAAATTTAACCGGGTCGGTAGCCACGTCAGGTTGAAACTCAAGTTTTGGGTTAACGCTAGTCCCAACTATATACTTGATTATACAAACTTTCTATTTCTGACTCTACTAGTTTTGAAATAATCTATTTTCTCTCCACTTTTTGGTGTTAGTGGGATCTGACTCTACACACTTTTGTGTGCCCTCGTTATCCTTTCGTAGGATTTTTTAAAACTTTAAGTGCTTCATCTGTGTGGTATGACATTATAGCGGCGTTAAGTTTCGCAATACAACACTAGCTTCTCTGTAAAATAGGTTAAAGAAAAAGAAGTTATGTATCGAAGATGCATGAAGCTAAGAACTAATACCTATTTAATTTCAAGTCAAAGATCTGTGGCTTACCTGTAATTAAACGCCGTCTAAAATGCAAATATTAGTGCTATTTACACAACGTAATTCAAATCAAACATAACACCGATTCGATTTCAATCTAATTCCCGCCCGGCGATATTTCATTAAAGCAGTAAACATTTCCCCCCTATGGCTTTATAATGAAATCCTTCAAGTGGCATCTACATATATGTATATTTCAATGTATGTATGTATGTCTGTATGTATGTACGCATTTATGGTGAAAACAGGAATATTTAAATAAGGAATTCATTACTTAAAGTAAAGCTAGTTGACGTAAATGTTATGCGCGATGATTGCAAGTTCTACTCCGATATAAAGTTTTTTAATATATTTTTTAGCTTTACTCGGTATCGAATATCAGGGTAGGCAGAGGGGATCTGGAAGCCCAGTATTAAGGCACTTTGTTTCTATTCAGACACTACAGTTTTTCAATTTCCGCCAAATTCTGGAGACATACAGTGTTGAGTGGCGAAATTTAACACCCCGCTTTGCCTCATCACCAGAGTTAAGGAATGAAAATATTAAATATTTCATTCCTGAGTGGAAAACAAACACACAACTGTCGCGTTTACAATCCCACCCTTGTGCTCCTACGCCACGAGGGCATCTTTTTTACATTACATGGGTGTTTTCTATATTATTTTACTTTTCAAGCAAAACCAATATTGTGTATTTCTCAACATGGTTAAAGAGAGTGAGGAGAATTCAAGATTTTTTTTTAAACTATTTGTAGATTTCAACCAATATTATTCGATAAAGTCTATATAAAAAAGTAAAACTATACAAACAAGTGAGCACGTTCTATTAATACATGGAGGAGAATATTTCAGAAACGTATATATAGCATAAATAAACTAGAAAAGGCTCTCCTTACTCCATATTTTTGCAATTCCATTGAATAACAGCATTCCAAAATTTATTCGTTCTAAGAGAAAGCTTTCTGCTCTCGAAAAATCCGACGTTTCATACATCTGGGAATTTTCAGGCGATTTTTCATATTTGTTGAAATTTTGGATGACGGTGGCCCAATGCTGTTGAACAGTAGAAAACTATTTACTTTGCAGTGAATTCAGATATTATAGTGAATTTATTATGTTCAAATATTTTTTGTTAAGATTTAAGAAAATTCTTCTCAAATGTCCATTCTAATAGACAAAGCGCGGGTCTAAGTTACGCCACTCAACACCCATGTCCCAAAAATAACGTGGAATGTAGTGAAAGGAATGTTTTAAGACTAAGTTCTCTTTACCAACCTTATTATGAGACAAAAAGCTGCTGTTTTTCTATTTTTGGGAGAATTTCAACATTTAAATCTAAAATTTAGATAGGTTTTAGCTTTAGGCTTAAAATCTATTTCTTTTAAAAAAAACAAATAACGTCTTCAAGAGATATCCGGAAAGATGTGTCACAAAATGTTCGCGAGACCGATCGCCTCGTTCCGAGCATTAAATAAATTGGTTCGAAAACAAAAATGTAAGCTGCACTCACCGTAATGAATCTGCCACAGGATTACGCACAACGCGCCTGGCGGCACAATTTTTTAAAATATAAATTAAATATTTACATTTTCATGGTTTGGAAGTGGTGTGGGTTTGTTTCTCTATAATGATTTATCTTTCTCTCTCTATATTTTTTTTAATGATTTTGAAGGAAAAGAAAAGAAAATGGAAAAAAGTTTGTTTGGTTAAGCACGCTAATCTCTGGTAGGTACTACTGATTTTTTTTTTCATTTTTTTGCTCTGGTACAAAACATGAAATGACATTCCGTCACTTTTAAGTAAAGCGGAGTTATTTTATTTTTATTTTTTGAGGAAACGTGGGAACCTAGTTTTAGAAAATCCGTTCCTATTGACTTCTGTTTCCCACTTTCCGCCAAATTCTACGCATTGCTTGTTGAGTGATGGAACTCAAGTCAGTAGAAATTGAACCGACAGCCTTCATGACAACCTCATCCTATTTCCTCCTTAAGATCTAAGAAAAAAAGCAGCTTCATGTTTTTTCTCGTATAGCAGTTCGTAGGGAAAATCTTGTGTAAGACACTCTAGTTACCATTCTTAATTAATTAACAAGTCAACTCATAACCACTTCAAGGCCACCCAAAATTCTGCCCTTAGTATCGCCATAAAACCATCCAGCACACCTGGGAGAATACGATCACTATGTAATTTATGTACATGTCAAACTTGTACAGAAACTTATAATTGCTTTCGCACTGTCTCAGATAACTGACGACAGGTGACTGGGGGGAACCTAATGACTTCCTCGCGTATAAACGGAAATTGGCTTAAACTTTAACATGCGTGCCCAAAGTTGGCCAATAACATTATTGTCTTATTCATTTATTTTGTTATGTAAATTTTGTGCTTATTTTTGCTTAATTTCAAACTGTGTTAACAAGGTGGAGGAGGAGATGTTTGAAAATTTGATTTTAAATATATTTTAGGTTTTAGCAAATAAAATCTTGAATGTTAATGTTAATAGCGTAGATATTATACATAAAATCGTACTCTAGTACATAAATTACAAAATCTGGGCCTCAGAATTCTGCGGTGTGGAAACAGAAGTGTCGTAATTTAAACGCAGTGTCTTAACTCTACGTTCCGTATCTTGCTATATAAAATTATTATTATATGTATGTATATATACAATAACGTAAATTCCATTATTATTGTCAAAAACAAACAAAACGCTTACAAAGCAAAAAACATAGTTTTCAAAAACGATTAATCTAGCCGATTGAAACATAAAATGAACGAACGTGAAAAGCTGTGTCATCACAGTAATGAATACGGATAAAGCGTATCCGGCGGATACGATCGAAATTAAATTCCCGGGTTACATAGATGCGATACTGGGTCGCAATCCTGGCTCCACGGTGTTGCTAAAAACTGGAGTAAGGCTGTATAAGGCTATATAGGGTGTGTGCGACAGGAAATACAAGGCATTGCAAATAGGTTTGATGATGAATTTCAATTGTTGGATTTTTTGCCACTTTTGAATGGTGAGAAATGATGATTTAGTATTTAAGATGCTGTGTTCTTCACTTGTCGCCTAATATAAAGACATTTTTTAACTTCTATGCTTAGAGAGAGATAAAAACCGCCTAAATATCCTAATTAAGAATATTTATTTATGCTAATATATTATTCATATTGATATACATTTCTTATCAAAGAAAGGAAGACGTTGAAGATGAAGCTCAACAGCTTCTTCACTCAATACTCAATTTCTCGAATTTGGACGATGATAAGCGGAATAATGATGAAGTTCCTTTTTTACAATACTTATAATATCATATAATATCTAACACGTGGTGCAGAAGCACTAGCGTGTCGCTGTTAGTGTTATGTGTGATCTAGAGTTAAGCGGAAAGTGGAGAACGGAAGTTCCCCAATTTCCGTCTTTCTTCCTGGGATACAGAGTGAAGTTGCGCAAAAAGTGTGGAAGAGAGTTACATTATTAGATCTAATTTGTCCACTCCGAATGAAACTTAAGATGGTTCATATAAAAAGTTCATATAAATAGAAAAATATAAATAAAAAATATAAATAGAAAAAAAAGACAAAATTTCTAAGTTTACACGGAAATGAAAAGTCAACGAGGCAAATTTGCAAAAATTGTCCCGGGACCGCGCGTCGCGTCGGGACGGTAGATGCACACATTTTTACAAATTTCTAACGCTACTCTAAAATTAATATGGGAATTTCTGAATTTTGTTGTTTTCTTCAAATCACTTTTATTTGTGGCTCCGGTTTGTGCTTTTTACGAGTGAAATTTGTTTAGCTTTCACTTTATTTTAGTACTTTCAGTTGGTTTCTTCAAAAGATTTCGTCGGGGCTTTTGCATGAAATAAACAAAGGCAAGTAAATATTATTAATATTGGATTTCGCCCATTTTTTCTATATACTTGTGTAGCAGGGTGTTTATTATTTACTAATATTTTCATGTTGTCTATATATGTCTCTCTGGCACTAAGGCAGTAGCCCGCTGTCGAGTTCTGTAAGATAATGTTATATAAATTCAGAGTGGAAAAACAGCTTATAAATAATTCAAGTAGCTCGTTAAAATAACGACACCACTCATCGCGAGCGGACGATTCCGAATTGAAACAAATAACACTGATTGGGAAATTTTATTATGAATTTATTGATATAGCTGTTTTTCAAAATTGTACTGTATTCAATAAAACATTTTCTTTGGATCTGTGTAGTTGTGTATATCTCCACGCATGTCGTTTAAAAGCTGAGGTCTTTTGAACTTTAGAATTCTTGAAGAACTGAGCTGAGAAATTTAAATTTAAATAATCTTAGTAACAATAATTAATTAAAAGAAAATAAACGCACGCAGCGGCGGAGGGAGCCTGGGAACCTAGTTTTAAGATACTCCGTTTCCATTAAGATATTCCCGTTCTCTACTTTCCGCAGAATTCTGGAGGTATAGCGTGATTGATTGGCAAAATCCCAGCACTGTACTTTGCTTCGATTCCAGAGCGACAAAAAGAAAACATTAAATATTTCTTCGAGCGAGAATCGAACCCACAACCTGTCGTGCTTACTGGCCTCCATAAATACATTATATTTAACAAAAACAAACTTTATAAACAATGCACCGTAGAGTTGCAGCAGCGCTGTCGAATCATAAGTTTAGTTAATATTCTGTATGATCCTCTTAGCTGTAATCGAGTTGTGGACAAAGCGTTGCCTATTGTTACTGTGGAGCTTTTAGTACTGTGATATAGCATGGACTTGTTTTTCATATTTAAAGGGTAGTTTCATATTTCAAGGAAAAGGGGAAAGATATTTTTTGAAAATTTACTGCATTTTTTATATACATCCTAGTCATCGTCCGCAACATGCGTAGAGTTCAAGACGTAAATCAAAAAAATCATATTCTTTCCTGTTCCCGAAAAGAATCAATTGCCATTTCCCTATAAGTTGCATTCATTTTTTTCGCTGGTAACATAGCAAAGCATGTAGTTGAATTCAGTTTCGAAATTGAGCGGAAAGAAAGGAACGGAGTGTCTGGGCATTATCTGATGTTTACAGAATACAGCGTGAGCAAAAACACCAAAAAATAATCGTTTTATATTAATAATTATCTTTAAGCATTCAATCACGTTCATGATGTTACAAAACTAAATATTTTCATGAAAACACTGTCTTTTTGTGTCCCGACATTTGTCGATCGACTAAAGCGGCAGCTAATGGCGTTTATCACCGACCGAGCCAAAATGTACAATATCAATATATATTTCAGTCTGAAAATTAACACCCCATTATTCTTTGTAAATGGTTGTCAGAAAATCTCTTTTCATGACGGCTTACATGTATTTATTAATATGTCAAATTATATCTTACTAGCTTTACCTACGAGTTGGTCTGCATAGTTAAGTGAAAATAAGTAAAAGTTGTGTTCTAAAACGCTCCTTAGTTTATTCCGCATAGTACGGTTAGTATAGAGAACCTATATAATAGTGTCGAGACATTTTATTTACTAAATTTAATTTAAATAAGTATATTAATAATCTCTGTTGAAATAATTACGAAAGTAGTTTACAGTTTACAGAGAATAAAGAATTTTAAAATCATTAAACATGCTAGTACTATATACAATTAATATTAAAAATTTATAGAGATGAGGACCCCGTGGAAGGCGAAGAAGAGCTTGAAGAGAGTGGATGAGAGGAAGAAGTATTCAGAGATCCGTAGCGTTAGCCACTTTTTGTTGCTGGCTATCTATGGGATAAGGTGAGAAGCTAAAAAAATATTCTAGAATATTCATGAAAACCGCTCGTCCAGCTCCAACGTGCGTGGACCATTAGATGCGATGTTTTACACAAAATTCCAGCTAACAGTCCATCATTCTTCTATACGTATATCGTTGTCAAAAAAGCGCTTTTCCATTAAACAACGTTTCAGTACAACATGTGAGGCTGAAACGCTATTTGCTATATGATAAATGACAATTATTTTAAGTATGAGTCTCGTGAGAGCATTAATCATGTCAGCATCGTGACTTGAACTTGCTGGTTGGTGCCAATTTCTATTGTGAGTGTGTAAGAAATCTATTAAGTTTATATAATATGTCTATGGTGGAGGAGTGGTGGTTCTCCGAAAAGTAAGCTAGCTAAGCAGACAGAACTTAGTGACAAAACCTTCCGTTCTCCATTCCCTAAAGAGACATTACGTGTTAGGTGTCCGAACTCAATGCCATGACTTAGTCAACCAGAGTGGGGAAGTAGAAATAATTTATTCTTTTGACTAGGTACCGAATCCACATCCTTCGCCTTTTCACTTAGACGTTCAGCTACGATGACCTCGTAAATGATAATAGAAAAAAAAATTAAATAACTAAAACATTTGTAAGATGAGACTAGAAAAACTCACGTTCCAAGCTATCAGATAGTAGTTTAGCATTTATCACTGTCCTGACAGGACAAATTGAGACGTAACTTCCTCCGACTACGGAGAGCACATACTCGTATAAAGAACTAGAACTTGTGTAATATTCCTTACAATGTGTGACAGAGTGAGTTACTTATTTCAAGTGTTTATGTCTTTTGGAAAGTCTAGGAATGTTTCTTTTGAATTATTTCCTTATATTTTAGTGTTATTTCTAGGTGTTTGCCAAAAAAAATCTTTTTGATTCGAATTTTAGGCAGATAATTATGGCTATTTCTTGTCTTAAATAAGGAAAGGTACACATGATGAATGCTGAATTATTAAATCTAAACGATACAATATAGGCATGTCGTAGGTATACGTAAATTTAAAAACATATTTATAGAAATATCGTTTTTCTTTCTATGTAAAATGTAACAATCTAAATGGTTGGCATAGGGAACCTGGGAACCTAGTATTAAGACATCCCATTCCATTACCCTTCCGTACCCCACACTTGAATTCTGGCCACGCTTTTCCTCATTACTCATTCCCTCGAATGGGAATTGAACTCACAACCTGTCGCATTTACAGTCGCAAGTTCGACACGACTAATTCTAAATTCATTTAAACAATATTTAATTCCATTTACATTTGGACTTTATTATTTAAGCATTCGGTTAATTCCATTAAAGTTCATTCTAAATTACAACCTGTTTACTATGAATACTAATTGAACCCGAGTGCAACTTTGTTCTAACTCTAAACTATATTTGTCGAAACAAGTGCACTTCTCAAACCTGGGTGTTAACAAACTAGCTTATGTACCTTCTAAAGTTGTAAAACGACATTTGATGGCGTGCTACGTATTTTATTAGAAATACTAATTAAATTTATTATTTAAATGTAAAAAATCATTAGGAAATATATTTAAGTGAGATTTATTTTCAATTTCACGCTTTATATTTTTATTTGTCTCGAAAGAAGATAGAATCTACAACCACTGCGCCATGATGGCCTCATTTAATTGATTTCTTTTTCTTATTTCCAAATGTTTCTTATATTTTGTAGGATAGGAAGGCCTAATGTTTTCGAACCCGAGGAGTACTTCTCTTGCTATTTACGTGACTTTCATCAAGTATCATCGATACTGTGGTCTCAAAAGTTAACCGAGGGCTCCTCCTGCCTCCCATATTACTAACTTTTGTTTTATAAATCTTTTTAGCATAGTATTTAAAGCTTATTTTCTCGACAAAACAAAATAATAAATTATTTACTTATAATTAAAAAAAACAAGCCAAGATTACGCGATCTCGAAACGAATCTCCTTACAAAGTCAGTACAATATTTAATTAGACAAGTTGGATCTTTGTGATATTTTAATTTCCTCGAGCCCGAATTTATTTGTGAAGCAACAGACAGCGTTTGGGAAAATAAAATAGCTGGGAGGCGTATACACGCGTTGTCTTAATTGAATAGCGTCTTGTCACGTCTTTACCTCTTACTTTAGATGGCCATATTCAGGAGAGTTTTAACCGACTTAAAAATAGAGGGTTATGAATTTGACATGAATGTATGTATGTACATATATAATGTTGTAGATATTGGATAGTATGACGATCTGACGATTTAGATTTCCCAGTACGTGTGTTAATTTTGTGATTGTATATTTGTATGTTTGTCCATAGATTTCTAAGGAACCTAATGCTTTTTTCGCTTCAAATAAGGCATATTTCATTTTCATTATCATCAGTATCATTATCATCACATAGCATCGACGCATTTGTAGAATATCTCCTATATTATAAAGAAATTATATGTGTCTAGGATTTATGGGTCAGGAAATGGACAGACCATTTTACCAACTTTCAGTAATTCAGCATATATTTGGGAATTTATTACTTTTCCCAAAAAAACACACTCAGGCCACAGTCGATCCATCGATCGCGTTACTTCCTGAACATGACCCTTAAACGAGTTCTTATCTACCAACCACCACCACAGCAAGACCACCACAGATGGACCATCTTGCTCATCCATAACGTCAAACACAAACCCATAAATCAATTTTAACAATGTAATAAAACCAATGTAATTGGGTGAACGTATCCGCGCGCGCAAACGATATTACCATCCACCTCGCCCGTAATTACACGTAATCAGTTGTAATCGAGCGTGGCTAATGAGTTCCTGAGCGCTATATAATTTGCCTTGTAATAATGCTTTATATGCAGAACGATTGTACAAATTTTTAGTGGATTCGTATTAAAATTTGGTATGTTGGTTCGATTCTGATTGTTGTAATTTGTTCTTTCGTCTATAACTGCCGGTTCATAATATTTAAAAAAAAATGATTTTAAAGGTTTAATTTTTTTCGCTCTGGTGTAAAACACAATGCCTCCAGAATTTAGTGGAAAATGCGTAATAGAGTGCCTTAACACTAGGTTCTCTCTGCCTACTCTCCTGTGTGCGAGATACAGCGTGAAGCGAATAGACGAATAAATAAATTAAAAAGAAAAAAACATTTTTTGTAAGTTTTAAAATAAATGATAGTTTTTTTCTCATATAGACTGCTACTATCAATCTCTTATTAACAATACGAATAATAAAATCAAATCTACGTCCCCATCACCAAACATCCCAGCCAAATTCCAAACATAAGTAATTTGAATCACAACGAAAACGGTGGAGGGTTCAGAACAAACTTTAGCTGGGCTTAAAAATGAAATTGTCCTCGCAAATCTGAGGGTGTCAGTAAATTTATGCAGCGGCTCCACGATAAGGGTCTTGGATTATCTCGCTCTTGACAAATGTCGGTCTATGACAGTTACATACTTCTACATTAAACACATGTGGCACTAAAACTGTTTATAGTTATAAGCTATGATATAACATAGATAATGTAATTTATTTGTCGTAAAATAAGATTATTTGATAGATTTATGCTATATCCTGTATGTAACAGGGTAGGCATAGGGTCTAGTGTTAGGACACTACGTTTTCCACTTTCTGCCGTATTCTGGAGATATCGTGAATTGAGTGACGGAACTTGACGCCGCGCTTTGCCTCCACATCAGAGGGACGAAATTAAAATAGAAAATATTTAATTTCCCAGCGTGGAAATCGAACCCAGAACTGTTGTGCCTCAACAGTCAGACGCTGTGTTGCTGCGCCACAACAATTTTAACGATATTGTTATAATGACAGCATGTGTCATAAGGAGTATTTAGTTTTTCGTAATTACTTTTATTGTATGAAATTAGATTATAGCAGAAGTGTCGTAAGAACCTTATTTCTATGCAAAAATATTGTTTTGGACCAAAAACAGAGCAATTTAGAGAACAAAATAAGAAACCCCAAATGGTCTCACAAACTAAAATTAACCTTTAAATAAACATTTCAGCCATTACAAGAATTTGCCATCAAATCATCAGTAATTAAAATAATAAAAAAATCCTTAAATTTCTGAACAGCAGGTAACGCAAAACGTTGGGCAAAAATTGAAAAAATGCAGGCAAATACGTTAAAAATAACTAACGTAAAACAGAAATTAAAATTGCCGAGGATACCTACCCCTAATTAAACACTAGAGCGGAAAGATAAATATTCTCCTCTACGTAGAGCAGTATGAGAATTGAATTTTTAAAACTCTACGTAGTTTTACGTTACCGTATACGTTTCGTTTGTTAGTTCTGGACTAAAGAGAAAGTCACTTAAATCTAAATTCGTTTTNGAACCCACAAGAATTGTGTCTCAAAAGTCAAACGCTGTGCTGTGATTGCATGTGTTATAAGGAGTATTTAATTTTTAGTAATTACTTTTATTGTATGAAATTAGATTATAGCAGAAGTGGCGTAAGAACCCTAATTCTATACAAATATTGTTTTGGACCAAGAATAGAGCAATTTAGAGAACAAAATAATAAAACCGAGATGGTCTCAAAAACTAAAATTAATCTTTAAATAAACATTTCAGCCATTACAAGAATTTGCCATCAAATCATCAGTAATTAAAATAATAAAAAAATCCTTAAATTTCTGAACAGCAGGTAACGCAAAACGTTGGGAAAAAATTAAAAAAATGCAGGCAAATACGTTAAAAATAACTAACGTAAAACAGAAATTAAAATTCCCGAGGATACCTACCCCTAATTAAACACTAGAGCGGTAAGATAAATATTCTCCTCTACGTAGAGCTCTTTGAGAATTGAATTTTTAAAACTACGTAGTTTTACGTTACCGTATACGTTTCGTTTGTTAGTTCTGGACTAAAAAGAAAGTCACTTAAATCTAAATTCGTTCTTCATATAACTTTTAGAAAATATGGTCGAGTTTAGTGGAAATTTTTGAAATATATTACATTCTTTATGAATGCAGCAGCTAAATGTTCTTTTAGAATTTTTAAAAGTGTTGTTTACTCATACTGTGCGTCATAAACATATTAAAGTTCGTTTTATTAAGTTTTTAAGACAGCTACGTCGATGTATAGGTAGGTACAGGTTCGAATTCTGCAACGTACTTTTTATTCAATTTTTCAATTTCTTTACAACGACTGAGAATATGTAAAAAATGAAAGTAACTTAAAATATTATAAAATAAATGTTGTGTTTTTATCCTCGAATGATAATAAATTAATAATCGATTAATCACAATCTGAGAGCTATATTTTTGTAATCTCTTAAAGAAATGCTTATAATTAGTAATAACTAAACTCAAAAATTAATTAAAACCACAACCATCACCGGCTACAGTCAAAAGCTGAGATGTCACACCACCACACCACGATAGCCTCTGTTTAATACAACTATGTTAAATATTATTTTTATTATAGGTCTTTTTAGAAAACAATTCTATAAAAAAATGCACAAAAATCAATATAAATGATAGAGCAAAACCACGAGCAAAAACTAGTATCACGTCGCGTTAATGACAGGCCTAAATGGAACAATAGTTGATTAATCTCGGCCCGAGCTTTGTTTGTCGCAATGATAAGACCCATTGTGTGCGACACTTAATAATATCTTTAAATACATAACATCCACTTGCCTTATACATAACTAGCGGACGCGCGCAGCTTCGCTTGCTTATTTAGGGGTGAATTCTAATAAACCACGAAACGTCTTGATTGAAATATTTTTAAGAGTCTAAATTTCAAATTTTATAAAAATCGGTGGCGATTTAAAGATTTTTCCATACAAACTTTCAACCCCTTATTTGCACCCTTAGGGGAAGAATNTTGAAATCGGAAAGTTCAATATGACTCACCCTGTATATATAGATAAACGATAATTTACTGTTTTAGAAATGTATAAAAATTTTAACGTAGCGGGATTTGAACCCACACCTATTGGCAATCGTGCGAGGACCACTAAGCTATACGTTTTCCTGGCATTTTTAGACGTGTCTAAAAGAGTATTTCTTTCTTTTCTAAGTGAGAATTAACACTTTAAATTTGTACTTAACGGGTAAAAGTAATAAAGTGTAAACGAAGTCGCGAGCGGTCTATAGTTCTAAAATAAACTTGTTAAATCGGAATATGTCGCTTTATTCAAGTGACTGATTGAAAATTATTTACAAATTCTTGTTGTTATACAAACGCTCGGATTCCATTCTATCTAACGTCATACACATTAATTATTTTCCAATATAGTTTCTAATTATATTAATAATCTATTAACGTGAATATTTTGAGTAATTTATGCTTCATTAATAGATATATATGTCAGCGTGTATTTTATTTCAGCTTCACGCTCTATCCCGCACATTGCAGGGTAGGCAGAGGGAAGCTAGCGTTAAGACACTATCCCTATTTTTGCCTCGAATTATCTCGACGCTAGAGCGAATATATGACAATATAAATTTAAATAAATATTTAATTTCCTCCAGTGGGGATCGAACCCGCATCTATAGTCACATTTTGTGCCCCTACGCCACGACTGGCCTATATTTTATTTGATGCAGCATTCAGTGAACGAAATGTTTCGGAAAGTGGAGAAATTACTTTTACTACATGCTCTCCGCCTAGCCTGCTATTTGCGGGATACAGCGTGAAGTTATGATATTATTGTTATTGGTAGAACCTACACATGTAGTAATAACGACTGGCTGTTAATCTTTTTTTTTAAATATATGTATAACGGGTATACAGAGACAGCTTAGTCACACTCAGGCCTGTATTTATAAACCACTCTCAACTCTGAGGTCGGTCTTGAGAGCGATCTTGAGATACTGTTTTCATTCATACAATAGGATTTATGAATGAAAACGACATTTTAAGACAGATATCAGAGTTGAGAGTGATTTATAAATATGGGTCTTTGTCTACTAGAAAAGCGAAAATAAGTAGTAAGAATCGAACCCACATCCACCGAACGCTGACAAACGAACAAACGCTGTCACACGGACGGACCTGTTTAGGAGAAATATAATAAACTGAAGATCAGTCTACCCATCACCTAGTACCCCATCACAATATCCCCTAAAACTGTCACAAACGTTAATTTATCACCAAAATAAAAACACCATACTTCTTCAAGTTATTAAGCTTAATTGTTGTATTTATGAAACGGCACAAAAAAATTCAACTGTTCAAAATTAGCGAGTCATCCGCGTAAACAAAATTTAAGAGGTCGACAGCAAAAAAACGATTTACGAGCGCCAACACAATGATAGCAGGCAGCGGGCTCTGGCGACGGGAAAATGAAACGACAACAGACCGAGCGTAATTATTTTCGAATAGACTACCCCCGGCGTTTGACCCCGAAAATATTTTTTGCTAATATATATCTATCTACCCACGCAAGCTTTTTTGTTGGAATATTAATTTGTTATAAATGGTGGTTGAGGTCAGTCGTGGTGCAGGAGCAGATTGTGGGTTTGATTCCCACTCGAGGAAATTAAATATTTCATATTTTCATTGCCTTACTCTGGTGTCGCCATTCAATACGCAATGCTTCCAGAATTAGACAGGAATTAGGGTAATACTAGGTTTCGAGGTTCCCTCTGCCTATCATACTAGGTGCAGGATAGAGGGTAAAGCTAAAAAAATAGTTTCTTACTTACTTGGTTTATAGAGTGCCTTTGTAAAAATTGTGAATATTTATTAATTACCCTTTTTCTTACATTTATGTAAGAACATAGTGTTGTTATAAGTACTCTGTTGAACTTAACTTCATTTTTGAATTACATTAATCAAATATGAAAAATACACGATATTTCTTTAAAAATTAAGACAATATTTTAATAATAACTAAAAATAAATTGTAATTACTGAACCTAATGGCTTAATAATTTTCTACAATTTATATCAACTTGTTTAATCATGTTCATTATTATATGAATGAAGTTGATAATTTGCTCGTAAATTAATTTTAAATTAATTTGTATAGTGGATGGTCTATTGATAGGGTTTATATTTATGTCTTCTATATAGGGCATGTTATATTATTTTTTTAGTATCAGAGTAGTTAGAGGGAACCTGCGAACCTAGAGTTCCGCAGAAGTAGATGCTCCGTTCCCATTAAGACGTGCCGTTTCCCATTTTCTGTCGAATTCTGGAGGAATTGCCTCTAACCCCTAGTGGGAATCAAACCCAGAACCGTCACGTTTATAGTCGCATGTTTGTGCCCCTGATCCATTACAGCTCCAACTTAAATAAATATTATAATGATTATAGAAAAATAACAAAAAACATAATCAAAATGATAATATCAAAGGAAAATTTACTTTTAGATAATTATTATTTACATAAAAACTGTATTCACATTTATTATCTGTATCAAAGGAACCATTTCAGTCGTATATAAAAATTAAACAATAGAAATAGAATCGAATAATCTCGAGGCACCGCCATTGTGTGCACCCGTTGGTCCTTTATGCCGAATATTTAATATTCTACTAAAACACGTTTCTGCAAATTTATCCTATAAATTTGATGGTAAATTTTAATACGATAATATATATATATTATTTGAATGGTGTTGATTAGGTAATTTATACATCCTGCTATAGAAGTAGGCAGAGCTAGGTAGTAATAGGTTGTAGACCACAGATAGATTTAAATTACTTTTTTTATTCATTTTATTTTTATTAGGAAAACATAAGGCTTGTCATGTTTTTTCTTGTTTCGTTAGGAAAGTAATTTTAGTATCCATTCTTAGTATATACCAAGTATTTTTATTTATTTCTTCGAGTTTAAATCGAACCCTCACCATTCACCTTTACATTTAGACGCTGAGCTATTGCTACACGAAGGTTTCACAAATATAAATTTGAAAAAGCTTAAAATTAACAACGAGAAAAAAGTCGAAGCTTTTCAGTAAAAAAATTGCTGCTACAAATTGGAGCAAAACCCCAAAATCCTATTAAGGGCCAACGAGAGGAAATAGTGTACACGCTAAGTAATGAACAATTAAGTAAGCTCTTTTGCTTGGTGCTTATAATTTGCTTTTTTAATGAAATATTTTTTTGCGTCTCTCGCGTATATAAAAAAGTAGACAGAATCTAATGTGAATATTAAGACATTTCGTTGTCCACTTTTGAGACATTGTTCGGTATCGGAAACACTCACTCGCCAGCGCCGTGCTCTGTCTTATTAGAGCGAGGAAATGATATGAATAATTTAGAAGTAACCATTTTCCCAAGTGAGAAACGAACACACAACTATCACGCTTACGGTCAGATGCTTCCCCACTGTGCCACGATGGCCTTAATATCAAAATAGCAAAGCAATACATGACACGACAATGCGATGGTTGTGAGTTCGATTCCCACTTGGAATTATTTTCATTTACCCTCTCCCTGACACATAGACGAGCAAATTGGCGTTCCGCTACCAACTGATAACTCGAAAATTTGGCAGAAAATGGGGCAGCAGTGTCATTACACTTCTTCTTCTTCTCTCCCTATCCTGTTATATGGGATACAACGAAAACTAAGAAAAATATTATATGAAGCTTTATATATGTACGTCGTTAAACAAGTTATTTAGTGTCACAGGTAAGCAATAAAGTATTTAAATAAATGCATATCACATTTATGTATGAATAACAAAATAATTCTACTATATATTTCGAAGGAAACAAAAGAGTTTTTAAATTATTATACCCTCGGTGACGTAAATTCAATTTTCATTGTGAATTTATTGAAAGCTCCATATATATATGAACATAGTTATAAATCTTTTATATTGTATACGATATCCGTTATTTCACTGGTATAATTCTATACATATATTATACTAGTAGTAGCTCACAGCTTTGCTTACGTGGTCTTACGATCTACAGAGAAAATCTCGGTTTTAGGGTTCCGTACCCAACGGGAAAACCCTGTTAGTAAGACTCAACTGTCCGTCAAAATCTCCGAAGAGTTCTACTATTTAGATCCTGGCTTTATCATGGTATTTCAGCTTCTGCAATTGCTATGTTAATCGATCTAATTTTTTTTTAGATCTTTTATGTACAAAATCGACTTTTTTATCCTTTTATTATAGAAAGCGAATAAGAAATTGTATAATATGTAAGCTACGTATAACAGCCACATATAAGATGTAATTATTAAAAGTAGGTCGAAATTAGTTTCTTAGATTTAATAAAAGTATGTATGAAACTGGTGTTAATTATATGTTTTTTCAGCTTCACGCTCTACCCCGCATATAATAGGCTAGGCAGAGCGAGTCTAGTATTAAAACACTCCACTTTTCACTTTCCGCCCAGTTCTGGAGGCCTTGCCTTGCCTCGACACAAACCCACAACCTGTCGCGATAACAGTTGCTCGCCACGCTTGGTCCCCTACACCACGACTGGCCTCAATAATGTTAATTCATTTTATAAATTAACAGAAAATATTTATTATATTAGCAAACACTGTTATTTGATTTATTATTGGTTTGAAATATACAGAATAGTAATTAATGGGTGATAGTTAAATTAGAGGAAAACCACATTTCGTTGGCACGAGCTAATTAAATTAGATGTATTAATTTAGATTACGTATTATTAGTGACTTGTTGTATATTAAGAGCTATTGATTTCATTGTATTATGAAATATTAGATTTTGAATTACAAAGTACGATCTATATCGATATTACGTTTATAAAGTTGAAGGGTTGTTTAGTTATATGCACTAATTATAGAAACTACGGATTTAGGCAGAGGGAACCTACTGTTCAGACAATCCGTTCCCATTAAGACCCTTCGGTTGCCTTTTCTGAATTCTGGCGCAACTTAACGCCGCGATTTGTTGCGTTACCAGAGCGAACGGTTTCGGTCGCATGTTTATGCCCCTGTGTCACGATTGGTCTCAACTAGGCCAGACCTGGCTAATTAGAACTGGCCTAGCTGGAACTTTACCTTTCACTTTTAATAAAGCGAACATAAAAATAAAATATTAAGAACTACATAAGAGATCCTGCTATCAGTGAAAGAGATGTATGCCGATTGTCAAAAAAATCGTTATATATATAAAAACATTAGGATCAATGCACTGACCGATAGATCGCCACCGTAGAAAGGATGTATGACGAAGGTCTCGTTGCCAATGTGAATCACGCCAGACACCCCATTGCACGTGTGGAAGGCAGCGGTTGCTCCTGGATAGTCCTTGACAGTGCCGTGGTAGTAGCAGTGTTCGATTTCCTGGACAAAGAGAAATAGTATTTAGAATATTTATTTTTTTGTTGTTTTTTGATGTTCACGAGGATGTGACTGTAACGCGACGGTTGCGGGTTCGATTTCCACTCGAGGAAATGAAATATTTATTTACATTTATATTTTCATTTCTCCGCTTTGGTGTCAAGGTCAAAGGGCGGTGTTGAGATCCGCCCCTCAACACGCAATGCCTCCAGAATTCGGCGGAAAGTGGGGAACGGAGTGTCTTAACACTAGATCCTCTTATATATTTTATATTATATTAGTAATAGTTCCAATACCAAATGCCGAATATTTCAAATAATAAAAACTCGCTAACTACAGATTTGTATTTTTTGTGAAACTCATTTCGATATATAAAACGTGAGTGCTCCACAAATAAAGTCGATATTAAAATGTTCATTTTTAATTATTTGAATATTCAACAGAAAAATTTTAACAAACATAATTTTAATATGAAAATATTTTCTATAAAAGCTTAAGTAATTAATGTAGAAAATGTAATTTTGTTTATAATATTTCATCAAAAGTATTTATAAACGTCCTGAATATGTGATTAACAAGAAATTATGAAATGTATGTACAAAGTACTCTTTAAAAATTTCAAGCTATGAAAATAATATTATTTTTACATGTAATTTGTAAGTTCGCTTTAAAAATGTGTAGCTAAAAATACATATATTTTTAGTTAGACTGTATTTTTATTTAATAAAATCTTCTTGAAAAAATTTAACGTGGGATCGAATCCACAGTCATATTGTGTTAATAGTACTATTGTACTGTATATTGTTTTAATTTTTTCATTTTAAATTATATTTTATTATATTGCATCATATTTTTTAAGTCCATTTATCGAAAAAAGCTATAAACTATCATTATAAATGAAAATGAAAACGACATCTCAGACTTCTTAGTATGGGCACACATTCTTAGCATGACATTGGCGAAGTGATTGGTGCTCAACTGGCACGCTTGAAGCGCCATAAATTAATAACTGAACTGATTATTAAAATGGCATCTCAAGATTCGTCTCAAGATCGATCTCGAAGTAGAAAAAGAATCGGTTATTCTAAGGCACACAATCTTACCTAACGGCAACTTAATTTAAGCCGATTGATTGGATGTAAATAGGTTTTAATGAAAAACGTCCAGACACCATCTACCTCTAGAGTCGATGTTGTATCCGGTCAATTAATTCGATGAGATAATTATAAATTACTATCGATTTACCCCTGGTTTGCCTCATTGTTACAATCATTTTTAATATAAGAGTGAAGAATGAACATGTTGGAAGGAAACTTAAGTTAAGTCGCTGTTCTTTTATTTATATTTTCACTTTCGCTCTTTAGTTTCACACTGTACCCCAGTGTTAAATCACTACGTTCCGTTTTGCGTGAATTCGATGTAAAACGTATCGACCGGCAGAACTGAACACCGCATTTCATCTCACGTGGTTACATGGTCGTATAATTATTTAGTCTACTGCCAGACGCTGTCACAGCGACGACGGACTCAACAAAATATTTAAGTATTCAATTTTAATTAAAAGCAAGCAGTAAGAAAATTAAACAACAAAAAATCCTATTTTTCATATTACTATAAAAAAAGAACAAAGTGGCTTTAGAAGCTTTCACGGCCCAATGTTTTTCAGATCGTTTACCCGCTGTTTTTGTCTTAGGGATATTTATATTAGGCCAGACTTACCATAAATATGAGATTGGATGGAATTAGGTTAAGTTTTTATGCAGAAAGAATTATGTGATTATTCGCTCTTGATGAGGATAAAGCGGACTAATTTATTATTTGTTAAACGTTGTAATATTGAGGTGAGACATGGTGGCAGGTTGTGAGTTCGATTCCCACTCGAGGAACTGTTATATTAATATTTTCTTTTTCTCGCTGTGGCGCGAGGCAGAGCGCATTGAGTACCGCCACCTGTTCAGGAAACCTCGAAAGAACTCGTCGAAATCAAAAATATGCTAAAGATAATTCAGAAAAAACCCTCACCGCAACGTCGGTGCTGGGAGACAAAGACCTGAATGATAGTTTTCTCCTAATAGCAGGTATACTAGAAATAGTCACTAGGGACATAAAGTCAATAAAGGAGAAATTGGAGGAACCAACCATCCTAGCCTAGATGGACCTTTCATCCAGGAGGAAATGGATATAGGTGAGAGTGAAAGTCTTAATCAAATAAACGAAGAAACCAGTTACAATAACGTACAAACCTTAAGCCCCAACCAAGGCCAAACCTCTTCGACTAAACGTGACGTTAACTTCCGCCAATTAACAAGTGTCCCGAAAATCAGTGGAATTTAGGGAGTGGAATATTTTAACACTAGTTTCTCTCTGCCTAATGTATGACATACGGAATACGTAAAGCTACGTAACTATATTAAAATACGTTTTACAAAATCAGCGAATACCGTTTGTACCTACATTTAAAACCGTTTTCACAATTTCACCTAAGTGAAGAACATTTTTTTCCTCTTTTAGATAAACTTAATTAATAAATCCTCATTAAGAGATTTTGCCCAATTGTTAAGGAAAATTTAGGCAATTTAATTCAATATATTTAGATATGAGCATTTTAGTAAGGGGAAGGTATACAAATTCAAATTCAAATTTTATATAACTAAGCGTGACGGGTTCTATTCCAACATAGATTTTACGTCCAAAGATCGGGACGTAAAATCTGTCTTAGTATGTAAATGCTATCAAGTGTAAGAGAATTAAAAGTAACAAATAAATTACAAAACGACCAAAATGGGCTCAGACGAAAATAAACTTTAAAAAGAACAAAAATTATCTTGAAATGGAGAACATGGATAATATAGTGTCTGGGAAATCTGGTGTTCTTCTTTAACAAAGTCACCGCCAATTTCTAACATTTAAAAAAAAAATCTTCAGTTAATATCGCTTACTTTTTTATTTTATACATTTTCACATTCATATCAAAAACATAATATAATATAAACATCGTCTCGTTGTGTTTTAAGATGAAAAGTACAATCAAAGATCATTTTTCACTGTTTTCAACAATTTCCCCAGTTCACAGCATCCCGGGCATGAAAAATGAGATGCGACCCGTCTGATTCATCTTCCAGCTGACAGCGGCCAGTGTAATTGCAAAATAGAAAAATGGTACAAAATATTATGATTTAATAAATACTGTGTGTTTGTTCGTACCTTTTGTAACGAGTAAGTCTGGGTGGCCTTATTTTTGGTGAGTAATTTAAATTAAATGCTTCCCTTATGAAGAAAGGTAATTGTTATAGATCGCTATTTGTAATTTTTAAATTGTGCATTTATTAAGACGAAGCAGGAACCTTATGTTCAGAAATTACCGCCTTCTATAATTATTTACAGCGCCAGGGAAACTATTGATAGGTTGCCGACTTTTAACTAATGTGTTGGTGCAACCCTTGAAAAGACCAGGTTTGTAATTATGTGGGAACACGTCTGGTGGTAGATGGTTTCACATTTTGCATGTCCGGTAAAACATGATCTAGCATATTAAATGCTTATTACTAAACAACCAAATCTATACTAATAGGTATTAAAATGCGGAACGAAGAACAGGATCTTATTGAATAATTATTTTTGTGTTGGCTTATTAACTTGATGAGTAACATAGAGGAAGACTATAAGATAGTATATTATTAGTGAGTGGCGGAGCTCAACGCCGCACTTTGCCTTATTATCAGGTCAAGGAAATGAGAAGAATTCATTGTCACGAGTAAGAATCACCAAGAAACCAGGCACCGCTGCAACGACGGAATGCTCAAATCAATTGAACTGAAAAAAAATCACCAAAATCTGTCACTGTCTGTCTGTCTGTCTGTCATAAATTTCAATTAGTTATACCAAAAAAATTCAACTACAAATATTATTTAACAGGGTGGTGCTATACGTTTAATTTTTCACCCATACTCAGTACCACCCTTAAATTAAACAAGGTGGCAAGAAAATTGAATCTAATCTAAACTTCCTTCATCTAATTTGAATACGCCCCGTTATACCGACGAGCATCAGACCAATTTATTTTGATCTTGTCTCCTATACGTCATTGAAAAGATCCTTCTTGAAGCCGCTCAGACCTACTAGCATAGCAGGTGATTGTCAACGTGACGGCTGTGAGTTCAATTCCCACTTGGAGGAATGAATTGCTTAATATTTTCATTTCCTTGCTCAGGGAACCCGACAAATGTAGGCGATGAGCTCCACCACTAAATACGCATTGTCAAGAGTGTCTTAACACTAGGTTCCTTCTGCCTACTCTGTTATATCTAGGATACTTAAACAAGAAAGTAAAATATCCTTAGTAATTACTCCAGCTGTATTAGAAGTTAGTGCTTTCTACAAGTACTTTGGAAAGTCTAGATTCTAGATGGTAAGTTGTGTACGACTTCGAGCATTCATCGCTGCATGTAACTTTGCCAAAGGATTCATCTAAATGTATACAATTTCGATCTATTTCTGAGTGGCTCTGCATTTTAGTTTCTTAAAGGAAATGAGGTTCTACAGTGGCTTATATGATCGCGTATGTTGTCAATAAAGATATTTTGAAAGTACTTATATGGAAAATATGCGGATTTATATAAAAAGAAATAATAGATAAAAAAGAAATAAGAATCTAAAGAGAAATAAAAATAATTATCTAAATTTTTTTTTGTTTACTTCAATAAAATTTAGTTGATTCCGAATGATAATTGAACCTACAACTACCACGATTGTAATCAGACGATGTCAGCTGCACGATGGGCTACACTCTTTTATATTGATATTTTTCGTAAATGACATAGATATTGCTAAGTTTTTTCCATCTGTACGCTTTATTACGTATAGAAGATTAAACAAAGAAAAACTATTGTCAGAATTTTGAGGGCGAGGGCCTCTTTGTTTTCATACTGTTAAAATTAATAATTATTAATTTATTACACTAGATCAAGAACCTCAATTGACAGTACCAGCATATCAAAAACAGTATAACCAGTGAAATTACGAGTTTCCTAAACATTTTGTTTTACGACTTTCCCCTTATTTTGCATACATTTAGTTCCCATATTCACTGAACATATGTAGGGAA
>JAKRZM010000862.1:699713-713601 GCA_036379175.1 Heliconius cydno galanthus
AAAAGAGCAACTGTTGAGTTTCTTGCCGGCTCTTCTCAGCAGAACTGCCTTCCGAACCGGTGGTAGCTTTTTGTTGACATGTACATTCGACGATTCAAAAGTGCTTTTATAGTTTATTTGAATAAAGAATATTTTGAATTTGAATTTGAACCTAGTGTTAAGAAACTCCGTTCCCCACTATCTACCGAATTCTGGATTCGAGTGTTCCCTCCTCTTTTCCCTATCCAGCTAATGGAAAAAACGTGATTATTTAAAATATGTCTAACATAGAGTATATTATAAATATTTATGCAAATAACCATCAATCCCAATCTACCCGACCATATCTTCGCGAGGTCCGCAACTTATCAATGTTTGCATAGCATTCCTAGTTAATCCCTTGTCCGGGAAATTCGAACGGAAATTGACCGTAGTTTAGCGCACGTCTGGCACAAGTTTTTTCCGCTGGCGTAAGGGATTTTGGTGTACCGATTTGGACGAAACTATTACTAAGAAAGGAAGTATATGTAAATACTAGGGCAGGCTCAATTGGACACGTGATGAATGTGGGTTCAATTTTATTTTTCAGCTTTGCATCTTTATTGTAGCAGTGTAGTTAAAATGACCTAGTGTTAGAACACTCCGTTCTCCGCTTTCAACATAAATATTTCCCCTAATGGCGATATAGTTTGCTATTGAGAAAATAATTGACAAAATGAAAATTTAAAAAACTTTTTAAATTGACAGAAATATGGTTTGTTTCCACTCGTGGGATTATTTTCAATGTCTCGCTTTGGTGTGGCGTTGAGTTCACGCACTCAACACGCAACGTTTCGAAAATTTGGTGGATAGTGTGGAACTGAATTGTAACATTAGGTTCCCTGTACCTACCCTATATACGAATATATAAAATTGGAATAAATTGTAATAAAAGAGTTATGCATATTTTTCCTTATATGGAATAAGTTGACCCTAGTTTACGTCTACTACTTATTTTTCTGCTAGTGTAAGGGATTTTTGCATCGAATGGGAAGAATCCATTACTATGTGAATGTTCTATTTTTTCTATAATAAAAATTGTGTTCTTCATTACGATTTTCTATTAATTATTACATAATCACTGATTTTAATCGCGACTGTTATGTGTTCGATTCCTACTAGAGGGAATGACATATTAAATATTCTTTCATTTCGCTCCGATACTAAGGCAAATTGGGGCGTTGACTTTCAACACTCAGCACGCAATCCCTTAAGAATACAGTGGAAAGTGGAGAAAGTGTGTTGTATCATAACATTTTTATATCTGACAGGCGATCCGTGATGGACCAGTACCAGTCCATCACAGGATCTGGGTAAGTGAAGTAGGTATACATAGTACGTAACCACTGGGCAACTTTGCCACTTTCAATTAAACTTTCCCCTGAAGAGCTGTATCGATTTGCTATAGCTTTCATATAAATGTTTCATAATAAATATTATGTTATTATATTTGTGGTTTAGCTAAAAAAATAGACAATGTATTTACGAGATGGGTTTTTAAGCCAAAAGTATGAGATTTTAAGGGGTTAACATTCTTTCAGCTTCACGCTTTTTCCCGCTATATTAAAGGAAGTAGAATCTAGTGTCAAGACAGTCTGTTCTTCTTTCCAATTCAAAAAATTGTGTGTAGAGAGGCGACACAACTCTACAAATAAAAATAATTTAATTTAAAATTAATATTAACATTTCTTCGAACTGAAATCGAATCCACAACCAACAGAGTTCACATCCATAAGCTATTTCCAGCCAACTCTACTACGACGGCCAACTAAAATGAATTAAAATTATAATATAAACGCAAAAGCAATCAACTTCACTAACACAATATTTAAGAAATTTCTAATAAAAGCAGAATAAGTTCAAATTTCGTTTCGCTTACAAATTTACTTACTAAATTAAACTCGGGACCGTGAATTGTGAAATACTCGAGTTATTGAAAAACAATCGGATTTAGATCGTGATTTGGCGAAGGATTTCTTCGTTATGGAAACCCAATCGGAGTATATTTTATATTTTGACAAATTATTTTTACAATATAACAGCTTCACGCAGTATCCCGCATGTGGCAGAGTAAGTAGAGGGAACCCATTATTATGAAATTGTTTCACACTTTTCGCACAATTTTTGAGAATCAAAAGAAAATGTCTTGTTACCAAAGGGAGGTAATTAAAATAGTTTATTTCCTCAACTGAAAATCGAACCCACAACTGTGTTTATAGTCAGACACTGCCGCTGCGCCAAGACGTCTTCAAATAGTTATAATAATATTATGTTTATATTTAAGGTCATCGTGGCGGACGAGCACAAGAGTGATAGTCAATTAAAGTAGGTTAGCCATAGGTGTAGATGTCAAGCAACTGCGCCGAGTAGATCGACGAATTGATAACGGATAAAGGAACTGTCACGTGGCAAGTTTCCTTTATATACATATAAGGACGTGTTCTAAAAAACATTAGTATAGTTTCAGGTTTTATTTAAATGTACATAGTTCAGTTTCAGAACCTCGAATAAATAGAAAAATCAACTCAGAAATTAATATAAAGAAAAAAAACCGTGTTTGAAAATGAAATAACGTAGTGACTTATCACTAAATTCTCTGTCTACCATCTGCGAAAAGCGAGCCGAAAACAAATAAACAAACTTTTTAATTGATTTATGCCATTGACTCTTGGATTAAATTGCTCCCCAAAATCCAAACTTGTAAATTTCACCGTCGAATAAATTAATGAAAAGTATTGGAGCGATTTAAGTTATTTATCACGAATTATAAAGTTTGATTGTGTTTTCAGTAACCCTTATATGGAATTTCGTTTGGAAGTTATGTCAGCATACTAGCAGATTGACCTAGCTTTGTCTATTGCAGCACTATCTATTAAGGTTCCTTAGCCAAATGGTAAAACGGTACCCTATAACATAGACTCTGCTGTTCGTCTGTCACCAGGCGTTCGTCTGTCTCATGCATCACGGTTCACGATATTTAGACAGTTGAAAATTTCACAAATGAAGTATTTCTGTTGCCACTATACCAACAAATACAAAAATACAGAATAAATGTTTTTTATCTAAAATATAATGTTGAATAGCAAGATACGGGAGAGGAAACCTAGTGTTAAGATATTCTCGACTCTATTTTTGAGATATTTAGTGTTGAGTGTTGGAACTCTTTGCCACGCTATGTTACCAGAGCGAGACAATGAAAATGATAAATAAAATTATTCCTCCGAGTAGGAATCAAACTCACATTCGCTGCTTTTCCACACGATGTGCCACTGCGTCACGTCATTAAGCACATGCTAAAAAGCCCAATTCATTATACCCAGTTAAAAAAGTGCTAAACTAAAACAGTCAACGAAAACAAGACACTCCACAGATATTATTTAATTTTAAAACATTGCAACCCCAAAAGTCATTGAAAATGAAAAAAATTCTAATGATAAAACTGTCCGTCCGTCATAAAAGCTCTTAACTTAAAAAATACTTTTTCGTCGACGAGTAACAAAATAATTAAAATTAAGTCACTCGGCAATAAATTGGGGCCATTTTTTAACCATTTATGTGTTGCCTCTTTTTAAATTAAACTTTTTTTAGCAGAATTTGTGGGTCATTTACGTAATTTAAATAAGAGCTTATAGATTTTGTTTGTATTTTTTTAGTGTGTACTCGCATCTTCTCCCATATTTTGAGTATAGGCCTCTGTCTAGGCCTAGGCCTCTACGTTGGGATAGGATGACTATAGTATTAAAAAAAATAATTGGTACTTGGATTCGAACCCACCATTATCACGCTCAACCAAAGGCTAAGTCATCAGTAATATGATATCATCATATCATACCCTAAACTGTGAATTATTATTGTATGTATCATAAATCTTCTTTAGAAGCACCCTTAGAATCTTTTCCAATAAAACGTCATACGTTTGTAAATAAAATAACTGGTGTTCGGATAGCTCCGATATTGGGGATTTGTCAAATGTAGACGTCTCGATGGCAGATCGTCGTAATGCGGAGAGCTTGAGGCGTAAACGGTGGAGACTTTTATACTTATAAAGCCTCGGCTTGAGCTGTTTGCTTTTTATGCTATTGTTGAAGTTAGTCTTGGTATATGTTGTTTGTTTATTGGAATTTTAAGAATAAAAGGTAATTAGAGGCCGTCTTGGTGCAGAAATGGTTGTCGCTTTGATTCTCACTCGTGGGAACTATTATTTTCATTTCTTCGCTTTGGTAAAAAGATGAAGCGCGGTGATGGGTTTCGCCACTCAACACGCGGTGTAGCGGAAATTGGTGAACGGAGTATCTTAACGCTGGATGTGGCTTACAGCGCGTTCCATCAACCTTTTGGTGATACTAAATTGCGAATAAGTTTTAATAATAATAAATTTTATATATTTATAACATAGAAAAAAATATTTCGGTATTTTAAAGAAAATATTATAACAAACTAATATATTTTTATATGAGACTATCGATTAAGCTAATATTAGTTATCAGAAACTTGCAGCATCCGGCATCAATGTTGGAACTATCAGAGATAAGTAAAACAGAAGGGGGGGATAACTTTTCTAATATTTTAAAGTAAATTCTAACTTCAACAGTCGAAAAGCGAAAATATCTGCATGAAAATTTAAATAGACGAAAACGAATGTAAACAATAAAATATTGCGGAGAACACTTTAGTAAATTGGAACTCAATTTATCTAAAACCGAAGTTGGTGCAAAGCAAAACAAACTAATGCCATGTTTACTTTTATGGGACCGCTGGAACGTTCTAAAGTCAACTTGGCGAGTTGTTTCTTTGTACAAATTGTATGTGTACGTGTTTATTTTATATACACTAGGTTTTACTAAATAACTGAGTTGTGTATGATACATATCGTATTCTTAGTGCCCGAGGTAGTTCTGAAGTGAGTTATTACGAAACAATAAGTGTCATGTAAAATGGCCTATCAAGTCACTTCGAACCAGTAGTTTCGGAGATTAATGCGTTTAATCAAACAATCTCGGCAGTATAATAGTACTAGCATAGAAGTACATAAAATATTATATAGGTTTATTTGTTGAGAAATTTACTAAAAATATATAAATTTAAAATATCTTTTTCAGTAATCTATTTTATTATTATTACACTTCAGACTCTTGGAGCTTACCTTTTATTAGGTAACACATTTCTTTTCATTATTTACACATTTAAATATTGCACTGTCTGGTGACAAGCCTAGCAGCGTTGCGTTTCACCGCTCTACACGCAATATCTCGAGAATTGCTATACATATGTAAACAAAAAAAATAATATTCCCAGATCTTAATCAAGTCACTATCCATACCCAAACGCAGCACGAATCGTCAGTCGCGTCCTCCGTTTCATTCATACTTAATCTCTCTGCCAGAGATTAAAAGTTTTTGAATGAATCTCTATTCTCAAAGCGGAATAATTTAAATAAAATTGCGTCATCTTCCCGTTTTATATGTGATGAAAAGGTGTAATTACAAGGTATTTATGGAACTTGCGGATTCAACATTTATACAGTGTCTGTCAAAGTAAATTTTCGGTGTTTCCGCATATAGCAGGCTAGAGAGGGAACTTAGTGTTAAAACACTTAACTCAACTCAGTTCCCCAGGTACTGCCTTTTTTCGAGATATTATGTGCTTTGTCTTTTTATCAGAAAGAGGAAACGAAAGTGTGAAAGTGAAATATTTACATTTATATGTTTTTATTTTCTATCCTCACAAATATTTACATTTATAATAATAGTAGGATATTTGTACGTCTATACCATTCGCATATCTATTTTTGTTATTTACTTTTAAATTATAATAATAACTTACCGTTCTCACTTCGCTCTCAGCTCCATTCGCTAAGTATTGCGTTTGTTTTAAATTCGGCGCTAGTAGTTGCCTGGAACAAAAATAAAACATTGTTTTTATTTTTATTAAATATCATCACGCATTATCACGCATGGCAGGATAGGCAAAGGGAACCTGATGTCTTTATCTTTCAAAACGGATAAAAAAAGAGTTCTTAAATATACGCATTTCCCCGAATTAAAATCGAAGCCACAATCCTCTCGTTTATAACCAGACATATTTCACTGCGCCACGATACCCTCAATCATATATTTTCCTTAGCTTCATGCTGTATCCCACATATACACAAACAATAGGGTAGGTAGAGGGAACCTGTCAACCTAGTGTTAGGACAGTCCGTTCTCATTATGACACATCCATTTCCCACTTTCGGCTGGAATTCTAGAGGAAAGGCGGAGCTTAACGCCGCGCTTTGCCTAGTTGCATGAATGTCCTTCGAATGGGAATCAAACCCACAACTTATCACGTTTACAATTGCAAGCAAAACATCTAAATTAACATAGAATAACAGCAAAACAATTATAATAATGAAATCTAAACACAAATTGCGAGTACAATCACTATATAGAATGTATTACAAGCGTTAAATCAGTCGGCATTTCATACAAAACAGGTTCATCGGATTTATTGTTGACTAAAATAGTGTGAAATACGCGTGTGTTTTGAATAATGGAACATTTGGTTAGACTTTAGAGTTATATTGGAAATTACGTAAAGTTTATGTTGTCTAACATGTGATGTGATACCGTAATGGAATGGTGACAAGGATTTGGTTTATATCTATACTAATACTGGCGGCCCGCCCGCGGCTTCGCCTGCGTGAATGTTATTATTGATTTCTGTCCATGAGTCCATGCAAAATTTTACACTCCTAGCACTTGTAGTAACAAAGTTTCATACAAACTCTCACCCCCAAAAACAACCCCTTAGGAGTGGAATATTGAAAATTCCCGTCTTAGCGAGCAACTACCTCCTATAAATAACCTCCGTACAAAATTTGAAACTCCTAGCTCTGGTAGTTTCTGAGATTTCGTGATGAGTGAGTGAGTGACCTCTCGATTTTATATATATAGTTAACTAGCGGCCAGCCCGCAGCTTCGCCTGCGTGAACTACGTTATTATTAATTTCGGTCTCCATGAGTACCTACGTCCTAGTGATGTCTATGCAAAATTTGAGACTCCTAGCATTTGTAGTAACGAAGTTTCATACAAACTTTCAACCCCAAAAACAACCCCTTAGAAGTCGAATATTGCAAATTCCCGTCTTATAAATAACGACTATGCAAAATTTGAGATTCCTAGCACTCGTAGTTTCTGAGATTTCGTGATGAGTGAGTGACCTTTCGATTTTATACATATAGATGAATATTCACTATACTTATTGCTTCAGATCTGAGAAGAACCTTCAAAAACATACTAATCTGTTAATTCAGCTTTCATTGAAAATTCATTTTCTCGAGAGGGAATTGAACCCACAACCTGACGCGTTTATAGTCGCACGCTTGTGCCCCTGCGCCAAGATGGGCCTCGAAGATACGTGAGAAAATAATAGAGGCTTGATGATGATTTTTGAAATTTAAAATATTTGGACAAATTAATATTAATATTCAGTTTTTGTTTTATTTCAATTGGTTCATAAATATAAAAGATAATAATTTCCTATGCAGACGAGGTCACAGGGACAGCTACTAAATAATAAATATATATATATATCTAGTTTAGTAGAAAATGAAATGTTTGCTTCACTGCAATTTTGCAAGTAAAATGTGAATGGAGGGAACGAAGGAAAGAATGCAAGTTGCTCCTCTACTGTACTCCCAAAGCAACTCAAAATTGCTAGCAAATATAATGTATAAAGGAGTAATGATGTCTTTTAAAGTATAATAAAACAAAATTACATTTTTAAACTTCTGTTGTAGAAATATATGTAAAATAATATGTTTTTTTTTTAAATTCACGCTGTGATATTCCGTATATAGTAAGGGGAACTTAGTGTAAAGAGACTACGTTCCCCATGTACTGTCCAATCTCTAAAATATGGCGTGTTGTCATCTCATTAGAGCGATAAAATAAAATTGACTCATTCCCTCGAGTGGGAATCGAACCTGCAACTGTTGCGTTACCGTGCCGTTGCGCAATGATAACGGTCTCACGGCCCACGGCTAGCAGAACGGTTTTTATCAATTTACCATAAATTAAATTCATTGTTTTAATTCCTAGCTCTATCATTTTATTCCTTATCCATACCACCCAGCTAACATAGTGTCAAGATCATCACTCTTCATATTTCGCCTGCAATCGAAATTAAAATATTCAACTGAAGGAGGAACGAACGAACTCATAACTATTATGTTTCAGCCTGTAGCTGTACTACTTCACCTGCATGGCTTTCACGCTACGTGATAAGAAATTAAAACTTAAAAAAAAATGGAACCATTTGTCTCTCCAAGCCGTACTCTTACAGTGGCACATTTCTATAGCATTTAAATAAAAGGTAAAAGGAAGAGGAATTAGATGGGCGTTCCAGTCACGGGGTAAGTAATGTATACGAGTGCCAGTAATACCAGGGGGTGAGAATTAAAATGCAGATCATAACGAACCCCGGTTATCATCCCCTCGCGTGGAGCGGAAATTCTGGGGTAAACAAATTTCACCAATAAATATTTTTTCTTCGTGCAATATTTGGATTAAGCATTTCGAGGTATAAGCTGATAATTAGTGTTGAGAGAATGTGATGCTTTAAAAAAAAACAGCTGCTCATTTTCCAGTATCAGATTGTTAAGATTTTTATAAGAGAACAAATTATCGAGACATTATGTGCGGAGTGGCGGAAGTTAACGCCTCGTTTTGTCTACGAGGTCAAGGAAATGAGAGTAATTTCAGTAAATTTTTTCATGGAAATCGAATGAACAATCATCGCGTTTCCTAATATTAATATTATAATATGCACTTATAAGCTTATATGTGAATTAAATACATCAAACAAAATAAAACCCCGGAAAAAGGAGGGAACCCGGCAACCTAGTGTTAATTCACTTTATTCCAAATAAGACACTTTCAGGCCCCACTAACCTCGTTGCAATTAAAACTTGAAAAGTTAAAATTTGGTTGCCAAGAGGATTTCTAGAAATCTATATGAGAACGTGAAGAAATGGGATGTTCAATTGTACGTCCGTAAGTCCATGCAACCAAAATTACGTATACAATAATAAAAGATAATATTTTTCCTATTAAAAAAAAAAGATTATACATTTCACAAAACTTAATTTATCTTCAGTAAACACGCTACCGTTTCTAACTTAAAATTTTATATTTTTCTTACATATTTCGTGCTGCTCACAGCCATCCTTAAGGCTATAGCGACGGATCTCGAGGTTTTATAACGAAAAGAAAAAAATCTTTTATGGATATTTTGAAAAGGTTTAGATATAATCTTCGATAGATCGAAGAGTATGTTGATTTGACGTCTTTCATTTGGGACTTAAATACTAATTACGTATGTTACGTACCTTTGGTTCGGTGACGCGCTTCTTTATTTTTTTTTATCCCCTTTGTAACAGAGTAGGCTAAGGGAACCTAGTGTTTAGACATTCCGTTCACAACGCACTGCAAAGTTCTAGGTTAGGTTTTAATAATTCATTCCGCCGAGTAAGAATCGAACCCACATACCTTTTACAGTCAAACAGTATGTAGCTACACTGCAACGGACTGAGTAAATTACTTTAGATTAAAACAAAAAAAAAGATATCTGGAAATAGCCAATCAAGCTATTTTGTTGTTTATACTGAAAAAAAGCTAACTTTAAAAAGTTGTGGTACCAGCGAAGTTTGTATGCTGCTGGACGAATTGATAATAAAAACTTTAGTAGTGCTTTCTTTAGTCTTGATCACTTTTAGAAAGTAAAGTCGAAGTTGCTAGTCACCAAGATTAGTTGCTGGGATTAAATGTATTAATTCTAAAAATATTATAATATTTAAATATTTTTTTTACCCACTCTGTTAAGAAAACGTAACGTTAAGTTCCGCCAGTCATTAATAGAGAGACAAACAGACAACAATAAAAAAAAATTAAGATTTGTTTTTAGGGTTGGAAATGGATATTTTTTTGATCAAGTTCTACTAACCTATAAATTATATGAGCCTAAACTTGAGTGTATTATTAGTAACTCTGAAGAATTCCACTGTTCAGATCCTGGCTCCAGCATCAGACCAGCTTAATAATACCATATTAATTTAATATCACCTAATGTACGTAAGTAGTTATAAAATAGTAACAAATTGACTTAATAAAAAAAACAATAACTAACAAACTGAACGGGAAAAATCAACGAAATTCAAATAGACTAGCGAATCACTGATCTACGAAGACACTTAGCAAATATTTTTCTAACCCTTCCACATGATCAGATGTAGAGAAAATAAAGAATTTTCCGCCGCCTTCAAAACACGCGTCAGTGAGTTTCTGATATAAAACTAACTGTTAACTGTTTATCTAACATTATCTATATATATAAAAGGACTTGTCCTCACTGACTGAGGTAAGATGCACGCACAGCCGTAACCGCTAATGGTAGAAACTTGAAATTTGGACAGATGTTTACTTTTGTAATCTGGACATCCACTAAGAAATTTTACCCTTAAAGGGGCGAAACAGGGGTTGAAAGTTTGTATGGAAATAAATTTAAATCGCCACCGATTTTTATAAAATTTGAAATTTAGATTTTTAAAAGTATTTAATTGAACACGTATTTTATCGTTTTCTAAAATTCTCCCCCTAAGGGTGCAAATAAAATGTTGAAAGTTTGTATGGAAAAATCTTTAAATGGCCACCGAATTTTATAAAATTTTAAACTTAGACTCTTAAAAGTATTTAATTGAATACATGTTTCATGGTTTACTAGAATTCACCCCTAAGGGTCCAAATAAGCAGGCGAAGCTGCGCGCGCCCACTAGTAAGTTATAAGAAGGCATCCAAGAGTCGTGACGGTTGTGGGTTCAATTTCCTCTCGCGGAAATGAATTATCTTCATTTCCTCTTTCTAGTAACAAAACATAACGGCGTTGAGTTCTACCACTCAACATGCAGTTCTAAGCTGATTTGGAGGATATGCGTTCGTATCTTCTTCATGGAAGCTGTTTGTACGGTTCAGTATAGTTTATTTCCATTGTCAAGGAATAGTTCGAGTCAAGTTTTTGTGATATATACTTAGTGCCTATAGTATCCCCTAGAGAGGATGCCATAGGCACCCAGGTAATGGAAGAATATTTAGAGTCGATATTTTCTTTTAATGATTATTATTCTTAGAAATATTGTAACAAACAGTCAAAGCAAATTGTCCTCGACCCTATGATGAGGAACCTGATCTAACATTGGACTAAAGTGTTTCCTATACAAAATAACAAAAGTGAATCAATAAAGTTAGCCCAAGATTAGAAACGTAACAGGTTCGATTCCACACCAATAACCCTCGGTCCTTACAAGTAGTTCACGCTTGAACAATTTGGTGTGTGAAAATGGCACGTGTCAAGTAGTGTAAGGGTCGGCCGGGCGGAAGGTCCTGTTATGTACTTCGGCCCATCAGAAGAATCTTTGAAGTTTTATTGCCTATTGTAATAAAATAATATAAAAATGACTTTTTGGTACTTTTTTTGTACGAAACATCATTTTTTTTATATAAATTAATACTTTCACCAAAACAAATTAAACTAGCCAAACGTACTTGTATATAAACTTATGAAAGATGAAAAAACAAATGCTAACTTATGCGATTTTAAAATTAACAGAAATAAAGCATCTTCGTGCTGTTTACCGCATAGCAGGGTAGGCAGAGGGAACCTAGTGTTTTACACTCTATTCCTTACCTTCTGAGCTTCTGCCCAATTTTCAAGACATTGCATTTTGAATGGCGTAAGTCAATGTCGCGTTTTGACTGCCCGAGTGAAAATAAAATTTATTTAGCTTCATACTGTATCCACATGCCCATAGCAGGATAGGCAGAGGAAACCTGGGAGCCTAGTGTTAAAGTCAAGTCAAGTCAAAGTCAAAATATCTTTATTCCATAAAAATGCTTAACATTTACTTGGACATGTCATAAAAGTAGAAAAAAAAATGCAAAACAAAATAACCAAAAAAGAAGTGCAATTTTGACTTGAAAAAAGCTAACATTAAGCTAAGGTTAAGATACTAGGTTCCGATTAAGACACTTATATTTCCCACTTTCCACCGATTTAGATGTTTTTTTTCCCACGAATGGTAACGCTGGAATAGTAATAGAACCCAACCCAATCGTCGTGCTTACAATCGGCCCGCTTACCTCCCTGCGCCACAACGACAGATTAGCAAAGAAAAAAACATTAATAAATAAATTCTAATAATATTCTTATAAAATTTCGCAAGCACTTGTAATTATACAATCTTTTGTCTATTATTAATTCTTAACGAACGTTATTAAGATTAATTAAATATTCAATAAGTTTGTAAGCTTAAATAAGAGATTACATTTTTTCTTTTCTTCCTTTGTTTTTTGATTATGTATCTCGGAACAATGTGAGTCGTGGATTCGATTTCCGTGCTATACAAAAAATATATTGTTCTTTATTATAACCAAAATGTTAACGTAAGTCGTGTAAATTATAAAGTAAGTTATATTTACAACTGTTTTGTGTTCTTAATGAAGTAATTGATTTAACAAAAAAAATTTCTACGCTGATTTAGCGAAGAAAGAAATTGTATAGGTTATTATTACATTTTTTTAATTAATGTTTACCTACTTTTGGAGGTAATCATTTTATGAAATATTCAATAATTTTGAAAACCTTCCAATAAGGCGTGTATCAGAGGGGGTAGTGAAAATAATTTATAAAAAAACATTCCCCGAAAGGAAGAGGAAGAAACCCACAAACATTGTGTCTACAGTCAGATTCCGTCCCACTGTGCTACGACGACCTTTAACAACCCTCGTTAGTCCATGTATACATTTTTTCCTTATCTTCAAACTGTATGCTGGGGTAGCAGAGTAGGCAGAGGGAACCTGGGAACCTATTGAGTACAGTCGCTGTACATTCATAGTATATGCACAAATAATAACTGGAGCGAGCTGAAAGCACCCAGGAAGCGATATTCGGGACGAGTTTAATCATGTAACGTTAGAATCGTTACTCAATAGAATGACGTCATGTCACACGCCACGCCCAGTAGTTTCTAACAAGCGAGAGTAAGATCGTTATTTTGGTAATAATTTTGGTAAATAATTTAGTTACAATATTTTAAAATAAGATAACCTTAATTCATAGGTCAGCTTCACGTTATATCTCATACAGCAGGGTAGGCAGAGGGAACCTAGTGTTAAGATACTCCGTTCCCAACTTTGTGCCTAATTCTGGAGGCATTGCGTGTTGAATGGCAGTAGTCAACGCCGCGCTTTGCCTCAACACCAGAGCGAAGAAATGGAAACATAAATTCAAATAAATATTTCATTTCCTCGAATGGGGATTGAACCCATAACTATTCGTGTTTACAGTCACACTTTGTGCCGTTGCGCTAGGACTGGCCTCCTTTTAAAATATTTTTAAATAAGATAAGGTTTGAACAAATAAGGTAAGGAGTACTCCAAATTTATTATTTAACATATTTTTTCTTAACTGATTAAACACTGGGTGAACTTGGTAGAACTTAAAGTCTCACCAGAGCGAGGGAATGAAAATATTAAATATTTAATTACCCCGAGTAGGAGTCGAACCTACGCCCATAGCGTGCGTTTGTAGAGTATCACAACGGCCTCTAAAGCTTTTATTAAATAAAATATAAACTCACAAATGTAATACTAGCCATATTTTATAAAATAAATCCCATACACTCCAATATATCAACAACGAGATATTGTTATTCCAAAGGTTACCAAATAAACATGCAAATAATACTGAACTCCGCTGAGTACGGCTAAGTAAGTACTTATTCCGCAATATATGCACGCTTCATTAGAGTGGAAGAGCGGAGAGTGCCTAATATTG
>JAKRZM010000862.1:716204-761865 GCA_036379175.1 Heliconius cydno galanthus
TGGAAATGGATATTTTTTTGATCAAGTTCTACTAACCTATAAATTATATGAGCCTAAACTTGAGTGTATTATTAGTAACTCTGAAGAATTCCACTGTTCAGATCCTGGCTCCAGCATCAGACCAGCTTAATAATACCATATTAATTTAATATCACCTAATGTACGTAAGTAGTTATAAAATAGTAACAAATTGACTTAATAAAAAAAACAATAACTAACAAACTGAACGGGAAAAATCAACGAAATTCAAATAGACTAGCGAATCACTGATCTACGAAGACACTTAGCAAATATTTTTCTAACCCTTCCACATGATCAGATGTAGAGAAAATAAAGAATTTTCCGCCGCCTTAAAAACACGCGTCAGTGAGTTTCTGATATAAAACTAACTGTTAACTGTTTATCTAACATTATAAGTTATAAGAAGGCATCCAAGAGTCGTGACGGTTGTAGGTTCAATTTCCACTCGAGGAAATGAATTATCTTCATTTCCTCCTTCTAGTAACAAAACATAACGGCGTTGAATTCTATCACTCAACACGCAGTTCTAAGTTGATTTGGAGGATATGCGTTCGAATCTTATTCACAGGATCTGCTTGTACGGTTCAGTATAGTTTATTTTCATTGTCAAGGAATAGTTCAAGTCAAGTTTTTGTGATATAAGTAGCACTTAGTGCCTATAATATCCCTAGAGAGGATGCTATAGGCACCCAAGTAATGGAAGAACATTTAGAGTCGGTATTCTCTTTTAATGATTGTTATTCTTAGAAATATTGTAACAAACAGTCAAAGCAAATTGTCCTCGACCCTATGATGAGGAACCTAATCTAACATTGGACTAAAGTGTTTCCTATACAAAATAACAAAAGTAAATCAATAAAGTTAGCCCAAGATTAGAAACGTAACAGGTTCGATTCCACACCAATAACCCTCGGTCCTTACAAGTAGTTCACGCTTGAACAATTTGGTGTGTGAAAATGGCACGTGTCAAGTAGTGTAAGGGTCGGCCGGGCGGAAGGTCCTGTTATGTACTTCGGTCCATCAGAAGAATCTTTGAAGTTTTATTGCCTATTGTAATAAAATAATATAAAAATGACTTTTTTGTACTTTTTTTGTACGAAACATCATTTTTTTTATATAAATACAAATTAAACTACCCAAACGTACTTGTATATAAACTTATGAAAGATGAAAAAACAAATGCTAACTTATGCGATTTTAAAATTAACAGAAATAAAGCATCTTCGTGCTGTTTACCGCATAGCAGGGTAGGCAGAGGGAACCTAGTGTTTTACACTCTATTCCTTACCTTCTGAGCTTCTGTCCAATTTTCAAGACATTGCATTTTGAATGGCGTAAGTCAATGTCGCGTTTTGACTACCCGAGCGAAAATATTTTTTTTTAGCTTCATACTGTATCCACATGCCCATAGCAGGGTAGGCAGAGAAAACCTGGGAGCCTAGTGTTAAGACACTCGGTTCCCATTAAGACACTTACATTTCCCACTTTCCACCGATTTTATTGTTTTTTTCCCTCGAATGGTAACGCACTCACTGGAATAGTAATCGAACCCTCAATCGTCGTGCTTACAGTCGCCCCGCTTACCTCCCTGCGCCACGACGACAGATTAGTAAAGAAAAAAAGATTAATAAATAACTTCTAATAATATTCTTGTAATTATACAATCTTTTGTCTATTATTCATCCTTAATGAACATTATTAAGATTAATTAAATATTCAAAAAGCTTGAATAAGAGATTACGTTTTTTCTTTTCTTCCTTTGTTTTTTAATTATGTTTCTCGGAACAATGTGAGTCGTGGATTCGATTTCCGTGCTATACAAAAAATATATTGTTCTTTATTGTAACCAAAATGTTGACGTAAATCGTGTAAATTATAAAGCAAGTTATACTTACAATTGTTTTGTGTTCTTAATGAAGTAATTGATTTAACAAAAAAAAATTCTGCGCTGATTTAGCGAAGAAAAAAATTGTATAGGTTATTGTTACATTTTTTTAATTAATGTTTACCTACTTTTAGAGGTAATCATTTTATGAAATATTCAATAATTTTGAAATAAGGCGTGTATCAGAGGGGGTAGATGAAGAAAATTTATAAAAAAACATTCCCCCGAAAGGAAGAGGAAGAAACCCACAAACATTGTGTCTACAGTCAGATTCCGTCTCACTGTGCTACGACGACCTTTAACAACAAGCCCATGTATACATTTGTTCCATATCTTCAAACTGTATGCTGCGGGTAGCAGGGTAGACCGAGGGAACCTGGGAACCTATTGAGTACAGTCGCTGTACCCCTACAGTCGCTGTACATTCATAGTATATGCACAAATAATAACTGGAGCGAGCTGAAAGCACCCAGGAAGCGATATTCGGGACGAGTTTAATCATGTAACGTTAGAATCGTTACTCAATAGAATGACGTCATGTCACACGCCACGCCCAGTAGTTCCTAACAATCGAGAGTAAGATCGTTATTTTGGTAATAATTTTGGTAAATGTTTTCTGTAATTTAGTTACAATATTTTAAAATAAGATACCCTTAACTCATAGGTTAGCTTCACGCTATATCTCGCACACAGCAGGGTAGGCAGAGAACCTAGTGTTAAGACACTCCATTCCCCACTTTCTCCCGAATTCCGGAGGCATTGCGTGTTGAATGGCAGAACTCAACGCCGCGTTTTGCCTCGACACCAGAGCGAAGAGATGGAAATATAAATTCAAATAAATATTTAATTTCCTCAAATGGGCATTGAACACACAACCATTCGTGTTTACAGTCACACTTTGTGCCGTTGCGCTACGACTGGCCTATTCTTAAAATATTTTTAAATAAGGTAAGGTTTGAACAAATAAGGTAAAGAGTACTCCAAAATTATTATTTTATGGCATACCTATTTTTTCTTATGATGGCTCTATGTAGAGTGTTTTTTTAATAGGCGGAAATATAATAAAAAGTAATTTATTATTATATTCTCAATCATTACGGAACTTATTGAGCTAATCATTAATATATATGTATATGTTGTTGTGTATTTTAATGTATGTTATGTATGTTTGGTATTTTAATGTAGTGTTATTTCAAACCAAATTGGGAAAAATATTTACCTTTTACAGTTTCTCACTGTTTTCCACATAACCGCACAATATTAACAGTATAGTATCAAAATTCCTTTCTGTACTTTTCGCCCAATTTTAGATTTTTGCGTATTTAGAGTGGTAGAACTCAACGACTTACCAGAGCGAGGAAAATATTTAATTACCCCGAGTAGGATTTGAACCTACACCCGTAGCGTGCGTTTGTAGAGTACCACGACGGTCTCTAAAGCTTTTATTACATAAAATATGAACTTATAAATGTAATACTATACCATATTTTATAAAATAAATCCCATACACTCCAATATATCAACAACGAAATATTGTTATTCCAAAGGTTACCAAATAAACATGCAAATAATACTGAACTCCGCTGAGTACGGCTAAGTAAGTACTTATTCCGCAATATATGCACGCTTCATTAGAGTGGAAGAGCGGAGAGTGCCTAATATTGCTACATCCTCATAATAATGATGCGGGAATTACATAATTTGTACGGTATACAGGAGGTGCGGGTTCGAATTTACTTATTTTCGATTTTTTTATATGTTTTGTATATATTATTGTGTTTATAATATATGTATTTTTGTATTTAACGTTTTGGTGTAGGTTTTTTTTTAATTCAATGAAAATATTACAATTTTGTTTTACAATATATATTTTTCTTCAAGTTATATTGCTTGGCCACGTCGCGACGGCCTAAGAAATGAATGACGTAAAAAATGGAAGTATAAATATAATATATACTTAATATAAAAAAAATCACACAGAATAATAAACAAAATTTTAGTATTTGTTATTAGGACGTTTTAGTGTAACTTTAGTACCACAAACCCTTATGACACAAGCGGACACTACTACATGCACCGGAGCTGGGACATAAAATAGCATCTCGCACCTACTTGTCATACACCGAGAGAAGCATGGGAATTGAAATGGGAAAAGAGGGGGATTTGTATGTGCCAACAAAAAATGGTCTGGTGCCAACCCCAAAATTTGTGCAAGCAAGAAATTAAGCCTGAAAAATTAAGAGCAAACCCCCCAGAAAATATCTAGAGACACTAGTGAGTAGAAGCCACTATACACATATGTAAGTACAATTTTAGTGTTTCTACTTGCACCTTTTAGTGTAATTTTAGTGTTTATAATTGCACGTTTCCAAGTCAGTAGTGCGTATACTTGCAGTCTGTTTGGCCTCAAAGTCCTGGAGGTTAGAACCCTTTAGCGTTCTCTCAAGCATAAAGAAATTTTCCAAGGTGGGACGTAGCGTCTAACTAAATACCTGTATTTTAATAAAAGTGCACAAACACTTGTGTTTGAGATTTGAAATTTATATTCGTGGTTGTATTTTAGCATTTTAAATGCTGTTATTTTTGTTTAAGTCGCCTTTAAATATATTTAATTAAATATTAAGGAAATGAAATATTTTCTCGATCTGGCTACGAGGCAAAGTGCGGCGTTAAGTTCCACCGAAATATCTTAATGGGAATTGAATGTCTTAACACTACGTTCCAAGGTTTCCTTTGCTTACCCTGCTATTTACAGGATACAGCGTGAACCTAAAAAAATCAAGTAATAGTAGAAATAGTGCGTGCAAATTTATATACATTTAAGATTTTGAAGATCTATCTTAGGAAGCAAATATTATAGCTAAAATAATTGTGGTACCGTAACGACAGCAGCAACATAGCGTTGTACTGTAAATGTTAGCTAGACAAAACTCGGCGTTCGGCGTTAAATTCCACCGATCCACACAATGTCTCGAAAATTGGGTGGAAAGCAGGTAACAGAGCTTCTTAATATCAAATTCCCTCTACATTCTGCTTTATAAGGAATAAAGCCCGAAGCTACAAAAATTTTACCCACAGTTTCACACTTCATATAACGTAGGTTACATAGAAACGACTAACGTGATCAATATAATACATAAAAAAAAATCAATTTGCACGAGTACCTAGTTCCTGAGGTTAGGGCGTTCAACCAAATAAACTTCAGCTTTATAATATTAATGTAGATATAGATTTTACATTAGAACATTAGGTGCTGACACTAATGGCTGGCAAACTAACGTTTTTGCACCATCACCAAAAACACATCTCATTTATAAAGTAGAATTCAAAAGTTTTCGTGAGATAAGACATCAATAATACTGGCGATTAAAATGGATAGCTTTGGAAAGTTCTACGCTAGAGATGTTTTATCTTCTATAACGGATAGTCGATCGAGCTTTTATCCCTGGCTTTGTTTGCACAAGGTTTTTTATGAAAAAAAAAATGAAATAATGTTTTTTTTGTTTCTCGCTGTATCCTGTATATGGGTAAGAGTAAACAGAGGGAACCTAGTGACAAGACACTGTTCTCCTATTTCTGTCCAATTTTTGTGACATACATAGGTATGGCATAGGCCTAGTTTTCTATTTTTCGGATTGTTTCCTTTATTTATAGTTTTCATTATATGCCAAATTTCATAATTAGGTAAGTACCTAAGTAGGTAGGTACTTGGGCGCTATATTTTATAAGTATTGTTTATATAGTGATCTTTGTACAAAATGTTGGAAAAGCTTTGGAAAATGGGGGATTTTAATTTCAACTTGATACCTTCATGCGATCTTGAAATATCTTGACAGACGGAAAGACAGACAAAGGTACGACAAAATAATCCTATAAGGGTTTTATTTATTATTTTGAAGTATGGAACTCTAAAAACAAGCGACCTTTCTATACAAACAGTCTTTAATCTTTACATTTACAAAAATACTCGCACATAAATTTATTTCAAGCGAAAACTCCACAAAATGAAATGAAATGAGCAAATACGAACGTCAAATACTTAATAGATAAAAGGTACAAATAAATAAGATTTTGAATTTTTGGACCGGAAATAAGAAACAAATTGTGTCACATCGAATTAAAATGGAATCGTTCTGTGGTCTGTACTGGTTACACAAAAGCTGTTATCTAGAAAAAATCTTTAAATTTTTGATTTCCTAAAGTGTATTTTAAGGGATTTTGTAAGTCGGTGTACTTGCTAGCAGATTTCTTTGTTAAATTTGATATTGTTACTAGATTAAACATTTATTTTCTTATATATTTTGTTTATAATTCATATTACATCCATATTATACCATGCAATTGTGATATAATATATTTTTAAAGTTATGAATTGATTGTAAATGCAATGATGGGTTTTTGCGTAGATCCGATCCTCAATCGAAGGAACAATTTTTTTTATTTATACCAGAGCGTTCTGGTAGAGAAAGTGTGGCATTAAATTCTGCTACTCAAACCCCTATGTCACTAAAATTAGGCGGAAATNGATGCTATAACAGGCATCAGTAAATAGGCTACTTAATACATAAAAAAAAAAAAATTCGCACAAGTAATTCCTGAGGTTAGCGCGTTCAACCAAATAAACTTCAGCTTTATAATATTAATGTAGATATAGATTTTACATTAGAACATTAGGTGCTGACACTAATGGCTGGCAAACTAACGTTTTTGCACCATCACCAAAAACACATCTCATTTATAAAGTAGAATTCAAAAGTTTTCGTGAGATAAGACATCAATAATACTGGCGATTAAAATGGATAGCTTTGGAAAGTTCTACGCTAGAGATGTTTTATCTTCTATAACGGATAGTCGATCGAGCTTTTATCCCTGACTTTGTTTGCACAAGGTTTTTTATAAAAAAAAAAAAAAAATGAAATAATGTTTTTTTTTCTTTCTCGCTGTATCCTGTATATGTGTAAGAGTTAGCAGAGAGAACCTAGTGACAAGACACTCTGTTTTCCTATTTCTGTCCAATTTTTGTGACATACCTATAGTTTTCTATTTTTCGGATTATTTATACTAAAAGTTTTCATTATATGCCAAATTTCATAATTAGGTATTTAGGTAGGTACTTCATCATCATCATCATCATCATCATCAGCCATCATCTTAGGTAGGTACTTGGGAGCTGTATTTTATAAGTATTGTTTATATGGTGATCTTTGTACAAAATGTAGGAAAAAAAAATAAAAACGATCGTATTTTATGATTTTAATTTCAGCTTGATGCCTTCATACGATCTTGACAGACGGAAAGACAGACAAAGGTACGACAAAATTATCCTATAAGGGTTTTATATATTATTTTGAAGTATGGAACTCTAAAAACAAGCGACGTTTCTATACAAACAGTCTTTAATCTTTACATTTACAAAAATACTTGCACATAAATTTATTTCAAGCGAAAACTCCACAAAATGAAATGAAATGAGCAAATACGAACGTCAAATACTTAATAGATAAAAGGTACAAATAAATAAGATTTTGAATTTTTGGTCCGGAAATAAGAAACAAATTGTGTCACATCGAATTAAAATGGAATCGTTCTGTGGTCTGTACTGGTTACACAAAAGCTTTTATCTAGAAAAAATCTTTAAATTTTTGATTCCCTAAAGTGTATTTTACGGGATTTTGTAAGTCGGTGTACTTGCTAGCAGATTTCTTTGTTAAATTTGATATTGTTACTAGATTAAACATTTATTTTCTTATATATTTTGTTTATAATTCATATTACCATGCAATTATGATGTAATATATTTTTAAAGTTATGAATTGATTGTAAATGCAATGACGGGTTTTTGCGTAGATCCGATCCTCATTCGAAGGAACAATTTTTTTTATTTATACCAGAGCGTTCTGGTAGAGAAAGTGTGGCAATAAATTCTGCTACTCAAACCCCAATGTCACTAAAATTAGGCGGAAATCTCTCTGCCTAAAAATGGGTGAAGCTAAAAAATTATATTTACCTTAGACATAAGTTCTACTACAAGACATTTCAAGGTTACCCATTAATTACTGAACACCCTGTATACGAGTAAGTATGAATCTCACGAGTGAAACACATGCTACTACGTACCAAAAGAATTTCATTACCTGCCCGGCATTCGTTTTTAGCACATTGAAAGTCTCAGGAGGGAACAGTATTATGTAAATCTATTCGCAATCGCCTCTGACATGTTGATCCAATTTGCACCATGAATCACCAACACGTAAATTTAAAACAAGACTTTTCCTCGTTTCTTTTTTCATTAAATTATAAAGAAAGACTGACATGAAAAGTAAAATCTCATATTTTTTATTAAAATATCTCATATGGATATTTACGTTGACATTTAGAGGCCATCGATTTTTTCATTTCTTTACTCTGGTAATAAGAGAAAACGTGACGTTGAGTTCTGCCACACAACATCCAATGTATCGAAAATAACACTGTAGATGAATTGCAAATTTCAGACACTGCTCTGAGCTTAACCATAATTTTGTCTCTACAATACCATAATTTTTTTTGATTTTTTTCAGGAGTTGCGTTACATCACCGTGTAAGCAGTGCTTTAGGAAACACGATAAATACAAAAAAAACAGATATTCAGAAAATGAAAATTGACATTATCGTTACAAAACTTCTAGTCCATATTGAAGGTCATCTGAAAAAGCTACTAATTAAATATCAATCCAATATTAAATTAATTAAAATTTGATGGGTCCGTCGTCGACGGCTATAAATAGACAGATAAAAAGTAAAGGTGTCTTAGGCGGCGGAAACTCCATTACAATCCCATTTGCGACCTATAAGTAGAAGTGGCTGTCACTAGGCGTCCATCGTAGGTGAAGCTCGTGCGGTTCAGGAGGAGAGCGGACAAATCCTTGATTCGGAGAAGGAGGAGGTACCTGGGGCAATTGGCGACAGACGAGACCACGATAGAATTACTCCCTGGACTAAATGGGGATCCTGACATTAAAGTTGGGAAATACCTGCATCAGATTGCATGTCATTAGACATGACTGGTGTGCCACAAGTGTCATATCTGCGTTGATTCGGCGCTTCATACTCATACAATCACGCGAGCAAAGCTGCGGGTTGAAAGTTAGTCTTTCAATAACAAAAATATAACGTATATATAAGCAATATATTCGTAAAATACACGTATGTACCAACATTTTGGTCACGCATGAATAAAACGGTTGAATTTTGGAGCCATTGCGCTGATCTGCAAACACTGTAGACCGGGAAGCTAATTGATCAACAAAACATACCTACTAATTAGGACACGTACTCTAGTGTCGTACTTGCTATGTAATTGTACGCATATATGCTTGATTTTGTTTGGACATTTGATGGTGTGAGCTCGGACTCCTGTAGAGAGAGGTAACATTTTCTTTTGCTGCTTTCTTAGAAAATAATGGGAGGTGACGATGATGATGATGATACCGAAACGAACAGATTGATATGTATAAAATTTATTATTAATTATAAAAAAAATAGTTATAAAAAAAAAATAGTTTTTCACAATACCTGTAAAACTTTAATCGTAGCGGAATTTATACTGGCGCTTCTTGAAAACCGTTTGAAAGAGACTTAAGTCCACTATGAAGAAATTTTAAGAAATTTCAAAAATATTAAAATATATATCAATTGCCAGTAAAAAAAACACATGTACATACTCGTATATAAATTTAAATGCAAAATACATAAATACTATTGTGAAATAATATACAGTTTGCATATAAACTATTCCGCTTTAAACTGTTTTCGTTGGAACGCTTTACGAATATACTGGCAGTCTTTTTACGGCGCACCTTTTAAGAATGTAAACGAAGCGTGAACAAAAATACGTTAATGCACCTTGATATACAAAATGTATGACATGTTTCACCCAAAATATTGTATTATATTCGTACTCCTTTATTATTCTTAAAGGATAATATTTGCTTGCAATTCCTCTTTTTTAAAGCTTCATCCCGCTTTATCCCGTATATAAGAGTGTAGATAGACATAATTCAGTGTTAAGAAATTCAATTTTCCGCTTTCTCCTCAAGCTAGGCATCGAGACGAGGAAGTCAACGTCGCGCCTTGTTTTTCTGGGGTGAGAAAGTGAAAATAATCAATTCACCTCATTGTAGATTGAACCTACGATCATTCACGTTTATAGTCAGATACAGGTTCACTCCATTGGACACTCTAGCCATGGAATGGCCACGTCATGCCACAATGGGAATGGAAATGGTTACATTTCCATAAAATAGAAAAACAATTTCAAATGATATTAAATTTTCAGTAAATAGTTATATTTTGATAATATTGGAAAAATCCAACTCAAATCTTTTAAAGAAAAAAATAAATTAAGAAAAGAATTAAATCTTTACCGGTTTTTAAAATTTATTTCAGCAATAATAACGAAAACGCTTGATGACAGTAAAACATGCATTTTATAATTCTATTTCAATAGATATTTCAAAACAACATTTTAAGCTCGACGACGGTTGTTCAAAGTTCCAATTAAGTTCAAATCTTATCCACAATCATATCTCTTTGTTCACAAAGCGGAAGCATATGAAACAGTATAATTCCCAATAATTCCATTATTACCAAAATTCCCATTTTATTACCAATGGTTACCTTCACTGTGGGTACTAACCGTAATTTGTCACACCTATATAATCTATCGTGATCTACAATTAATACAAATGCAGGGTTCCAAGTAAACCTCTCGTCAATCACGGAAAGTCCTCTTTATTAGTTCGAATCTTATGTTGTCGCGCGTAATTGCGGATTTCACCTTGGATGGCTTTCTGCACTCGAACAGCTTAAGTTCATTAGTTGCGATAATTAGAATGTCTAGAACTATTGTACGTTAAAATAAGCATTTTTTTAGTTTCACGGTGTATCCTGCACACAGCAGGATACATAGTGTTAAGACACTCCGTTTCAATTCTGGAGGTGTGTTGAGTGGTGAAACTCAACGCCGCGCTTTACTTGGACACCCGAGCGAAGATATGAAAACATTAAATATTTCATTTCCTCAAGTGGGTATCGAACCCACAACGCGATAGGCGTTTACCGTCACATACTTGTGCCCCTGGGCCACGACTGGCATCATTAGCACTAGCTTTATTTAACACAATTTTTTTAAGTTTATAATTTATTTTGGTCTTTCTGAAGTAGTCATTTTTCAACTGTTTTAAGGTGTACCCCTTTTATCTTTATATTGGTGTCGCGAGCGCTTTCTAACAACAAAACGTTTTATACGTTTTCACGGCATTTTGTAGTAAACGAGGGTGAAAATGAAAAGATACACACATATATACCAGAACTTAGGAAGTAAAATTCTTTATCCAACAATTTCATATATCATAGGATTGTTTTTTGAAAAAACTACAAAATACACTTTTACTTGAAATTGCGAAACAGGAGTGAAATTATAAAGTCTTTGATTTTCACGATTATAACAAATACCCAAGTAACTATTTATTTCAAGCCTTTGTTTTTCACCTTAACTTTGAATCTAGTGTCAAGACACTCCGTCTCCAACTTCCCGCTCTATTTTCGAGACATTGCATATTTAATGACTTTTTTATCGAGTTCTGTAAGAAAAGGAGGTTATCAATTGGACTGAATTTTTTTATACGAAAATGATGGACATATATAAAATGTATCCACATATTTTAAGCCATAAAAATCTAAACATATTGAAAGTAATAAAAAAAAACTTCAGCAATATTTAGTTTTAAATTCCTAAAGCTATTGTGAAAAGAACTGTGTAACAATTTTCCAAATCACGTTCGCTGTGTCCGATACATAGCGCAGCCAGCATTCCGAGCACGTGTGCCGACCTGTCAGAGATTTAAAAACTTTATACCAGTTTTACTTTAAGATAAAATTTAGGTCTTTAGATTTCGTGAGATCATTAAAATGAGAATAGTTTTTACTAGATTTTAATTGCGGCTTCGCCCGCGTGGTCCAAATGGAAATAGCAAGAAGTTGTGTGATAACTGACTAGACGTAATTTATCGAATAATGTAATACTGTCCAATACACTAATATTTTATTAATTCGTTTTACTTACAGTTTCTGAGATTAGAACATTAAACCAAACAGATTATTTAGCAATATTAGTATAGATAGATTCATAAAGGCCATTTTAAATATTTTCAAATAACATTAAAAATCAACAATTATGAAATCGAAATCGGATTAAGGGGATTCCTATATAAGTTTTATGGGGCCATCGTAGCGCAGTGTGGGTTCATTTCCCATTTGGGTGAATTACTATATTTTAATTATTTTAATTTGCCTGCTCTGGTACTTAAAGCGCGGCATTTCGTTCTCAAAAATGAGGTGGCTTGTTGAACAGAGTATTACAACGCTATTTTCCTTCTGCCTACCCTGCTATATGTGGGATAAGTGTAAAACTTTAAAAAATCAAAGAAAAAGGAACTATGCTTTCCACACCTGATTCCTTAAGAATGATTGCGTTTGGTACTAAGCAGGTGTTTCTAAGATAAAGCGGGATGCTGGCATAAATCTCGGAGCAACAACGATGTACAATATCTTACTCGGGAGCTGCAACATTACTTTCATTGAGATTTATAGTTGCACTAGTCACTCAATTATGTTTTCCACAGATTTTTCATATGAAAATACATAATATTATGTATCGACCGCAATGGCGCAGCGGCACAAGGGTGTGACTGTAACGCGACGGTTATGGGTTCGATTCCCTCTCGAGGAAATGAAATATTTATTTACATTTATATTTTCAATTCTTCGCTCTGGTGTCTAGGCAAAGAGCGACGTTGGGTTCTACCACTCACGCAATGCCTCCAGAATTCGGCGGAAAGTTGGTAACGGACTCTCTTAACACTAGGTTCCCTCTGTCTATCCTGCTGTGTGCGGGATAAAACGTAAAGCTGACTTGATTTGATTGAAAATTATATTTATTATTATGAAAAATACTATGTATGAAAAATCTGAGATATTTATTATTACTTTTAAATTACTATATAATACACAGATAATAAACAATCCTCTACCAAAAAAAAGGAAATATATCCCATGGACACACATACATACATTATATCACAAAACAAAATAACCTCATACCATTACTCGCTTAAACAAAAGGACTCTATTAACATTTCTGCCCAAATTCTAAAAGTAAATAGAGACCATACTCTCGGCCCATTACAAGCAGTTATTAAAACACGAGGGTCCAACTTCATAGGAATGAACGATACAAATACGTATAGCATATATGGACAGGGCAGTACTTCCTCTTTTGTAGGTCGATTGTAGAGAGTGGAAACTTTTAATAAGTCATTATGAATGTGGATTGAATGTAGGATTTTTTTTTATTTTTATCAAAGAAGTGTGTATGAGGTAAGTGGGACTAATTTTGTATTTGCCTTATTATCTTTTTAGCTTTTTAACATCTTTCACGAGCGAGAAAAATTGTCACATATACGAATGGACATTATGAATTTAGTGTCTTACACTTCGTTCACCATTTTTGCACATTTTTTAAGCAATTGAGTGTTAAGTGATAGTATTACTACAACATAGAAATGAATATATATATTTTAATTTATGTTTACATACATAATATAAACATAAATTAAAATATATATATTGCCTATTGTTACTTGATAATTTCCTAGCTCTTTCACTCCAACCAATCGAAGGAGAGCGGAGAAATTCGTCACTTACACTTTCAAATTTGACAAATGCCCCACGAAACAATCCTCCAAACAAATTAGCGAGGGTACAGCAATAAAAAATGAATGCCGTGTTCGAGCGCCGCCCGATTGAATAAAATGAACTTTACGGCATTAAACCACTAACTACCGTTTAAATGGAAATGTGGCCATTAATTTAATTTTCCACTCGCGCGATAAAATCAGACGTTTGGATCGCGACACGCGATTCTGACTTTTTATCGCTTCGTATTTGCATAATTACTGGAGTCGTGCCCTTTTTTTGTCATTTTTTGTTTGGATTTTTTAATTGTTTAGGATGTGTCTTGTTTGATTTGTTTGTTTTTGTCTAGACTTTTTTTTTTAGTATTGTGTAACCGAAACTCAAATCCCAAATGGAACTCATACAGTTTGTCTTGTCGGTCTCTCTGTCTGTTCGTTTATATGTCACAGACATTTTTTTTTAATATAGAGTTAATTTATTCTGCCTTTTTATTTGTATTATTACTGGAGTCGCGTTCTTCCTGCAAGTCATGAGATTCTGCTACCACCTGAATTCAGTGCATCATGAGTGACTGAACGAAGGAACTAGAGCAAGAAAATGAAAATTTAACAATGAATTCATTCTCTTTAGTCGGGATCTCGGGATCCCACAACCTGATCGTCTCTAAACAGACACTAACCCACTGTGCCCCAGGAGCATAATATTTAAAAAAAAAATCCATGTCCAATTAGCGTCATGATATCATCAGAAATAAAATTTCATTGGCAACATTTAAAAGAATGAATATTTGTAAAATCATTACTTACAACACATGTATTTTTATGATTGTCCCTGTTTTCATTGCCGAATGTACCAATTTTCGTTACTCGTACATTGTTAAAGTTAATATAGGGATGTAATTAAAAGATATATATTTGTGATTTTATAAAGCAATTTTTATCTAAATCATATAAAATTTCATAATAAAAATATCATAGAATTTTTTACTGACAAAGCTAAGCTTTATATACAAGAGTGAGAAAGTAAAAATAAACCCACTAGGTTTCTTTTGTCTATGTTACAAGGGAAAAAAAATATAGGGAAATACAAAAAAAAATCTTGGACCACAAGACTTACACTCGCCTGATTTCCTCCTTTAAGAACAAATTGGTAACATTTCAGGGAAATACTTCGAATCGGTATCTAAGATAAACTGCAACATTCAATCCTTTTTAGATTAGGTTCCCTTTGAAAACATCACACTGTCATCGGCATGTATAACGCGTGTACTACGAAAAGCGAATTTACAATGGCAGCAAAAGACGATGGGACCAACAAAAAACTATTTTGTACACTGAAATTCAGTTTTTACGGGTTTACTGGTACTTGATTGGCGCACAAAGAGGACAATGTTTACTCTGTGACGCCTTTTTTGGGGAGATTTTAATGAAGTCGTTTGTTTTATTGGTTAGTTTAGGTTTTATCTTTTGAGGATATTTGAGGTTTCGTAGCGTAGCGGCTGTAGTTCTGCCGTGACCGTGACGATTTTGAGTTCGATTCCTGCTCGGGGAATGGATTATTTTAATTTCCCGCTATGGTCACTTGCTATGGTAACACGGAAAGTCTCTAAAAGGACCTCGCTTTAAAATTTGTGGAAATTTCGGGATAAATAGTAGCCTGTGTGTTGCCCCACTATCTCCTTTATCTTCCATTGAAAGTACTATAAAATTCCTTTCCAGCTTTCCAGAGATAAGCCCGAACTAACAGAAGGACAGACAAAAAGTTATAAATAGGTTGTTGTATTTCAGTACCCTGTAAATTGTACCTTTCTATATGCACTTCAACAAACATAATTATTTTTTATTAGGTGGCTAAATGCATAGACATATAGATATAAACCCATTACCTATAAACGATAACATACGTAATACTAAATTAATAGAAAATTCGTGGAATCTAAAGCCTTATTCGAGCCTTTGAATTGGAAAATCACTTCAAGTATACATTGTTAAACACAATGGCTGTAATGAATTAATTTTGGAAACGTTCACCAAGTATGAATGTAAGTAAGAAGTCTTGTGTAAGACCCATTGTTGTATGGGGGAAAGCAATTAGTAGGTATCATTATTTAAGATTTTATTTTAATAGGATTATATTTATTATAATTCGGCTCAAAGTGGGAATTGGAAGTGTCTTAATGGAAACGGAAAATATGTCTTAACACTAGGTTCCCAGATCCCCTTACTAGCCTACTTTGTGCTGGATATAGCGTAAAGTTAAAAAAATATTTATTATGAATCCTTTTTTTTCAATAGATTACGAGTTACGGGTTGAATTGCGGAACTCAAAGTGGCCGCACTATGTTCAACCCGAGTGAATTAAGATTTGTAACATAAATTGTAATGTAAGTTTAAAATTACAATTAGTATTACATTATAACATAGTACCAGGTTTCCTATTTCTATCATGCTATGCACGATAAAGCATGAAGCTAAAAAAATATTAATAATAATGGCCGACACAAGGAACAAGACATTTGCCACTAAATTTACTTGTTTTTAACCCTCAAGAGAGACGCTATTAAATAACCCACTTTGATTACCTGAAGCTTAAAAATGTCAGAATATATATCATATGGTCCCTGAGGCGACAATTTCGGTTTATTTACCGTGTTCTCCAAATTTCCTTCTCGAATTTGCCCTTCACTACGCAATGATATGAGTAGGTTAAATTTTATCGCTGTAAGTTATTGAGAACATGTTAAATAATATGTTTTAACAATTGCTTTTAGCTTCACGCTGTATCCCATATATAGTAGGGTACGTTGAAAAAATCTAGACATTGCGGTACTGAACGCTGCGTTATGTCTTCTTTACTCAGAGAGGATATTAAAATAATTCACTGCCCCGAGAACCGAACCCAGAATCATCGCTGAACCCCTCCGCCACGATCGTCTCGCAGTTTACGCCTGTTTTTACTGATAAATATCAAGGTAATCGTAACATACATACATACATTTTACAAGAAGCTCTTCCCCCACAAAATATTATTAGATAGTACAGGAGTAGAGGGGAAATATATTGACTTGTGAAATGGAGCGGGATTATGTAAAACCGAGTGAAATGTGAATCTTGCTCCGAGTACTTCTTAGATCATTTGTTTGGATATAAGTACATATATGGGTGGGGTGTGTGTGATAAGCTGAGAGCGTCTGAATAGTAAGTGTTATCTTTAAATTTATGATTTTTACTATATTTTACTTGAATGTTAGAATTGGATATAAAACTTCATGCCATATATGGTAAGGCAATGGGAACAAAATGTTAAGACACTCCGCCCCCCATGCCAGTAAAAAATCTTGATTGATTGATTTCTCGATATATGGCGTTTCGAGCGTGCCAGTTGAGCACAATTCATTTCGCCAATGTCGCGTTGTATGGAAAACACACGAAGGAAATTGACCGGTAATAAAAAAGATAAATATACACAATTATAGAATACATGTAAAAAAAGAGATCCTGAGAGCCTTCACCTAAAACAAAACAAACACCAATTTACAATATATCTTATAATAATCTTATAAATGACTATTAATCTTTCATTAAAACGTCAATCTGTTTTGTTTAACAACAATAATTGTTGATTTTTTGTGGATTTTGTTCTTTTTTGTGTTACTATTAAATTTTTGTAAATTATCAATATATACGCATACTAGCAGCCCGCTCGCGGTTTCACCCGCGTCAACTATGTTATTATTAATTTCTGCCTCCATGACTACGTCCTAGTGACGTCTATGCAAAATTTGAGACTCCTAGCATTTGTAGTAACGAAGTTTCATACAAACTTTCGACCCCAAAAACAACCCNACACAAGGAACTAAGACATTTGCGCTAAATTTACTATTTTTAACCCTCAAGAGATACGCTATTAAATAACCCACTTTGATTACCTGAAGCTTAAAAATGTCAGAAAATATATCAGAACCTCCCTGAGGCGACAATTTCGGTTTATTTACCGTGTTCTCCAAATTTCCTTCTCGAATTTGCCCTTCTCTACGAAATGATATGAGTAGGTTAAATTTTGTCGCTGTAAGTTATTGAGAACATGTTAAATAATATGTTTTAACAAGTGCTATTAGCTTCACGCTGTATCCCATATATAGCAGGGTAGGTTGAAAAAATCTAGACATGGCGGTACTGAACGCTGCGCTATGTCTTCTTTACTCAGAGAGGATATTAAAATAATTCACTGCCCCGAGAACCGAACCCAGAATCATCGCTGTACCGCTCCGCCAAGATCGCACTTATACAGATGTTATATCTGATAAACCTCAAGGTAATCGTAACATACATACATACATTTTACACGAAGCTCTTCCCCCACAAAATATTATTAGATAGTACAGGAGTAGAGGGGAAATATATTGACTTGTGAAATGGAGCGGGATTATGTAAAACCGAGTGAAATGTGAATCTTGCTCCGAGTACTTCTTAGATCATTTGTTTGGATATAAGTACATATATGGGTGGGGTGTGTGTGATAAGCTGAGAGCGTCTGAATAGTAAGTGTTATCTTTAAATTTATGATTTTTACTATATTTTAGTTGAATGTTAGAATTGGATATAAAACTTCATGCCATATATGGTAAGGCAATGGGAACAAAATGTTAAGACACTCCGCCCCCCATGCCAGTAAAAAATCTTGATTGATTGATTTCTCGATATATGGCGTTTCGAGCGTGCCAGTTGAGCACAATTCATTTCGCCAATGTCGCGTTGTATGGAAAACACACGAAGGAAATTGACCGGTAATAAAAAAGATAAATATACACAATTATAGAATACATGTAAAAAAAGAGATCCTGAGAGCCTTCACCTAAAACAAAACAAACACCAATTTACAATATATCTTATAATAATCTTATAAATGACTATTAATCTTTCATTAAAACGTCAATCTGTTTTGTTTAACAACAATAATTGTTGATTTTTTGTGGATTTTGTTCTTTTTTGTGTTACTATTAAATTTTTGTAAATTATCAATATATACGCATACTAGCAGCCCGCTCGCGGTTTCACCCGCGTCAACTATGTTATTATTAATTTCTGCCTCCATGACTACGTCCTAGTGACGTCTATGCAAAATTTGAGACTCCTAGCATTTGTAGTAACGAAGTTTCATACAAACTTTCGACCCCAAAAACAACCCCTTAGAAGTCAAATGTTGCAAATTTCCGTCTTAGCGAGCACCTACGTCCTATAAGTAACTCCTATGGAAAATTTGAGATTCCTAGCACTTATAGTTTCTGAGATTTCGTGATGAGTGAGTGATCTTTCGATTTTATATATATAGATAAAACTCTATTATTATATAAAATTTTTCCATTACTTTCTGATTGACAGAGAATGCACAGACGAAACTGTTAGATTTAGAAAGTACAAATTTGACATAATAGTAATTTTGGGAGTATAGGGGAGCACTAGCAGAGGATTTCTTGAAACGCCGAAGGGAACATGTGTAAAAGGTTTTTTTATTGCGGGTGACGACTAGTGTCCATATGTCCAAGTGTCCATAAGAAGATATTAAATTAAACTAACAGTAGCTTATAACTTAGATCCAGTAATAAATATATTTTTGGAAATTATAACTATTAATAATAAGTATTGCTTCAGTTACTTACGTGTTAAGCTCGAGATCAAGACGGAACTTGTGGTTGAAGGCTTTGATGAGCAGTGACGTGCGGTGAAAGTGTTTGCCGGTCTGCAAAGGAAAATTAATATTACATACATTTCTTATTACGTCATCTTCTTATTAAATTAATCGACTGTTATGGCACAGGGTTTTTTTAGTTAACAAGACAAAGTGCTGCGTTCAGTTTCGCCACTCAACAGGCAATGTCTCGATTTAGTCGGTGTGTGGGTAACGGATCATGCCACTAGATTCTCTCTGCTTAGCTCGCTGTGAGAGAAAAAGCGTGAAGCTGCTGTCTTTTTGTATAAAAATAATCTGACGACAACTAATGGTAAACAGTGAAACACTTTCCTATTTCGAAGGGAAAGCTGGTGCCAACTTCTTTCTTCATTTTCCACCCAAGCTCTAGATATTGCATGTTGAGTGACGGCACTCTACGCTTGTTTTGCCCAAGTGGGATCGAACTCACAATCGTAGTGTTTACAGTCAGGCGGTCCCACTGGGCCACGACTAGCTCAAAAAGTATATGCAATATAAAAAAATACTTAATTTTTTATTTAAGCATTCGTTTATTGTCGAAATTGTATTCTCAATTAAGGAAAGTCTAATAAAACGTCAAACAAAAGTAGACGCTTAAGAGTTCACATTTATAACTTTAAACGGCCCTCCACATTTTGTGACGAGGTATTCAAAGTAGGTACTTATTACTGAAATTTAGTTGTGAGTTTAATTTGCTTGTAATGTTTTCAGTGTCGTACGTTTCGAAAAGGTATGTTCTGGTAGGTATGTTAAAAACTCATACCTAGCAGAATTAACCTTTTAATACCTTTCAATATTGTAATATGCAATATCGAGTAAAAAATTGTTTAAACAATTTAAACGCTTTGATCACTAAATCTTACGTTTTTCTAGCTTCAGAGGGATTAACCTAGTATTATGACACTCCGTTCCCCACTTGCCACTGAATTTTCGAGGCATACCGCTATATGTTCTTATAATAATTTCGACGAAGCTTGATAAAAAAGTGTGGCTTATTAGAGGCTAGCACCCTTGTAGGGCTTGCAAGAGCCGCGAGTCTAAAAAACAAAAAATGAGTGTCTTGACACATCCTCTACAAGGTGCATAGCAGAGTGTCTACCCTGCAAAATCTAGAAAAATCTAGTATTCGAGATATTGCCATGTGGCGAAATTGAAATTCGGGATTGTGAGAAAATAAAAATAAGTCATTCCTCTAAGTTGGAATCGAACCCACAATCGTCACGCTTACAGCTACTGCTGCGACGCCAGGACTGCTTCATCCTCAATTTTCACTCATATAAATAACTAGCGGACGCGCGCAGCTTCGCTTGCTTATTTAGGAGTGAATTCTAATAAACCACATGTGTGCATGTGTTCCATGAAATATTTTTAATGTGTTCCATGAAATATTTTTAATAGTCTAAATTTCAAATTTTATAATAATCGGTGGCGCTTTAAAGATTTTTCCATACAAACTTTCAACCCCTTATTTGCATCCTTAAGGGGAGAATTCTAGAAAACGATGAAATACGTGTTCAATTAAATACTTTTAAAAATCTAAATTTCAAATTTTATAAAAATCGATGCCGATTTAAATTTTTTTCCATACAAACTTTGAACCCCTATTTCACCCCTTTAGAGTTAACATTTTTCAAAATCCCTTCTTAGTGGATGTCCAGATAACGAAAGTNTAAGTTAGAATCGAACCCACAATCATCACGCTTACAGCTACTGCTGCAACGCCAGGACTGCTTCATCCTCAATTTTCACTCATATAAATAATCACAGGCCAAATCAAGAGCATTTACCAGCCAAATTGGACTAAATTGCGTAGGGCAATCTCAAAAGATATATTCAAAACAAAATACACCGTACCAAATTAAATTTTCCACGTAACTCAAGTATAACTTGTATAGGCTCCTGCCTGCTGGAGTACTGTATAATTACTACCATGGGAGGTTGAAAGGGAATCAGATGACTGCCTGCCGTCTCCCTCTTTCGATCCTTGACCTACATCAAGAACTTGTTTTTACTTTTTAGGCCAAGTGGCCGTAAGGACGGCGAAATTCTACATATACTGGTTCTTAGTTTTGCTGAGGCCGTTTCATTATGGATTTGTATGAAATAGGAGGTGATGCCGCGGCACAGTGTCTGGATTTAAATGTGGCGGTCGAGGAATTGATTCACTCGCCCTTGAGTGAGAATTATATTGCGAAATTAATTATATTAATTGCTTCGCTCTAGTAACAATATAAAAAGCAGCGTTTAGTTCCGCCATAAAATATCTTGATACTTGGACGGAAAGTAGGGAATGGAGTGTTAAACTGGATTCCGTGTGACTATTTTGCTATGGAGAGAAAAATGAAGCTACAAGATAATGCGGTTAATATGACGCTTGTAAAATTTCTATATAATATTTGTTAAATATTTTCATTAAATGATTTAATTAGAAGGAAGAACATTAAGTATTTTCGTATCACCAAAAAATGTCTCTGTCCCGATAAGAATTCCCAGAAATTCTCTCTAAATGTCTCCCTAAACTCTATAACTAACCACCCTACCTACATACCAAATGCCAAAGTAAATCTATAACCAAATCCAAAATCAACCCACAAAAACCCTTCACAATAATTAGCAAAAATTTAACAAGACCACGTTAATTATATCGTTCATTTCAAAAGAATAGCAAGCCGAGACCATCTTGATGAATGTTCTAGTCATTTCGTAGCTGGGGTCTATTTTAATGCCTTATTACAAGTAATAAAGACGACCGCCCCGGGATAATCTTGGAGATTAAGTCAGAACTGAGAAAGGATGTCGCGTACCTAGCTCATTGGAAGCGACGACGTTCGAATATTGCTGCCATTGTCAACTTTATGTCTTCATTGTCTTCAAATTTTGATTGAGTATTTTAATGGGTTTGTTGCTTACCAGATATTTGGGCATCATTTTTCTTAATACTTTAAACTTAAAAGATTATTTTGTTAAGTGCTCTGTCATTATAATATTTGTTATATTTGAAGTGTGTTTTTAGGGTTATGTATAGCTTCTCTAGTCTACAGAACCGATTAAGTGAGAAATGGTCTTGAGAGACGGACAACTAAATTTTTTAAGGTAGCCTTTAAGGCCTTTTAAGGTCCTTAATTCTAAAAATGATCAGATTAGATATCAATTAAATAGTTATCATACAAAATAATAAAAATGTAAAAATTGTACCAAATAATTCCACATTATAAATACTGTAGCGTTTTTGACCGACCGAAGGAGGAGGTTGCAATCAATGGATTGCTCATCCAATTATGCATAGATTTTGGTGATTCTTATATTGTATGGTTAGTACATATTACATAAATGCTCCAATATAACTTTTATCACAATTGATTCAGCATTTTTTCCAAAAAATCAATAAAAACAAAAAAATTACCATAGCTGACTATAACCAAAACACTGACAAAACCACCAACCATCTCTCCACTTAACTCGGTTAAAAGTTACAGACTAGTAGTTCGCGTTAACTAAATTTTATTAGAGTAGCGGTGTGTAACTGTCGATTCGTATTTTGCGGGTCACTTGCGATGAGGGTTCTAATTTAATAAGCAGTGCTCCAAATTAGTGTGTCTTCCACCATGCGTGGATATCCTCTAATGCTGTTAACTCTGATGACGCTTTTTGGCTTTGTCAACACTGGTCTGAGAAGTTTGTAGTTAGCTTTTGTTAAATACATTGAAATTATAAGCAAATTAATACACAAAGGAAGTTAGGCAAATGGAACATGGGATCTTAGTGTTTAGATACTCCGTACCCATTACGACACCTTCCATTACCCACTTTCCGTAGATTTATCGAGGCCTTGCGTGTGGAGTAGCAGAAGTCAACGCTATCTTTTGTCTTATTTTCAGAGCTAGGAAATGAATATACTGTTATTTTATTTCACCGAGTGGAAATCTAACCCACACTCATCGCGCACTACGCCACTACGGCCACACTTTACTATTGCGGGAAAAAGCCTCAAATTAATGTTCTATTCACATTATTCTTATTACTTTAGTTTGTATATTTATATCATTATGTTTTTATTACTGTTATTAACTCTCACTGTAAATTGACATAAATAAATGAAAAAGAAATAAATCGACCACTTTCTCGAACCGAGAATCGCTATTGTGTTAAAATCCCTGAATAAATGTTCGATCATAAATATTCAACACAACGTAATTTACAACGTTTAATATGTTAAGTATATTTTTCTTATACCAAAAGCTCTTTTAAAAATGAACTTTTTTTTCTTATACTATACTTTCCTTGCAACCAGCACTGGACTGTGACTTATTAGAGCGGAGAAATATAATTTATTAATATTTACCAGGAATGGAGATCGAACCTACTATTGCTAGTCAAAATTACACTACGAAGCCATCCAATATAACTTGCTGTATATATTAATATCTTTTATCTGTTGCTTCCTCTGTCTTCTTCTTCCTTCGTGGTCAAATGGAAATAGCTAAGACTGGTATATGACGCAAACGACACATTTTAAGTGCCCGAGGTAACTCTGAAGTCAAGTGATGGCAGGTTACATCGGTTGTTTTTCTAGGTATTGCATGTTGAGTGGCGGAACTTAACGTCGCACTTTTGTCTTGTTACCAGAGCTAATAAATGGAATGATTCATATATAATAATTAATTCCTACGAGTGGGAATCGAACCCACAAACGCATGTTCAGTTATACGCTAATGCTTCTGCGCCACGACGGCCTCGTTAATAAAGAACATATACACACTTATATGTATTATATTGATACCAATTATAACAAGTCTGTTAAAAGTTTCCAAGTTCCGAACACTGCTCTATGAATAAGAAATATATTTCGCTATTTTCTGGAATCATAACATTTAGATTGAAACTTTTTCATATCTTCAAAGTTAAGGCGTCGAAGCAATTCCAAATAGTTGAAGAATTTATTCTCTCTACTCCTGTACATCATCTTGTTAGTCGACGTTGTCTTTCCAAAACACTTCCTTCGCTAACAGTTCTCCCGATAGTTTTATATTGTTTACAGTCCTTGAAATAAATTGGTGTTTTACTTTGTAATCGGTGGATGGAAATTGAAGATTGTTTTAATGGAAAATATAAAATACTTATTTATGAATAATAAAATATGTGGACTCAAGTTTACAGTCTTATTTATTTAAAATGTTTAAAAATGTTAATATTACAGTTATATTCATGTTATTTGCAATTCGATATTTTACTTAAAACATGTACATATTTAATTTGTTTTAAAATGTTATCCCACACTATGTAAACAAAAATATTTTAAGTAAAGTATAATAATTTGAACGTAGCAGGACTCGAACCCACGTCAATTAGAAACCATTTACAGTGACTTGTATCGGTGGACGGTTTCTACATTTTATAAAATAAATGTTATAGGAAACAGAAAAATACCAGTTGACTAAAACGACCACTGTGACAACCGGTGGTCACAAATATATATTATTTTCACAGCTTCCAGCATTAAGTAGTTTTACTAAACAAACTAATACATACACTATGTCATACAAACATATGTACGTAATATATGTGCGAACCCATCACTTGCACGCCTAATAATATTATTATCCTCACCTCAAAAGGCGAAACCCTTTCAATTTGGATTTGTGGGACAAATCTTACCAACTTAAACGTGTAAATTTCACGCTTTCGTTTTCTTTCCTTAAACGACACCGTTTGAACCATTTTCGGTCTATTTGTATGGGGAATAGGCCTACCAGTTTGCGTAGGACGTTAAAAGGCATTAAGGGTGAACGTAAATAATGGCTAAGATTGAACGTGTATCATCCTGTCGCGGGAAGTTTATGCAAACATGACCCTTATGTCGAATTTGTTTCATATATAGGTTGGGTTGAGTGCCGAAAACAATGGAAAAATACTTGAAGAACTTTCGATAGAAAAATCATACCATATATTCGAAGCAGGTAGAGACAGGCAAGTGTCATCTTTGTAACGATCTATGCTATTTGTAGAATATTTTCATATAAATAAATATATAATAAATATATATAAATAAGATGAATTGAATCTTAGATATATTATGAAATAAAATAAACGTATAAAGAGAGAAGCTTCTAATTAAGATTTTTCTGTATCCACTTCCATAAAGGTCACCCAATTCCCCACGTCCTTGTCCATTATTTGGGTAGAGCATGATAAAATTTCCGGTAGCCGAGAAAACATTACCGGCTCCGGCCAGAATCAATTCAGGAGCGCACTGATTTAGGCCTGGGGTCACGGATTTTTAATTAGTAGAAGAGGGTTAGGCCATGCGTCAACATATTACATCTTTCCTTTGTTTGCCGTGTCCCAAAAAAGGAGGATTTATAGTGTTCTAGATCGCTATCACCGAAAAAGGATTAAAAGATATTTTTAGAAGCATTTTTAAACTAACAGTGTTTGTATTAATGCAAAGTTCAACCTGAACGTTGTTTGCCTGAGAGCCGAGATATTATTTTTAAGTTTTCTTTGTTCTTTGCGCGGAAAGTTTACTGTAATGTTTTTGAAGATAAAGACGTAAATGACGATCTAAATATAGAATGAATAAAAATATATATTTTTTTCTCATAATAAGAATTAATTGAGACCAGTCGTGGCCTATTGGCACAAGTGTGTGATAAACGTGTCTAGTTGTGGGTTCATTTCTTCGCTCTGGTGTTCAAGCAATTAAATGGAAAATCTATGTATTTTTTTAATCAACTCTATGTTCAATACTATTCAAGTGTATAAATTTCTCACTTCAAAATCTAAGAACAAACTGTTCCAAACAAAAAGATTTCCACAAAACGCTTTAGCAAAACAGTCGCAAAAGCAAACCAGTTAAAGAAACGATACAAATACTGACGATACAAGGATTTCTATTTTATTTTACTGTATGAAAACAGCACTTTGTCCCAAGATAAGCGCTTAGGCCATAATACTTGGACGACTCGGGAACACGGGAAGTATGAAGAAATAAAAGCATTTTCTGGAAAAAGAGTCTTTATTGTGAATGAATTAAGAGCTTCAATGCCTATATAATATCGTTGAATAAATAAAAAAAGATAGTAAATATATACAATAACGATATATAGAAATATTTAGTTATTTGCTTGTCAGTTATTCAGGTAATTGATTGTCTCTTTTCATATTTGAAATGATAGATTTTTTCGGAACATGTTCCGTGGTTTGTTTGTTGTTTTAGTTTTTAACACTAGATTCCCTATGCTTTTACTAATGTGTGCGGGATACTATATGCGGGATAGAAAAAGAAACTTAATATCGTCTCAAAAGAAAACAGGGATGTTCCACTGAGTTATCTAAATTTGAGTGTGAGTATCACTAATTTTCATCTTCTTCCCAACAAATGGGAATTATATATCTCATACCTTACACAAATATCACCTACCTTTCCTTCTAGTTACTTTAAAGATTAAAGCAGTGGTTGACGCTTAACCAATGCTATATGTATTAATTCATATTTATTATACTAGTTTAAAATATTAATAAACCTTTAACTATTGCTTGGAAGTACATTAATTGCAAACTCTAAAAATCTTTTTAGTTGCACGTTTTTCGAAAATACTTCGTTCTATTGTTTCCACTCGCGTCTTCTCTATGACAATACTTAAATATTTAATTTAATGCGGAAATATTTAATTTAATTTCCTTAAGAGACCTAAAAATTATATAACTTGCACGGGAATCAAACTGACAACCTTTCATATCAGCACTTACTCCCACTAATATTTAATAAACAAACAGCAGTACAAAGCGTCTAGAGGCAATAAATAAAAACTTCCACCACGTTACAAATGGGCGAATCCTTTTTGCTGGCAGCACAATGAAACATTCACGCGTTTTAGGTAAAATGTATCCCGTCTTGGGGGTTTTAGAGGGAGCTCGCGCGGGGTGTACAGAAGATTTGCGCGCTCGGTAATGCATCGCGCGGCCGTTTCTAATGGTTTTTGTTTTGGAGATACGAGTAGGTAGGTAGGTAGATATGGCTGTGGTAGAGTGTATGTAGATTAATTTATTTTATTGTTTTGGTTCTGTGAAGGTAAATTTATTTATTTATTTAATATATTAAGACTATATGTTTTAAATTGATGATATAATAAATAAATTGATGCTAGGCGTGGTGCAGGGGGTGTGCGATTGTAAACGCGACAGGTTGTGGGTCCGATCCCCATTCGAGAAATGAAATATTTACTATTTTAGTAACGAGGAAAAGTGTGGCGTTGAATTCCGCCTCCCAACTGCGTTTTGAGTGCCGTAATGTCTTGAATTCGAAAAATTAGGGAATATATGGACCGTTTATTTTGAGAGTGGTGTAAGTCCATTTTCTTTTGTTTCGAGAAAATTAAAGGTTAGTATGTCGCTGATTATGCAATTTCATTTACCGACCGATTTTAAGTTGTTCAAAACATGGGTTTTTTTTCAGAAATTAAACACGGACTAGTTATATATAAAAAAAATAAATTAAATTAAGCATGAATTACGTGATAGCTCATTTTTCTCAAAAATGGACTTACACCACTTTCAAAATAAACGGTCCATATATCTAATTAGCATTCGCACACAACTTTGTTTGTATGGATTATATTGATGATAAATACAAAAAGAAAGCAAGATCATTTTTTTGTGTAAAAGTGACCTAATGTTTATGCTGTAAGTGTTCGCTCAGTATTATATAGACACTCGTTTGTTTATATTCAAGATTTTTTTTATATGATACATTTATTTTTTAGAAATTTTATGCGTTTGTGTCCTTGAAATTAAATTAAAACAAAACAAATGACTGATTTGTTAAGAGAATAAAATATTTTTTCTCTCTCATATGCGTTAATAATATCAAAAAACCTTTTATAAGCTTACTTGCTCTGTCTTTTACGATGGTATAAGGCAGTGTAAAGATACCAATAAATAAATATATGTATTTTTAATTGCAACTTATGAAACTTTTTACTACATTTACTTTCCTTTTTTAGCTTTACACAATATCCTACAAAAAGCAAGCAAGCATAGAGCGAATGTTGGGACATTCCGTTCTCCACACATCGTCGAATCTAGAGCGTCGCGTTACCAAAGTGAGTTAATTAAAATAATTAATTGACCCAAGTGGGAATCGAACCCAGAATAAAAATATTTTACTACGTTTCCTCCCCTATAGAATACATAAAGGCAAACCTAAATACATACGAGTCCCTAATAAATATCCCTTAATAAGAACTATAATTAAATCTTGATTGTAATCAACTTTGCACGCTAACAAACTTTACACGGTTGATCGCCTGTACCTTCAATAAGACGTTTTGGGTGGGCTCTACAAAATTTTACTTACCTTACTCTACCTGTCTATTACAGGGGAATAAGGTTGATTTTGGAAAAAGTCTACGATTTTCTAAGCTTGTCGACGAAATAGAGCGTTATTCTCACTATCAGCGAGAACATTCGATTTCTGCCCTTTGATAAGATCAGTGGGGTGCGCTGCCATTTTTTTTTATTAACGTATGGTAGGTATGTAGGTAGACGTGGATTCTTGATTGAAATCTTTTTCGTATTTGGTGAAAATTAGGGAAAATATTATTTATATATTTCATAGGCCGTCGTGGGACACGGGGTTGTGGGTTCGATTGCTACTCGGGGTAGTAAAATATTTAATAGTTTCTTTACTCTGGTAACGAGGCAGAGCGAAGAGAGAATTCTAGAATCTAGAAGAATAGAAATTAAAAGTTAAATGATTTTGCCATCAATATAACCGAACAAACTAACAAACGTGTATTTTCTAGCTCTAAATAAAAAAAACAAACTAAATAAAATTGCAGTCAAAGATTAATTAACAGACTACCTATTTTAAATTAGTATCATTAAATATAAGTATTAAAATGAAGACAGACCAATCTATAATTCCTAATGCTATTATACATAAAGGTGATATCAAAAATTATTATAATTTAATAAGCTGATTGATCAAAGAAACAGATGTGCCAAACTGAGCGCAACGGGGCGTACCGTATCTGCTTCACTGGCTGTCATCGTCTTATTGGAAATACTCGTATATAAGGTACGTGGAATCGCCTTAGGCTTTTATTTTGAACATTTCATACCTGTATATATGTATATATATATATATATATATATATATATATATNAACGAGGCAGAGCGAAGAGAGAATTCTTAAAGAATAGAAATAGAGTGGGAAGAAAAAACTGAAAAAGTTAAATAATTTTACTATTAATATAACCTAACAAACGTGTATTTCTAGCTCTAAATAAAAAAAACAAAATGAAACTGCAATCAAAGATTAATTAACAGACACTACATATTTTAAATTTGTATAATTAAACATAAGTATTAAAATGAGGGCAGACCATCTATTATTCTTAATGCTATTTCACATAAAGGTGGTATCAAAAATTATTATAATTTAATAAGCTGATTGATCAAAGAAACAGATGTGCCAAACTGAGCGCAACGGGGCGTACCGTATCTGCTTCACTGGGTGTCATCGTCTTATTGGAAATACTCGTATATAAGGTACGTGGAATCGTCTTAGGCTTTTATTTTGAATGTTTCATACCTGTATATATGTATATATATATATATATATATATATATATATATATATATAGCTATGTGAATATATGTATAATTTAGACATTTTCTTATTTTAACATATCATATTAAAAAGAGCATCCTCTTTCTTTCCTATAATGTTTGGGATTATTTTATAGAGCAAAATGAAATAAATTGCGTTAAAAAATATTATAATATATAATTAGAATAATAACGTATACTTTATTTTTTTTTAATATAAATTAATAATATTAAACATTTCGAGCAGTCATGATTAAATTTAAATTATTTTCATGTCTCCGCTCTGGCAGGCAAAGCGTGGCGTTCAGTTCCGCCACTCAACACGCAAATCATCCAAAATTCGGTGGAAAATGGGGATTATAATTGTCGGAATTAGAACGAAGTGTCTTAACACTAAGTTCCCATGATCCCTCTGTCTACCTTGCTATGTGCGAGATACAGAGTGAAACAAAAAAGGAATCCATTGAAAAATGTCTATATACGTACATTTAACATGAGCTATCAGCACGCAATTGGTCGAATTATAGGGTTATGAGACCCGAATATCAAACAGATCCTAACCAAACACCGTACAGGATTGTACAAATATTGTAACCCTTCAAATGCGTGCGTACGTCTTTTTGTAAATTCATTTTTGATATTGTTTTATTTGCTGTGGATGGGACTGCCATTTACTGGATTGTTATTTTCATTATAACGAGAGGAATATCGTTATTTTCAATTTTTAACGTTAATTATATAATTTATTTGAGGCTATCGTGGCATAGTGTACACAGTACTACATCAAAAGTACTTGAAAGCGTACACTACGTTTCTCCGTCTTAACACTAGGTTACCTCCGCTTACTCTGCCATATGTGGGTCTCGATCCTAAAAAAAGAACTTATATTTACCCTTTATATTTATTTACCTAAAAATAAAAAATAAAGTATCTAACGAAAAACAACATTACCATGAACCTGTTACATATTTACTCAAATACATTTAAAAATCGAATTTATAATAGTTATAAAAAAAAGTCGGTTAAATAGTCCGCCATATTTAAAAAAAAAAGAATAAAAACGTCGAACCTACAATATCTGTCATATAAAGACTTAACTTCAATACACGGTGTCTAAATCCGTTATTATTGTAACATTCAGGTCAAATACCCCCAATATATTACAAATGCTTTTATCGCACGTAAACAAACAATAAATATGAGGGGATCGAAGACTTATGATTTAGCTACGTCTTAGGTATTCTAAAAACCACCCTAGCGACCCTAAATTAGGTTGAATATGGCCTAAATGTGATTTAGAATTGGATAACCATCAGTGCGAAGAAAATTCTATCCAAAACTTAAGATGCTAAGGTTTAATATTGCTTCTAGGGCCCGTTGTGATACTCCCAAGAGTTGTCACCGTGATTTACTGGGTACGGGAAAAATGAAAAATTGTTCTATGGGCCTACAAATCATATGGACGCCTATTGGTGCAGTGACGAAACGGTAGGTGAAAATTTAGTACCAGAATGATATAAGATTGTTCGTTCAACGAGATTTATAACCCCTTTTTATCCACTTAGCTATCTGAGATTGTAAAATACCAGACATAAATTACTTTTCAGTATTAATTTATGGTATTTCTTGCTGAATTGATAAATTTTCGTGGAATATTTGTTAGAATAACTAATTGTTTGTATATACGGCTTAAATAAATATTTATCTTGAAATAAGCTTGCGGATTTGCCTGATTCTTAAATATAAAATGAATATCTTGTAAAATTATTTAAGAGATATTGAATTAATATTATTTAATATGGGTTTAACAATAATTCATTATATTACAGAAGAGAACGGAGTGTTTTGACTCTAAGTTCACTCTACCCTGTTATGTGGTATAAGCTGAACCTGAAGAAAAATAATATTCTTTACTAAATATTTATCTTGATATAAACTTGCGAATTTGCTTGATTCTAAAATAAAAAATGGATATCTTGTAAAATTATTTAAGAAATATTGGATTAATATTATTTAATATGGGTTTAACAATAATTCATTATAAATAAAAGAGGAGAACGGAGTGTTTTGACATTAAGTTCACTCTACCGTGTTATGCGGTATAAACTGAACCTGAAGAAAACTAATATTGTATACTAATATTATAAAGCTTTTTAACTATTGGTTTGAATTGAAAAAATCGTTTCTTATTGGATAGCCCCTGGAGGCTTATATTGGAATCGTGGTATTCGTTTCGTTGTAACTCACAGCAACCTGGAATCAGAGTTACCTTGGGGACTTAAGATGTATCATACAGGACTCTTAGTTTTTTTCATTTACTAAGGAGCCGAAGCCACTGACAACACCTAGTACAAATATAATTAAAACCAGGCACTCGCTGTATCCACACCCTCAGCAGGGTAGGCAGGGGCAATCTAGTGTTAAAAACTAAGTCTGCCATTATGGAGTCGACACCAGAGTGAAGAAATGAAAATATTTATTTAAATTTAAATATATATTTCCTCAGGTGGGGATCGAATCCACAACCACCTGTGCCCCAAAAAAAAAAAAACAATAATTTTAATATCCACTCTTTTGAAAGTAGGTTAAAATAGGCTATATGCTACTAACGCCATATATATACAACCTAGCTGAAATGGATGATGATTGACGTCGAGGTCACTAATCTGTGGTAAGATTAATAACCCCTCATTGTTATGCTCCATCACTGGGTAGGATAAAAATATCTTATTATGTTATCGAATCTGGTATACATTTTATATGATCATCCAGCACTATTCCAGGAAGGGAGGGTAGCAGGTTTGATATTAGTTTGAGGAATTTCTTTTTAGATTGACGCCAAATCCGAAGAATTCTGGAGTCATTGCGTAACGAGTGTCAGAACTCATCGTTGCGGTTTGCCTTGTTACCAGAGTGAAGATATTAAAATATTTCATTTCCTGAAGTGTGAATAGGATCCACAGCCTGATATTCTGCTTAACACACGCTTTTCTTAAGACTTTCGAAAGACTGGACAAGCTCGCAACTACGTTTGCGAGAAAGCCAGTCAAAATAGAAAATCCCGTTTTTGTAGTTTTTGTAGAAATTTCAAGAAAACCTCTCTTAGTGTTCCACTACCCTTGTGCGTGTTGAATGGCGGAATTTAATGTCGCCATTCATCGACTAGAGCGGGGCAATGGAAATACATTTGATATTTAAATTATACTTCCGAATGGGGATCGAAATAAAACTACAAAATTTAATTATTCGCATCAATATAAAAAAATCTTTTCATCTCAGATTATTTCATAAATATAATTAGTACGCAATATACGCAATATCCGGGCACCCTGAGGCCTTCCGGCTTGACTCACTAAATTGCTATTCGATAATTTAAAACATAATACCTTATTGGTGAATCTATTGGTTGTAGTTATAAATGGGGGTTGTTAGTTCAATTCTGGAATATACTTACAATATACCTTTTTCTAGCTTAAAGCTTAGTAGCTAATGTAAAGATGTCTACTGTGTTTTTCGCTTTCTGCTTAAATTCGAGACATTGGGGGTTGACTGGTATGACAAGATGAAACGACGTTGACTACCGCCAGAGCTATAAAACGTATTTAATAATTCCCTCTCCCCCTAAAAGTTTTAACACTAGGTTCCCTCTGCCTATCCTGATACAGAGTGAAGCTAATAAAACAAAATTAAGGTCGTTACTGAAAATAGCACATATTACAATAGACTTTACATTTTTTTCTATTACTCTTTATAAAGCACAGCAGAGCAGGCAGAGGGGACCTGGGAACCTACTGCTAAGACTTTCCGTTCCCATTAAGACACTTTCATTCCCCACTTTCCACTAAATTATTGAAGTATTGAATGTTGACAATTCAAAGTCGCGACATGCCCCCACACCAGAGCAAAGAAACAAAAAAAATAAAAAATTAAATAAGTATCTCAATTCCTCGAGTGAGAATCGAACCCACAACCTGTCGCGTGTATGGTCGCCCGCGCCATGACTGGCCTCGAATTTACATGATATTTAACTATACCAGTGTGCGGCTAATCCGTCATGTGGTTGCCCGATTTAACTAGATTGATTACAGTTCGAACAGATTTTATCAAAATAGTGAAGTATTATCTTTGTAATAGGCTTAGGCTGGGGTTTGGTAATTTATAATGGAATTTTGTGTTTTACTTGCGTAGAATGATGCCTTTAAAGGTTACGATTTCTAGATGAATGTATTAATTAAAAATATGAATATTTAAGACAATGTGCGACGTTGGGTACCGCAAGTCGATACGTAATGTCTTAAAAATTAGACGCGAGGAACAAATTGTTTGAAAACTAGATTCCTACTGTCTAACCTGCTATGAACTGTATACGGCGTGAAGCTAAAAAACAAAAAGCTGAATGCCGTATATAGTATGGTAGGCAAAGAGAAGTTAACGCTACATAGGTGTCCATTCTCCGCTTTCCAACCAAAAATAATAGCAAATAATTTGAAATTGCTACAATATTTAAACTCCATTTATTAATTTCCAACATTTTTTTCACACCTAATCAAAACAAATGATTGTATTTTATTAATTAAACGTCACACTTATCTGTCACGTCAGCGCCATCCATCATGCCACCCAACATGACTGGCTCAATTGCCGGCCGATCCGTCAAGTTTCTCGATAAATAACTATTGTTCTTGAAACTCACTTAAGGTGGAACTCAATATCGATAAATCTTAACGTAATGAAATGAAACGGTCCTAATATTGTTTTTTTTCCTCGGTTAATATTATAAAGAAAAAATAAATAAATTTTATTTCTCAACTACCGTACTTATTATGGAAGGATATGAACTACCAACAGTTAAAAATTAATTTCCTTAAAACATATAAACTAAAAACACGCTTTGGTTCGTGCTTTAAAAAGTACAAATACACCTAGTGCTCGGAGCTATAAATTAAGCTAAGCTGAAGTGGTTTTCTAGTAACCTCTGAAGAGTTCTACTATTCAGATCCTGGCTTCATCATCAGATAAGCTGGACCACATGCATTTATTATATTGTCATGTAAGCTACGAATATATAAATGCCAAATTTCATGTTGATATGATTATTACATTTGGGTGAAATTCAGTTTTTTAAATTCTATTATAGAGCTAAAAGTCGATCTTATAAAAGCTTGTGAAAAATAAATGATGAGGCCAGTCGTGGCGCTGGGACACAAGTATGCGAAATTATATTTTCATTTCTTAGCGCGACGTTGATTTCTGCCACTCAACACACAATGCCTCCAGGCTTCGGCGGTAAATGGGAAGCAGAGTCACTTAACACTAGGTTCCATCTACCAACCCGCCTTGTGCGATATGCAGCGTGAAGCTGATTTAATTTGATTTTAAAAATATTTAATATATCGTAGATTCTAAAATCCCAAGACTGATAAGGAGCTTAGGGCAGAAAGGTATGTATAGCACAAAGACCAGGCGCTAATTGGAGGTCGAGTCGCCCCTGTATATTCATAAACTTTTCAGAATCTACCTTTGTTCAGAATGTAGCTAAATTGGACACCTTTGAATGTTACCTTATGTTTCTTATGAATTCATTAAATTAAAAATCTAATTTAAATTTTCTATTACTAGCATTGTGTGGGCTAATTTGGTGCCTTTCAATGTCATTTTTAAATTGTATATTTTGTAGAGGAATTACAATTAATAGTACTTTTAAATTTATTTTCTCTTAATCTTGGCTAAAAAATTTTGCCAAATAATCTGTGTTACAATTAATATAAATACTTAACTTGTAAATACTATATTTATTATATAAAATTCTTCAATTGGCGAGACCCACGGATATAATTTCTTAGAAAATTAAAGTTTGGCAAATAGATAGCTGAAGTGGTATTTTTGGAAATTTCTACGGAACCAGAAATTTCTATTATACGTTCCAATTTCAATGGAAACAAAATTACAGGTGACGTCTAAACTGGTAAAAAATAACTAGTATAAATACTTATAATTTTCATCCAATTTACTAAAACCTATATATAATAGATATTGGTGGTAAAGTACGTATGCACATTTAGTCCCATAGTTAGTGTCCACCAAGCGTTAATCTCATTTCAGATGGAAAGGTCAATTTTCTACAACATTACGCGCAATCTAACGCTACATAATTGTTGTTTTTGGCTCACGTCGTATTATCGCAACGAATATCTATTTAGTTGATAGATTATTGTTCCTTTAAAGAGGTAGTGGGTTCGATTCTGATTATTATATTATATGTAAATTAAAATGTTACTTTCTAAGCTAAGTTTTTATTACCACTTAAAACTCCATTGCCTGTCTGTACGTCTGTTATCAGGCTCTCATGAGCCGTAATTTTTACACAGTTGTAATAAAAAAACAATAATATGAAAAATCTGCTTCACGCTGTATCCCGCACACAACAGGGTAGGCAGTGGCAACCTAGTGTTACGACACTCCGTTCCCCACTTTCTGTCGAATTCTGGAGGAATTGCATGTTGAGCCAACTGGATTATTTAAACCATAATACCAAATGTAATACGGCATTCGGACTGTATTTAGTGCTAAATCAGTGATTATAAACAGACAGATGTTACAATCACTCGCTTGATTTACTTTGACATGTTACGTTTGTCAATGTGTAAGGATTGATGTACGTACATATATATATGTACTGTATATATAGATATATATATATATACTAATACTATGAAGATTAATCGTGTGTTTGGTTGAACATGCTTATCTCAGAAACTATTGTCAGAAAAAAGTCTTCGTCTTCGTTGACTGTACCCACTATACCTGTGGTCAAATTGCCCCGGGAACTTATGAGTCATAAGTCAAATATAGTTCTGTCACTTCCTTTTGAAGGCGCTGGTGAAGTCGGTGTAAAAGGCTAATGTTATTGGACCTGTATCCCCACTTTCAATATATAACAGCTAAAATATAAAATAACTAAGGCTTTCATACCGTAAATCTATCGAAACCGACACGTTACAAGATTAACAAAACGAAGATATTAGCAGCCGGCTCCTTTCAGATTAGTAATTAAAAGGACGGTGCGATTGAAATTGTTCACGTTATAGATGCCATGATTGAAATTTCCCGTTTTTTTTCCAATCCCAAGGAATAATCACGTCCTTTCAGATCACGTGCCTTAATTAAGATGGAGGGCGCCCTTAGGCTGAGGCTGTTTGTTTCTGCGAGTAGCTCCATGAAGAAGAAATTTATTTTTCTTCCGTTTTTTTACCATATTGGAAAAAAATGAGGCCGCCCTGCCGCAGCGGGTGCTGGCTGAATGTAAACGTGACGCTTAGGGATTGTATTCTCGGGGAAAGCAGTTTTCATTTCTTCACTCTAGCAAAGACTCTAAAATTGAACGGAAATAGGAAGGTTGGAGGGAGCCGAATAGACTACCGAATAGTTTAACATTCGACTTCTTCTATCTAGACTACTATGCGGTAAAAGGGGGGAAGCTGCTTTTTATTTTTTTATTAAGGCTTTATATTAATCTCAAATACATTCATTATGTAATATTCCATATATCATGTAAGTTGTTGAGTATAATATTGTCGAATATGTATGACCTCCCAAGCTCACTCATCTCATCCAGACAGCTTAGGCGATTGACCACGTGACTATATTATCATGGCTGGGCTACAGCCTACTCAATTTTTAATATATTTCACCGATTGCGTTGGATAGCCCAAAAGAAGAGTTATGCTTTTCGTGTATTAAGTTATGTTGGTTCTTTTGTTCCCTTGTAACTGTTAACCCAGTGAACCGATTTTGATAAGTGATATGTCGTTGGATTTTTTTTGACGGCGTGATTGTTAATTTAGCTTATGCAGTCGATTTTTTTGTTTTGTTTATTATATAATAGTACCTTGCTTATCATCATCACAAGAATAAAAAAAAAACTATTATCTACAAGATAACAAAAGAACGAGTTAATTTCACTAATCCCCTATAACCTAACAGTGTGAATGCCACACTCGCCTTTAATCTTTCGTATAATTACACCACCGTATTTGGGTGCCGTAACAAATTCCCGTTCCGTCTCCACTTGCCAACAAGACGATTTGCGGCACCCACGCTACATGATGCGGTCGCGTAACGCTACACACAATAGCGACGCACAATAGACACTTGGTGTGCGTTGAAAATTTTCATGCTATTACCGTTATACGCGTTAAATACTTTAACGCCTAAAGTGCCAGAGTTAGCAAATGCTTTGATAATATTTTAATAGGAGTATAATTTTGGTGATTTTTCGGAACTGACTATAAGAGTGATGGCTGTGGGTTTTATTATTTTTTTCCATTTTCTCGCTGAGTTAACAAATCAAATAGCGACGTTGTGTTTCGTCACTCAACACACATTGTCCTAACACTAGGTTTCCTCTACCTATCTTGCAATATGATTGATTTAGTGTGAAACTGAAAATATTCCGTTCGAATCCAAAATAGATTGAAAGCCATAACTGATTATTAAAACCTTCTAAGTTCTAATATAGATGAACATATCGTTTTACTTCTAACGTAACATTAAACTGTACCTAACCACAATATCAAAATTTGCCTTTCATTACAACTTGCTAAGTCACGTGGGACTTTCAGTGTGAATCCCACCTCGATACTTTAGTCATATATAATTATAACGATCATAATTCAAACATAAAGATATTTGTAAACATAATTAGATATTGGTTAGACGTTCAATTAATTTTCTAAATGAAATCGCTTCCTCTTAATATAAAGCCTTATATTATGGAGAAAACAAAGATAATGTAATAACAAAATATTGTGCTTATTTTTTAATTAAGTTGCGGAATTTAACACCGCAGGGTAACAGACAGAATTTTATCTGATAAGAAGACAAAGCGAATCATCATAGGGATGGTGTATCAAAACACTAGGTTTCATACGCGGGATACAAATCATCAACACTTTAAGTAAAAAATAAAAAAAATGATGAATTTTTTTAAAAATGTATTCGGTTTAAAGTTTGACAATCTCTGCTAGTGTCTAGAGACTAGACTGAGTAATGTTATCAGAATGTGTGGCACGTCAAGGAATGTTGCCGAGAGCCTTTAGGCCAAAGTCAAATGAAAAATTTCCTAAAATGAAAGAGTTCTGCTACTTCACAGGCGGTGGGTTGGAAACAGAGTATATATACAATAAGTTTCTTGTCTGTCTATCCTGTTATATGCGGGATACAGCGTAAAGCTATAAAAAAAAAAGGATTTGTATGTATAACTTACCCGCGCTCGCATCCGCGTGCCTTGTTGGTAATCAGGTCCGAACCCGCGACCCTGGAGACAATAATTATATTGTTATATTTCATTATAAAAAACATGCACACGTACTAATAATATTTGTATGTATAAATGTAATATCAAATCTATGATTATATATCTTATATAGATTTTACTATATAACAGTATGATAACGAACACGATTATTCAGAAGAATTTAGTGGGTAAGACATTCCGTTCTTCACTTTCTGTTTTTAGTATGACTCAACCTCGTGCTTTATATTGTTACTAGAGAAAGGCAGATGAAAATAATTAATTAATTCGTTAATTTACTTTTAGAAAGCTTGACGGGAAATGCATTCGTTAAATTTGTCGTATTTCATTTGTATAAAAAAAATATATAATAATATTTAAGGTGATTTTTATACAATGCTCTAGGCCCCCAATAATTCTTTTGTTACCTTCCTTCCTCCTTGGAGAGGAAATTGGATACTTTATTACGTCCCCTTTTAGGTGAACCCTTTTTGATACAGGAAAAACTTTTTGAAGATGAACTTCACTGAGTAAATTAAGTTAAAACGAAACAGACATATTTAATACTTAATGAAGGCTTAAAAATTATAATTTAATTAATTTTGTAATAGACTCGATTGAAATTTTGATCAAAACACAATGCCAAAAATTCGACGAAAAGTGACGAAAGGAAGTGGCTTAATGGGAACGGAGTGTCTTAACAATAGGTTTTCAGGTTTCATCTTCCTACCATGCTTTGTGCGGAATTTAGCGTTAAGTTAAAAAAATATATATTACAATTTTCAATCTAAATCTTCTCAGATGAGAGGGATTTGTTTCTGGGTTGAGGGATTGACGATTATGGTGGAGGTCGTGACCGCTACGGTCCTGTCTTTCACGGCCACCATTGAATTATACTCCACAATGTTTCTCGTTTACATTACTTTTAATAAAAAAACAACATTATTTTTTTTTCCAAAACGAAAGGCAGGCGGAACCTAGTGTTAAAACACTTCATTCTTTACTTTTCGCTCAATTTTCAAATCGAGGCCTTTTGTAACATCCATCCCTATAAAGGTTTAGATTCATAATATTTGTAAGATAGAAGAAGTGTTCTAATGGGAACGGAGTATCTTAGCACTAGGTTCCCAGGATCCCTCTGCCTACCCTGCTATATGGAATACAGTATATTATGTAATATAATATATTTATATAGGGATTTATTAATCTCACAAGTATTTTGAATGTGGTTTTGCGCTTATTTCAATTGATCGGCAAGATGTTAACTTCCAAAACTCGAGTTGGCGTGCGGTCTGCGGTCGTGTTACCTGCGTAGTTTAGTGAAACGCCTTTACGGTTAGCAGATTGTTGCGGACTACAGCCTCTATGGTCATTTGGTTAAACTTTGTTTAGCCTAATCTTTGTTATAGTTTCTATTAGAATATACACTTTTTTGTAGTTTCTCGCTGTATCACGCATTTAGTAGGGTAGACAAAGGGAACCTGGTGTTAAGATAATCCGGTCCCCATCTTCCCAATGATTTCGATATTCCGTATTGAGTGGTGGAATGCAACCAGAAAAGGAAATCAAAATAATTAAGTTCCCCTAAGAGGGAATCGAATCCACAACCATCACATTCAAAACTAAACGATGTGTTGTTGCACCAGATATGTCCATATACAAATTTTTAATCGTACAATTTGAAAATTGAATTTTAAACTGATAACTAATATTTTTTTTGTTGTAGGTGGTACCTTCTTTCGGAAGAATCGTTCTGATAAATAAAACTATTATATAAATATATTAACCGAAGGAAAAATAATTAATTCGGTTAATATATAGTATCAGAATTTGGGCGAACGGAGAACGGAGTGTCTTATCCCTAAGTTTTAATTTTGTTTTAAATCCTTGTTGGCATATTGGCATAGCATCTCACTATAAAGGCTAAGGTTGTCGATATGGTGGAATGAATTGTTTCTATTCAATAAATAGAAAAACAGTAACTTAGCCTTAATACTACATCCCTTTATCTACACTGCTAAACGAGAAAGGGCTTAAATTTGAAAAACAAAAATATTTTCAAAAGCAAACTTCACCTAACAATATATTCCAATAACACAATTCGACTATAATTTTTTCCTACCAACGCCATCAAGGTGCCCCGGTGCCCTTATTGAATTCCAAACAACTTACCAACTTTTACGGTGGAAAATGGCGGTTTACAAGTTTGTCTCTATTCTATGAAGACGAAACTATTTGATGTCGAATAATTTATGCAAGCTCCCACAAACTATCAAGATATGACAAGAATTGGGGGCGAACTTTGTCAAAAACAGCCACCCTTCGTTCCAGTTTCTGGTAACACGCTTATCTGTGCCGTATCTATATTCAAATTTAATTTTGTCTACTGCGATCGCGAGTTTGTCACAGTGACAACTATAACAATTATATTATAATAAAACAATTTGTCTTTGTGTTTGAAAACGATGATTGTTAGATCTAAGAGACTATTTTACTAAAATATTTTTCGTATTCTACAGAATGTTAGAAAGCGGTGAAGGGAATGTCTTCATGGGAACGGAGTTTCTTATATTAGGTTCCCAAGTACCCTCTGTCCACCCTGCTATATGCAGGATACAGTGATTAATTTAGAATTTTAATTTATATTATACAATTATCAAAAGTAGAGTTCAAGAATTAATCAAAAATAATATTTTCCTTTTCTCTTTGGGGCAGAAATTGGAAAATGTAGTGTCTTATCACCATATTCCAAAAACCATACAAAAAAAATAATTTTACACACAAAAATCCATTCAAAACACATACATACCACGGGAGCACGTTTTGTCACTATTTGTACAAAATTAGCAAACACATTGTGTCAGTGGGAAAAGATAAATGTAAATCCGCCGAGATCGTTCACCGACACGCATTATTTTGCCCCAGGGCTTCCCACGGCTTGATAACATTAGAGTTATAACCTTTTAGTACTTTTCGTTATTCGGTGTACATTTTGAATGCATACTTACTTGTGGTTGGTGGTATATAACTTAGATATAGGATATTCTTTAAGTAATTTAATTTCTTTATGAATTTGATAATTTATTTCTCGAAACTTAATAAGAAAACGAGAAAAATAGAATTATAAGGTACAAATTGAATTCTATCACTCAACACCCAATGTCTTAACACTGGGTTGTCTCTCCCTGTAGGAGGCTATGCGGGATTCTGCGTGAAGCTGTCTGTTCAGCAAAACGGTTTTGCAATTGCAATAGCTGCCAACGAAATTAACATTACTTATATAACATAAATCCTTTATACTTATAGTATAAAATTGCACTGAAATTGTTATTGTTTTAAAATAGAATGAGCATTGTTATTTAAACAATGAAAATATAACAATATAGCGCAGCGAGCTTCTGCCGAATACCATGTTGGGTAAATAATTTACTTTATAATACATATATATATAGGTACATATTATGTATTATCTATATATATAAAATCGAAAGGTCATTCACTCATCACGAAATCTCAGAAACTACAAGTGCTAGGAATCTCAAATTTTGCATAGGAGTCACTTATAGGACGTAGGTGCTCGCTAAGACGGGAATTTGCAATATTCGACTTCTAAGGGGTTTGATTTTGAGGTCGAAAGTTTGTATGAAACTTCGTTACTACAAATGCTAGGAGTCTTAAATTTTGCATAGACGTCACTAGGACGTAGTCATGGAGACAGAAATTAATAATAACATAGTTCACGCGGGTGTAGCCGCGAACGGGCAGCTAGTATGTATATAATGTTAATAGTAAGCGACGGACAAGGCGTGGCCGAAATTATTCAATTTTGGAAATTTGAGTTAAGGGGAAAACTAAAAGAGAATTTATTCGAAATCTATGGGAACAGAAATAGCCATCCATATTACCTACCTACTTATAGTTCAATTATGTTTTAGCCCGTTTAGCCCGCCTATAAGAGGGTAGGTAGAGAAAACCTAGTATCAACACTCTGTTCAACTTTGTGACTGAATTCGAGACTGCGTGGTGTGTGTTGAAACTCATAACAATATACGAAAAATAAAATTAATTAATTTCCGCGATTGAGAATCGAATCTACAACCACAAAACAGGCTAAAGATAAAGTGCAAGAGGTGCCTAAAACATATTTATAAATATAACGCGGATTTGAACCCGTAATATTAATTCTAACACCTAAACTAATTACCACTGTATCCAAACGGCAGTCGAAGTTTAAAATTAATCCATAGAAAGCAATAAAATGAAATGGAACAGATAGACAGATTCCTTTGATAATTTGCTTACGGTGTTCGAGCAGTTAGACAAAGGCTGGGTTTATAATATGGGAAGCTTTGATCTATAGACAGAATAGAATTTTATTTGATGTATATTCGATGCAAATATCTTTTGATGTATGAAAAAGGATTTTTTGGTGTTATAAGCGATAGGCCGTTGTGGATCGCTATATTGCTTTTTGCTACAGCGTCTTAGTGCAAGTTCGATTTCCGTTTAGGAGTAAATTATTATGTGAAAAGTGAAATATTAAATATCCGGATTTAGGTTAGCTTTGCTAAATAAGATGAAATTGCCTTTTTGCCTAATATTTTATAACACAAAATAGCGTCATACTTTCCTCTTCATAGTAAAGTGAACAAAAGAAACCTAATGTCAAAAGTTTTATATTTCCCGCCCAATCTTAAAGAAATAATATACTAAGCGGCGAAACTCAACGCCATGCTTTATCCACCAGAGTAAAAAGAAACAAATGATTGTCACAACTTGTTATAGCAGTGTTACGTATATACATATGTGAAATAAACCGACTAACTTACATATACATACATACATACCATAGAACGTACAACGAACGTTCAATAAAAATTAATCCCCTAATACGTTTTGCTTTCAATAAACCACATTATCATAATACGTAGATTCCGATGAGTCATACGTTAACGAGGTACGGGATGAGAAAGCTGCTATCTCCTTAGTATATAGTCCACAGACTATAAAAATATAGACTTTATATATATATATAGACTATATAAAATATTGTAAACGAAAGCCTTGTGGTTTATTGATACAGGGTCTGACTTTAACAGCAATGATTGTGGGTTCAATCGACATTCGGGAGAATAATTGCATTTAATTTATTTCCATTTCCTAGACAACTCCTAGTTGATTACAATTAATCACCTTGGTTGTGCTTGTGGCTTACGAGCAACCAAAAAAAGAGTTTAAAAATGGTAAGAGGAACCTGAGAACACATAGTAGAACTAAAAAAATATTATAATCTCCTGACTATTGAGGATTGAACCGAGAACCACTGCGTCTACTATTACTGTGCTATGCGAACCTTAAATGATGTATAATTAGATAATTTGGCAGCTATTACTTGGCTGGTCCTTAATTGACTCGTATAACTAATGTCTGAATCCCTTATCATTGGAGCAAAGCAATTAACATGTTACATTACTGTTTCACATATGATTTAGGTTTGACCAATAAATAACTTATTTATATACGAAAACGTATATATTTCGATGGTCCCTAGATAAAGTATCGAAAATGAAAAATCGCATTTTTTTTCTTTTATTATACTTTTAAATTAACTACTAAGTAGTATAGTTTTGTTAATATATATATTTTTAATTTCAAATAAATTTTTCATTTATCTCCCTTTTTTAAACGTCTATGTATTCGAAACTACCCTTGTTCAAAGCAGCAAAATTACAAATTAGCAATTTTGTCCAAACTATACGGCTTTTAAATAATTTTAATTTTAATAATATATTTAAGCGTATTCCTTTCTACTTTCAGCAATTTTAATGAAACCTTTGACGTCAGTATATAGAAATGCAAATATAATAAACATGCACTCGATATACTCTTTTACTATACTTTTATTAGAATTGTACTTGATGAGAATATAGACTTGATTGTTAATGTTATAATATGAAACTCATCAAAAATGTAAATGAAATGAGACAGCTAAGTTAAATGATAAGTGTCTTTCTCGACTTCATCGACAAAAGAATGGGAGATCTACATGGGTGCCGAGTTCTGTGTTTACTCGTATTAAATTCAAGTACTAAATTTCACTCAACAATTTTGTACATACGAACTTTATTATTTTTATTTATTTCAGCTTCACTCTGTATCTCGCACACAGCGGGATAGGCAGAGGGAATCTAGTGTTAGGCACTCCATTACCCATTTTCCAAGATGAAAGTTTCCATTTTCCGCCAAACTCTGGCACTTATTGCCTTGGTGCCAGAGCGAAGAAATTAAAATATTGATAAACTAGCGACCCTCTTGCGGGTTCGGCCGCTTTAACTACTGGATTATTCATGTAATGTATGTTTGCAAAGCACTTAAGATAATGTGAAAATTAATTAAACCCTAATGC